>WIPJ01002400.1:47126-90046 GCA_018155075.1 Cassiopea andromeda | reverse complement strand
ATTTCTTCACACATCACATGTATCACGTACTCGCCCTTCTCTTCTGGGAAATACCTTACGGTCAGTTGACTAGGCCCAGTTTCCTCTACTTCAACTGGTGCTTTTCCTGGTCCCTCGACGGCGAATGTGAGGCTGTCCAACTTGGCGCCATGAGCTTCTACGTAGAACTCTGCTGGCATGCCTTCAATGCCTAGATAAATCAAAGATATGTGGCTTCTTACGACCTTGAAGAAAACTCATGTCAACACTGATTTCATCCTTGAAAATATTCCTATATAATAGTATTTACTTAACCTACCACGAATCTTCGGTAGTGGTGGGAAATTGAAAAAGGAAAGGGAGGGAACCTCCTCCCCCTAAATAATTTCTCTATAAGCAAATACACCATTTCGTGACTTTATATACAACATTCAAGATGCCTTTGCCTGCCTAAACTAGTATCGAAGTGTCCACAACTGTTCTGCGCGAACTTGCACTGTCTATTTCACTTACTCTCAAGTGCCAAATAAACGGGGGTTGGTCCTAATAAACAGGTGGGTCAGAAAAAATTCCGAAATTTAATCAATGGAGAGGGGTCAAAATAAACGGGGGGCTACAATCTGATAAAAGCCCTTAAATGATTATACAAGGACAAAAAGAACAAAAGCAGGTTGTCATAGAGCATAAAACTAAAATATTTACAGTAGTGTGCTATTTTGCCATGAAAATTGGGTGTAAATAGGACTAACAGAGAAAGGAAATAAAATAAGGGAGTTTGTAAAAAAAGTCAATTTCTTCAAAATTAAAAAACGGGGGGTCCTAATACGGTGCCAGGGGTTGGAAAAAATAAAAAATTAAAAAGCAGGGGGGCGTTTATTTGGCACATGAGAGTAAAAAGCTTTAGCTCTTGTGTGACGAGGTATTTCCCTAGGCCTACGAAACAATAAACAACATACCGCCTTCCAGGCCTGGGCCCCAGGCTTTAATCTTGCTGAGGTCTGCACTTGACGAGACAATAACACGGACCGGACTCCTGGGTACTGGATCCTTATCATAGTTAACCTTGACAATGTAAGTTCCTGGCTTCAGCGGTTTATATGTGCAAGTGTAAGTCCCATCTCCATTGTCTTCAACGTCGCAAGCAACGTCACCTTTTCCTGGTCCCTCCACAGATATATCGAGGTTCCCTGGACCGACCTCTCTACAATCGACAGTGAAAACTGCTGGTTTTGCGGTTTTAAGCCCATTTTCCAAACCTAAAATGTAAAATATAAAAACCATCTAAAGAAACAGACAAAAATTATGAGGACTAATAATTTGTGAATAACGTAGACAACTACTGACAATAAATATACGAACAAGTTAATGAAAGAATGACTGAAAAAGTAAAGATAGGCCACTTAGTGTTCATTTTCATTTTCTATTTAGGAATTTAGAGCATATTTTTGCCAAAATTTATGACTATTTTTAGAACTATGGGTAAACTTTTAAGACTTTATAGGAGATTTTCAACTGAAAAATATTTTCTAACACAAAACGTGTAGCACTTTCATGTGTGCTTCTCAGTTATTTTATGCAAATCCCCATGGAAGAGAAAATATTTCACTCTCCTTATTCAATGTAAGTAAGATCATTATATACAAACATCGTATGAATTCACCTATTTCCAGGGTTACACGCCCCTTTGTATCACATCACGCCCCTCAAAGGGGCGCCTCCCACTATTTGACAAACGCTGGTGTAATAGGAATAAGCAGACATTTTCCATGCTCAAGAATTCTGTTAGATTGATGTTATGTTTTAAGAGAGCTTTACTATCTTCACGTTATTCGTTTTTTCTACGTTTCCTTTGATATCATGGATAATATCTGATGCAAGAAAGGAACTTTTGAGACATTTTGGAAATCTAGGGCTTCGTTAAGAATAATTTACGATTTTCAAGAAAAAGGGTAAAATTTTAGGATTCTTTGACTAAAGGACCGATTGGGAAGCCTATGAAGAGCAAATGATGACTGAAAATGAATGAATGAAAGACTCAATGAATGAATGAATGCATGGAATATTGAATTAATAAATTAATAAGTGAATGAATCAGTCAATTGATGAATGAATTGGCATTTTTACCTGGACCACTAATCTTCACTTTGAAGGCAGCTTTATCGACTTGAACTCTGAATGGACTCTTTGCAATCTCGGCATCTCCGAATTTGATGCAGATAACGTACTTTCCAACAAGTGTTGGCAAGTATTGGCATGCATAAACACCGTCACCCTTTTCTTCGATCTGAATCTCCGTCTTCTTGTTCCCTTTTGGGTCAATTATATCCACATGGACTGACCCGTGTCCGGCGCCGGTCGTGATAACCTCGAATTTGGCCGGCCGGTTCACAACAACACCGGTAGGCTCTAAACCAGGTCCCCTGGCATAAGCTTTGGATGCATCAACATCAGAGGAGACAGTGACTCGGTATGGACTGTTTGGAATATGGTGTCCACCAATTCGAATATGAACATCGTATATACCTATACAAAATGACGAGCGTGAGTTGGAAATTCTGCTATAAACATTTTTGATATGAGTTAATTAAACACGCTTAAGTAGAAATCTGAAAGAAACAAGCTTTTACTCCATGGTGAGTGGCCAAGCGGCCCAGCCAGTTCCATTAGCTTAACTGAAGTTAAGCATGGGCGACCTCCAGATGAACGACTAAAACAGCTCACTCCGCCGTCCTTCGCAAGGGACGTTAAACTATGGGTCCCATGCCTGGATGCGGCATACATAGTAGGCCTAAATTAGCTGATAAAGCTAGTTATAACAGCTTACTCAAAATAAAGTAAACAACAACAACAACAACAATCAAACCCTGGATCTGTTACTCCATGGCATAGTAGAAACACTCGGGGCCCTAAAGGATTCAGTACGATTCAGGGGTGGAAATTGCCATCGGACATCGGACGTGTTCGGCACAAATACTCAAACCGCCGGGAACACTGAGAAAAAATTGTGAAAATGTCCAAAAATTAAGAAAAAACTTTTATTTCACCAGGCACTTCATATCAATTGAGTCAAAACTGGACAGAGAGACTCGCAATCTCTTTATGTTCTCATATGGAAACCTGCATTTTCGAAAAATCTTCCGGGGCTCTGCCCCTGGACCGTGCTGGCGGCTCAATTTGCCCTCAAACCCTATATTTCCATCTCTTATGATTGGAGCCCACCTTAACTTTCCTCTTAAGTAATGCAAAAAATTGTGCTGCTGAAAAGCTTGGGCATCCCTACGAATTGTCCTAATCCCTACCCACTTGGGTCAAGCTCCTGCTGATACTCCTCCTCAGCATAACAGTCCTAGTGAAACTTACGCATTGGTGAAGTAGGAACCTGGATACTATACTTACAACAACATTTGCATTACAACATAGACTTTAAACCGGCACTCATTCCAAACACAAAAAGCTCGTGGTTTTTCGCATCAAAAGGGTAGAAAAATAATCGGTCTTCCTAATCTTGGGCAGGGTATCTAATCTCATAAGGGGAATAATTCAGATTGTCAATTACAAGCTTATCGCCATAACAAAAAAATGTCTGCATCAACGCCTAAAATTAATAACGAATTCGATTGATGTAAAATTGATGGAAGATTAACGATGATTAATAAATATAAACGTACACTGGTGATGACCATAAATCGAAGGGAATAAAAGCAATGCTTTCATAGTTATCATCTATCTATACCTAATCTTATTAAACACAACATCCCTTCAGAAATACTTCATGCCTTAAGAAATTAAATTACAATAACACCAATTTTCGTAAGCACACACCTGGTGTTGGTGCCACATATCTGCACGAAAAAGTATTATCGTGATTATCTGTGACTTCACAATCAATTTGCTTTCTTCCTGGTCCGAAAACTGACACATTAACCTTTCCCCTTGATGATCCGGTTGCTTCGATGTAGAAGTCCGCTGGCTGGTTTGCAATCACACCCTCTGGTTCCAGACCCGGACCCCAAGCACGGCACTTGGATGCATCTGTCATCTTCTGCTTGATGGGAGCACCTGGCTTTACTTTAGCTTCAGGGAAGTACGAGACATAAGTCATCACACTGAGCTCGTCAACATTTGGATTTGTTATCTCCTCCGGAGTGATAACCTAAAGAAACAAAAAGTTCATATGTTATATTGAGGTGAATGACCCTTCTTCTTTTGACAGAGTTCAAGCAAGGGATGCACAATGGGGAGGTTTGAACTGAAATTTTGCCTCCAAGATGGGAGTGGCAATTCTACTTGATTGTAAGGTAAGGTACTATTAGGGCAATGAGGAAATTGAGGGGCTTGGGAGCTCCAAACGAGGAGAGTTTTCAAGTCAAATTGGACAAAAGGTTCTTGTCCAAACTCCATATGACCGTGTGTCCCAACCCTCTTTTGCTGTACCCCCTTGGCTGCAATACAATGAACGCCATCCCCCCTCACCAAATTAAACTGACACTATCCACGTATAGATCAACACTAGGTGGATGTCAATTTATTATCAAATATAGTGACATTTTCTTCATTCCTTTTTGTCATTGATAATGGTAGCTTCCGATTCCCCCCTTAAAGAAGTTAAATTCAACCAAGGGGAGTTCCCCCAGTGTGGAAAACATTGCCTCAAGATAAAACCCAGCATAGAGTTCAAACACTAACAGAAATGACTACAACTGATCAAGGATGATCTGGTTTGATTAAGAATGATCGAGAATGAGTGAATATGATCATCTATCATCTGCAAATGAGAACAATTGAGCATGTGAATTCAAACTGGCGGATACTCCGCTAGGAGTGGTAATTTGGGTGAAATTTAAAAGTGTCAGAACTCGAGAAAGGCAGTGAATGGGTGTCGTGGACTGGATGATTTGACATGGAATTACCCAATGGCAAAAAGTAGCGTCAGAAAAATACACACTTGTGGGACTCCGAGCCAGTCCTCTGCCCTCTTCATCGCTTCTGTAGCATTGTCTAGCTTGTTAGCAGGGTCAAGATCCTCCCATTCTGGGAACAGCCCTGGAGCAGTAGCGTCAACCAAGCTGGCTAGAGCAATTCCGTCATTCCAATCCGATGCAAAATTCCCAACTTTAACCTAAAAAACCAATAGGAAGTAATTAATGCCTATTGACATATGAGAATGATGTCCAGACTTTGATAAGTAAAAGCTGATTCTATTTATCATTAATCGAATGAAAGCTAATTACAGCATAGGCGTCAAATCTTGATTGGCTATGAAACGAATCATCATCAAAGGATTCCTGCCAATAATGTTGAGAAGATTTGTTCGGGAAGCGTGTTTTGGTGGCAAAATAGTGCACCTTCTTTGCAAAAAAACTGCTAACAAATAGTTTCGAATAATTGAAAAATATTTTACAAGCATGTTCAGAAGCCTTCTATTCACATTTCCAGAAGGAGCAATTTTCATATCTTGCATAGGTCAAAACTTATCGGCATTAAAAGGCCATCCATCTTTACTTGCAATGTCTACACTTTTATAAGTAAAATGCGAGGGGCAAAACACTGACTTTTTTGTATACTCTGCTCGAAAGCATAAAAAATCACAGAAAAATCACACGAAATCACAGACAAATCACAGAAATCACATAAAATTCCAGAAATCACAAAAAATCATATGATTTCTTTAAATCAAAAAATCTCATGCACCTTTTCAGGTAGTGATTTGCAACTCGCTAAAATGTGGCAAAAAATTAAGAAACTTTTAGTACTAGGCTTTGCGCTAGATTCTTATAAAAAACGTGCAATCTTATGTCCAGGAGTTTGACGACTTGAAGCTATACAATAGCAGGTGTACTGCTGATGCTACCAAGTAAACCTACTATTTTTCTTACCTCCGGTGGCAGCTTGCTTTTGACCCACCCCATCAATGCCTGTTTGGGAGTGATATTTTTGCCCGCTTCGTTGTCGACATCCATCATGGGCATGCTGATCTGGTATTTGAGAATTAGCGTCCATACTAGACCAAGGATCAGCTTCAAATTACCTTTAACAATATCACTCGCATCTACAAAATAGAAAATGCTCAGTTAATTTACAATTTAAGCTTATTATTTACACTGGGTTGCAATTTAGAAGTGAAAATCTGCTTTACCATTGGATCTGTGAAAAAAATCTCAGTACAATCTACAGTATCAATGTTTTGGCCGAAGAAATAATATTACTTAGGATTGTAAATTGCTTATCAGGCATTCTCAAGGGATTCGATTCTACGTACATACAAAAATGACCGACAACAAGGACTGGGAAGTAAAATAAGTCAAGCGCTGGTGTTTCTAACCCCCATGTACAGGGGGGAGGATAAAAGCTGAACCAATACTAGCTACAGCGTTTCTACCTTAGTCTCGATTTCGAAAGCCTTTTTGTAATGAGAAGGAGGCAAATCGTAAATGTCGCCTTCATTGCACTTCTTCCAAAGTTTTTGCCGTCCTTAGCTCCTAAGAACTCGTAGATTTTGAACCAACATGATAGGTCGGTCAAGCTCTTCAATCAAAGCAAACATTCCAATATTTTAGGCATGAAGCGACGGGAGCTGAGCCATATGCACCTTATAGCTTAAGAGTCCCGCAGTTTTCACACAGGTTCCTAACGAACGATAACGGGCCTAAATTTGTTAGGCTTGTAGTCTTTGATAAGAGTTCAAACTTCAGCTCAGTGTCAGATACAAAGCAGGCGATATCAAACAGGTCTAAGGCTGGGAAAAGAAGATTAGGAAGTGCACTAACGGCATTAAAATGTTCTCGCCTTCAGAGGTACTGCAGCCAGCAAGAGATAATCAATTATGTATTTAAAGAGATACATACAATGGATTTTTGGGGTAAGTAGTAGGAGCCTCTTGGTCTGACTCATAGATGGCGCTACCTCCTTGAAGGTCAGTAAATTTCTTCGAAAAGGCTATTGTGGAGGAAACTCTCCTCCACAATAGCCTTTTACTTCGAAGTTCTTTTGAAGACAAAATGTTTTATTAAAGATTTGTGAGCAGGGAAGTAGCGATCGGGGGTGTGAGGGTGAAACACACTGCCAACTTTCGGAACTAGAGAAAATTGCAGTAAATCAGGGTCATTGCATCTTCAAAATCGGGCAATTTTGAAGAGTTGAAGGTTGCATAATGGTTGCACAGCAATTGAAAGAACGCGTAGCTAAAGGAAGTATATACTGTATCTGCAAAAACCAATATCAAAATAGCCTTTTCCAGCCATCCGAGAAAACTTTACTTTGAAACTGTTTCTCCGGGCCCAACCACGGTGGGCCCTGTGGTGGGCCTCCGGGCCCAACCATAGTAGGCTCTGGATACGAAGGAATGCCTAATATTTCTTCTATAAATTCTGCTAAAAAGAATAGCAAAATGGCTCTCTTATGAAATACTATATTGGCAAAAATCGATCTCAAAATAGCGTTTTCGTGCCATCTGAGCCTTTGCTTTAAAATTTGTTTCTTCGTGCCCAACCATGGTGGGCCCTATAGTAGACTCTGGATACGAAGGACTGTGTAACACACCTTCTGTGGCTTTTGCTAACAAAACATTAGTAAAACGGTTATCTTATGAAGTACTTTATTTGCAGAAACCAATCTCAAATCAGCGTTTTCCAGCCTTCTAAGAACCTTTACTTTGAAATTTTTTCCTACGGGTCCAGCCATGGTGGCCCCTATAATAGATTCTGGAGAATGTCTAGGGCATTGAAAGTCTTTGATAGCCATGCTTGCCCTCCTGTCCCTACCGCATGTAAATAACCAAAGAACATTGCTTTAAGATATTGGAATTAATAGTGACTGGCAAAAATAGAACAGCTTACTAACCAGGCAAATTCTACCCTACATCCCCCAACTAAAGTGTTCTCAACGTCCCTGCTTATGAGAAACGGTTAGTTTATACGATCTAGAGCATTAGAAACGCTTTCTTGCTGGACCACTTTCTGAGTTTCTTATATAACTAGGTGGACCAAGTTCTTATTTTCTTATGAAATTATTGACGGAAAAGCGCCCCCTAGCTAGCAATTTACTTCTACACCACTGGAGATTCGCTAAATTCTGCAACATTTTCGAACCACTTAATAAATTACAAAGCATTAGCTGTTTGTCCACAGCAAAAAGCAAATTTTAAGATTGGACAAAAACGAACATGAAAATGGGCGTGAATAGTTATCCAGGCATCTAAAGGATATAAGGGCCTACACCCTCCATAACCCTACACCCTCCAAGATCATCTCTGAAGTCTGTGCCTTGTGATAATTTTTATGCTTTCAGAAAAACAAACCAATCATATTACACGTTTTTTACAAGAAATTGGTTCATAAGACAGTAGTACTCAACTGTTCAAAAAGTTAAGAAAGTTCAGTACTGGATTTTTGAGACTTAAGAAAGTAGTTTAGTGGTTATGTTAAATTCAATTCATCTGTGCATGAAATGTCTCGTATGTGATGTTGGCTACCCTCTAACAATTTAACTTCTGTTAAAAATTACTATAGTCTTGGCCAAACGTTTCTCGACTTCTAGCTATATATTGCTTGACAAATGTCGAGCAATGTTGAGTGGTGTCGATAGAGGGTGGCCAAACACTCTCGACTAGGAACTCAACATCTATTGATGTATTGTTTCAATGCGTACAACTTCCGCTTTTCAACCCAAACTGTACATGCGACCAGGGGTGATTTCTAGGGGGCTCAGGGGGGCCGAGCCCCCTTGTAAACATCTTTGTTCATTTTGGGGGCTCAGCCCCCCAAATGTTTGCATCAATCTTGCTTTTCAAAGCACATTTGCCTTGCTTCCAATATTTTGTATGGTATTGCTATGATGAACTTCCTCACTACTTTGTGGCTCTTGAAATCTTTGTAGATGTTGGCTATATCATATCATAATTAGACTAAATTATTATGTCTCCATCTTCAATAATATGGGTGTGGCTGCAAATGGGCTACACCCACTTTCTGACATTGGACCTAGAGCCCCGCTTGTTAAAATTTTTAGAAATCACCCCTGCCTGCGACGCTCGATAACGCTCGACAATTCTGAGCTTGACCAAACCTCACTCAACAATAAATAGCCCTCTCGATTTCACTCAACAGGTTGGCCAATCGCTCTCGACAAATATTTTTGCTAAAACAGTCTTTAGAATATTTTGAGAAAACTTCAGGACTAGGCCTAAAGAGCCATTTTTATATAAAATAACGAGTACTTTACAAGGAATGGCAAGAGACATTCTATAAATCCAATCACAGTCCAACGCTGTACCACTCCTGCAAATGGGTCAAGCCGGATTCCTCCGTAAACAAAGCACGTGGATGACTTTACCATAAGCCACTCCTTAACAATAATTCCTGAATGACGTAAAAATGGGCGTTGTATGAATGATAGGTCTCGTTGCGGTCAACTTCTATGGTAGTGATTTCGCAAAGAATGCAAAGGTAAACCAAGACTGACTCAACCTTCTTGTCAATATCCGAAATCAACCTCAAGTTTCATAAGTAGCTCCAAAAATCTCACGGACACTACTATCCGTAACAGATAATGAGTAGGGGTATATTACAAAGCAAAGGTACCCCCAATTTCCAAAAACTTCATCTTCATTACAGAAGCACCTAGAACAGGGGTGTGTTGACCCACCTAGACTCGTAAAATTTCCCTGCAGGCCCTTCAAAAAACTGTTCATGTGGGCCCCCTGGATGTCTCTTCTCTGCTTTTTATACTTTCACATAGTTTCAAAACTGTATAGTGGGCCCTAAGAAGCTACAATCCCAGCCAAAATAGCTGAAGCACTTCGCAGGCTTCCACACTTTCTCTCTTGATCCACCCTTCCCCCCAGTACAATGTTGAATTATGAAGAATTTTTGCCACTTATGGAGTACCTTGGACTACGTAATTTCAAGTCTGTCCCTCTCACCCACAAATCAACATTGTTTTGGGGGGAGGGGAGCGGGAGAGGGAGGTAAAACTCGAGTGTTTGCCAGAGTCACTAAAATAGCGATGAAGTTTGTCTAAAAGATAACTGTTTGCTAGCGTTCCAACTAATTTTAGCGAGGATTGTAGCATTTAAGGCGAGAGCGCTGTTACATTCTCGCATGTCGTTAATAACCAGCTCTTTCTGTTTTAACGTGTCAATTCTTATCAAGCGACAAGAAAAAATGCTAATGTGGATAGGTGATTCATTGAAATATCAAAGAGAGAAAAACAGCAGTCTTTGTGAAACAAATTCTAAAAAGATTGACTGATCATGAAGCAATTAAAATAATACTCTGATACGTAAGGGGGTTTCCTTGGACCACGCAACACCACACCTGTGTGCTGCACAACAATGCCAACTATTTAATTTCGAATGAAAACAATCAGGAAGTGGTCATGACAAGCAGCGTAATCCATAACACGAATCAATTTTTGAAGTGTAATCTCGAAGTTTCACACAGAAGTCGAAGGACGATCTGATAGGAGAAAACCTCCCTCCCTTCTCGAGAATAGTTGCGTAAAGGCGTTGTTAGGCTGCACCAAAAATGGGATGGTAGACAGCTAAATCCGTTTAAGGAGAAACTGAAAAGGTTTTAATCCTAAATTCTCTCTTTTCTCAATGAGATGATCCAATAATGTTAAAACTCTCTACTGCAAAGGAGACTCCAGGGCTGTTAAAACGATATATTCATGCAGCCATAAACAAGCTGTTTATTTTCTGGCTAGGAACAATGAAATCTTAAATTGGCCTATTGACACCCATAACCACACTATGACTGTATCCGATCATGAATAATGCGACATGTGTTCTGTCGACAAACAAAGCTGAATTGGTACGGAAGGAAACGGTAATACCTTTGGCAGAAGGAACGCAATCAAGTATATTTTGTCCCACAATAACAGAGTATAACTCATCGAGAGTAAAAATTCATCTAGGCCCTGTTTTTGATGTAATAAAGATTATAGTTGAACGTTCGTATAAAAGAGAGTATTCATAAGAAAGTAATGTAATACTAGAATCCTCTAAAACTTAAGAAAGTTCAGTAATGAGGTCAAAACAAGCTTCCTGTTAAGAAAAACGTGTATTCAACACAGATCCTGTGGCAATGTCGGCTATTCAGGGTGTGGATGGAAAAGTTGTAGGCAAAATTCTTCAAAACCCGCCACTGCCTTGAGGAGAACAAAATTAAACCTCTTTACTGAGGGTACAAATGTGAAAGAGTTCTCAAATCTTACGAAATCAACTGTAAAGACATCTCCTAATTTTTGTGCAAGGCCAAACACCCTTGCAATAAAATAACATATTTGTGCATATTTTCACACTATTTTTAATCAACTGATTTACTACTTCGAAGACTCAAAAACCCACATATTATGATGTTAACCAAGTGGGTGTATGTCTTGTAACAAAGTGCAAGAGATTTTCATTTTTTGTGATTTCATTGAGACTTCTCATGTGATTTTTGTGACTTTCTGTGGTTTTCTTTTGCTATTTTGTGACATTTTCTGATCTTTTTCACAATAATGTATATAAAATGTTCATAAGTAGTGTGCCTCCCTCACTGTCAACATGTATATAATCCTCTCTACTATCAAGGTTCTGTGTTTTAAAAGAGGAGAGGAGCTGGACATTGCAGAACATAAGGCCTATGCGAAATGTGATACATTGGTATATTTAAGAAAAGATTAAAGAGATGTTTCATTGATACATGAGATGCAGGCCAGAAAAAATACAGGGAAACCCTTTCTATAGGCCTATGGAACTCTTTCAAAAGAGGATATCCTTACTTAGTTACTCACCTAAAGCAAAATAGATAATCATCTAGGCCACTACGTCATAGAAAAAACAACACTAACATCAAAGAGATAAGCTACTTATTTAAGAATCCATGTTTGAGATATACACAAACAAGTAAAGTGGTTTATGCCAATATAGAACAGTCAGATTTATGAGCTTTGTCAAGTCCTACTGAGCAACTGTAACTTTGTGACTTAACGCTGGAAACTCAATAACAAACATGCAACAATAAACATCTGTAATAATATATAAGTGACACTAGCCATTTTCAAAACTACAAGTATTGCTTATGAATAGGCTAGAAAAGTTTCTTCTGCTTTTACAGCTATCATAGGGGGAGGAATTGCAAAGCAAATATGTGCAATACAGGAATGTTTGTCGTGCAGTGTTGGCACAGGTGGACAACAGGGCTGTTTGTTACTTAGAAAGAGCCAGCAGAGTGCATAGGAAGATTGAACCTTAACTGTCCGCTTTTGTAGACAGGGCGTGACCGTCATATTGGTCATAGTAAACGTTTGTTAAAGGCAATTATATACGCGTGTTGTGGCCTAATAAGGTCAGTATGTGGGTTAACTCGTATTTTGTAAACATTCAATTGAGTTGATAATATTTCCCTAACTCTAAAATGCTATCATACGCCAGTTTTTTAAGTATGAAGCAATGCAAAATGGAGGAATCAGCACTTTTCCATCGCGCTTTATCATATCAATGAGTCACTGGTATACGTTATACAACCCCAGAATTTCAAACGACAAACAAACCATGCTCAAAACCTTGGTTAATACAATAGACAATACAAATAGGCCATTTGACAACAAAGGGAATTTCTCAAGCGAGAAGAGGATTGGAATAGCACAAATCCCCTCACTATGTACCCTGATTCAACAACAAAAAATCAAGAAAAAACTTAAATACAGCTCTTTCGTTGCCAGCCATTTGCTAGCCTCGGCATTTTCGTTAAAAAATGTAGCATGCGAACATGCTGTGTTAAAAAAAGTCTGACAACTAGGAAGCCCCACCCACTTTACAGATTGAAAAGGAAGGAAGAGTCCTCTCTATGGTTTCTTGTTTGCTGTCTGCGATTTTGGCCTGGACAATTTTGGACATAGGTTTATCCGTTAACTCATTCAACCCCCAGTAAAATATCTTCGCTTGCTTGTGAAAATCCTTCTGTTGTACGTATGTCAATTTGGCTATTATTCAACTACCTGCTAGGCTCACAATAACTGACCGCCTTCAGCATCATGTAGTTGGTTGTTGACCTATACGATAAAATACAAACAGACTCACCTATATTAACCAACTTGATCTGCTCTTGCTCGATAAACTTCAGCGCAATAGCGACATTTTCCCTCTTCTGTGGAGGAAACGTTGGCTTTTTGTTGTATCGTGGGATTCTCTTGTGTGAGAGAACTTGCAACAGGCTTATCAACTTCAGCCCATCGGAGAAATCAGTCTCTAAGCTGTAAATGTATTGGTTAACACACTTCAGATGCTCGTTACACCATCTTGTGAATGTGTTTTGCTGGATCTTCTTCCATTCGGCGTCGCCTGATGTCGGATCGTCCAGCAGGAACGAGCTAGCCTGTAGAGACATAGTGAAAAATTTCTCAGTTGCTAGTAAGGCCCTCAATAAACGCTATCAGCTTTCACAGGCTTTTTAAAGACTAGCGCACAGTGCCGCGGCGAAGGACCAACTTGTATGTACCGATGACAGATGTGTTAAAAACCAGTCATGAATCATAAGAACCGATGGTTCTTATCAAACAGAAATTTTTATAGGCTCAATCCTCTGCAATTCTAAGCTCAAATGACACAAAAGAGTTGTCCACAATTGTACTCGCCATTCAGATTTTAATTGACAATGCCAGATCGTGTGTAAGGAAAAAATCGTTTCCCTAGCACCAATTGGGCGTCGATAACTCTAAATTCTTTCTTCAACATAATTAATCTTACAAAGGTTATGGGGAAGCCGTGATCAATAGAACAACTTTGAAAAATTCCTTTCTTTCTACCGACAGACAAATGCCTTTGGTGACACAGATAGTCCTTTTTATCCAAGACAGGGAAAATATTTTGCTAAAACTTCTTCTACTGTGCAGATTGTGGTTGATATTAAATTAAAACAGGTTTTCTATGGATAACTTACCGCATCAAAGCTCATGGCTACTGCTGTCCGGGTCAGTAAACCTTCACTTCTGGCTACTCTTAGGTCTGCTCCAAAAAGCAATTACAACGTGATTTTCCTATAACTTTAAGAGCAACTGAGGACAGTTGACAATACCAGATCTTACACAAGATCTGGCAGACTTCTTTCAGTCGTTCTATTGTGAAATAAATTCTCGTGCATACTCTAACAAGGGGGTTGGTATATGAATTATATCAGACAATCAGATTTTCCTGGGTGTGATGCGAATTCGCTGGGATTACCATTGTTTATCACAGATACAATGCCCCGTTATAAGGGGACGTCCCGACTGAAGTAGACACACCCCGCAGGCTGCGACCGTAAAAGGAAATACCGACGGAGAACCATGAATGTCATTGATGTTCAAAAGCTATGAGACGCATTTCCTGGATTTTCACTTAGAAATTCTAAAGAAATACCAACACCTTACTTGCTACAATCATTCGAACATATTTGCTTATAAAGTTGGCTTTTGGGGGTCACACAACAGCCCTAGTCCATTCCCAGATGTTTGATCAACAAGTGAAGTCAACTTCGCTGTTCCCTTTATCTTGGGAATCACCCTATTGTTAATGATCTGGCTATTGCCTTGAGTAAAGTTTTACCTAGCAGAGTATTTGTCCTTTTTGTGTGCATAGTTAAATACAAATTGGCTAGGCCCTTTAAACCACTCTGTGGCATTCCATAACTTCACATAAACAAACATTTTATTACGTTCTGCAACATATTCGTAAAGTGCTGTTAGAAGTGATATCAAGCCCAGTCCCCTGGTCAGGCAAGATGGTAGCGGACTAGGCAAAGCTTTCTGCTGTGCTAACCACTGATCTCTGACATTTTATGAATAAACTAATAGCTACGTGGATTCACGTTAACACCCTCAAAAGTGATGGCATCTCTGTGCATGGTAAGGCTGACAAAAAAAGCTAATAAAAGCACCAGATACGCAATAGTCTTTATCAATCAGTGAGGGGCTTTTTATATTACCCATAAGGAAGTCAGGCTCATAGCTTTTGGGGACACACAAGTGAAAACACTCATCAATGTGATATCCCCCTTGCAGAATTATTGGTGCCATTTTCCATTTGGCTCTTCCCTACAGCACGCAATCCCTGCCCCCAAGGTGAGGAAACACACAAGACATTCCCCTCCACGTCAATTCTTTTAGCTATATCATAGCAGGAAGTAGATCATTGATGAGGTAGGAGATGCATTGAATGGATGACGAATTCTTTGAAAACAACCCAGAAGTCAGCCACGCCCACAATTTTTGCAAGAGACGCATCACTCATATAGAGTACACGTTTATTTATAAGAAAGAAGTACTCTGCAGCTCAGAAAGTAGAGAAAATTCAGTAGCAGATTTTTGAAACTTAGGAAAGTTTTTTAGTTTTTATGTATTTAAAATTCGATGCATGAGATGTAGGCGGAGGGGGGCGTCGAATTTTTCACTTTCCGTTAATGTGCATGCAAAAACATTAGAACTTAAAAAATTTTTGCTAAGAAAGTCTTGTCACTGCTCCATTTTCAAATTGCAAATGACGGACTACAAAAGTTTGAAGATTAGTAGTCATTTTCATGCAGTGGGCTTCCTGTTACGAGCTTCTTCAAAAGTTTCTTATAGCTTATCTTATTAGAAACCGCATAGGCAATTTCTAAGGAGCACTATACACAATGCTGTATACAAGAAGCCTATAGCATATCAGTCACATTCAATGATTTACTTTAGGCACACAAAGCAAAAGTCAATTAGCTACCATGGTAGCAAAGTAATGCATCCGGCCGTTCTGTCCAATGGCGGTTTTAGGGATCCTGGGGCCGAAATCATCTGCGGGGCCCTTGCTTGAAATCACGAAGTGTATTTACATGTATTCCTGTAATTTCTTTTCAATTATTTCTCAGACGAGGGGCCCCTTCTGGGCTATCAAAAGCGCGGGGCCTGGGGCCATGACCCCCTGGCTCCCCCTAAAACCGCCAATGGCTCTGTCCATTGTCTTACCATAATGAGGCCATACCGTCTCAACAAAACCGTAAACTAACTATGCATACATGTTTTAGTTTATAAGAAACTTTGACAGGCACCTAGTACTAAAAGTTTCTTAATTTGACGTTAACATTAAGGCATTCTAGACCCGAAGGGCGTGATCTACAAAAAGATTTCCCACTTCCCTCTCTATCCGTACGTTGGCAGCATTTTTATCACCAACACTTCTTCCTGACGTCACATATGCTTTGTAAGGACTTGTAAAGTAAAATTGTCTCGACCAGTTGCTAATAGCACACAAAAGATAATTACAGATATTGAAATGCAGAGCAACAAAGAAAATTATTTTAATCCTCTACTATTTCGGTTGCTAGGCGGCCAACCAACTCAATAAGGCTGTGGAGTGATAAGATACCAGACCATACATTCAAAAGAGGAACCTCCCATTGGAAAACATCAGAAACAAAAAAGGATCACTTTAGCATTATGGACATTATCCCCTTTCAGAAAAAGAATTCTGTTAGCATGGTGTTGCCTGGGCGTGCAGTGTTTTTCCATGGTACATCATAGGCATTCTAATCCTATTTCTTCTCCGCAACGGGGAACGTCCACTGTTTCATCCAGTTAGTATACAAATCCACTTGCATGAACAAACTGAAACAAGGGAGATGCAAAGCTACCAAGAAGTTATTTTTTATGTGAAAAAATCAAAGTTTCAATCCATACAGACCAGCGTGAAAGAAGATAGAAAGATCACGCTTTTCAGCTCTAAAAAGCAGAGCTGAAAGGTATTTTGGCCAGTTAAACTCACGCTGATAAATACTTCTAGTCCATGTAAATGCCTCTCGAAATCTCTAGGATCAGAGGGCAATGCTGTGAGCCCTGTAATCTCTTGACTGGTGATAATTCCCTTCGCTACGATGAAGAGCTCGCTTGTACCATGTGGTTTTGACAGACCACAGCCGATCACTTCAAATAGACATTACAATAAGGTGTAAATTGTACCTCTCAATTTATCCCCACCGGAGCAAGCACTACCCCCACGACATAACTAGCGCCCGATGATACGAAGAAATTCTTCGACACTTGCACGGGAAGCTGAGTCCGGGTTCTCAAAATAACCCCAACTATCAACGCCTGTTCAACACAAACCTCCTTTAGAAAGTGGAGAGGTCTCTCGCACGTTATCCTGAAGAGTTTCTTTCTTTTTGCCAATGACTATGGATCCGATTGAATTATATAAGGGAGGGGAAACACGAGGGCACTGCCAGGACTACAACTTAATCTACTCCAGCATAAAGCTTGTCAAACTCAATTGCATCGAAGTGCAATAATGAAAGACAACGAAGGCCACGCTCTGTCAAAATAGAGGGAATTACATGAAACTATCCCAAACTAGTTGATCGTAAATACTAACCTTGCATCTCTAGTATGCGCACAAAACCCTTTGGTTTTATGGCATGAATCTCTAAACAGAATTAAACTAGTTAAGTCTACCTTGTTCACAAACAAAAATAAAGCCATTGACTAGCTATGCATACCATAGTTCTTTTTCAATTTATCCCAAGTCGCAGTCTCTCTTGGTTACGACTCCTTCCCAATCAGCAATATTTAAGTATAACTGGGTGGAGTCACCTCTGACGATAGGTACCTCTTGACTTCAATCAAGAGTCTTGCTGAGGCCTCTCGCGCTGCTACTCCCTGTCAGTGCCCAGAAAGCGTAAATAGTGATCTCTGAACAAACCTTTACTTTATATAGGTGTATAAAAAGCAGTCATTGTGGGCATTGAATTTAATACATTTGTGTTTAATTGCCTTGAAATCTCTTTGTCTCAGGGAATACGTAACCAGTCCCAAAACAAGCACACACAAAGACTCACTCACTACGTTTTGGAAGGAAATCGCTTTTGTAATGCAAACTATAGCCAATATTTACATCACAACAGTATGTGAATAGATTCATGTTATTTTCAATAGAACAACATGCTCATTTAGCTAACTTGAAAGCTAATGACCTACTCTTTCATAGATTCGTGCGACGTGAAACAATATAAAGGTGTATAAAATTGTCTTTGCTTTATGACTGATATAAAGAAAAGCAGAGAGAATAACCACTTAGCGGTTCCTATTGCCAAGAAATGAGAGGCTTCTTGTTGACCCAAGGATATTCATGTGTCCAAGTGCGAGATTCCATATATTTAGTTATTTTGTTCACTAGGGTGTCCATGAATTTATGCGCCCCCTCACTTTTAAAATCCTTCCTCCGCCTCTGTTTAAATACAGAGGTACTGCAGCCAAGGGTATGTAGTGGGGCTGCACCTCCATAAATGCCATTCTTTTAGTTCCTGGAAGTCATGTTTTTCCTTCTGATAAGGGGCCATTCAAATATTGCGATCTAGGAGGAAAACACGGTGGTGGGCATCTTTTGATTTTGTTACAAAGTGTGACAAAGGTGAGTGGATTTTAAACAACTCGATATTTAGCCTCAAAATAGCAGGTCTGGTTCTTCTTTTAGAACAAATTTGGCTCTACGTCTAAAAATAATCTGGCAATCCTATTTTGATGCCATTTTGGCCATTTTCACTTTTTCATTTTCAACACTTTCAATAAAAAAGACTTAACAAGCACATTATTACGAAAGCAGAAGCATTTCCTATTGACATTCATAATTTGACGTCACACATAGGGGATGGGTGGGTAGTATTGAATTTGTGACAAAGTGTGACAGGAAGCGGGTGAGTGTCCACAAAATGCCAAAATTTGTGACATAATATGTGAAGGCCTCTAACCACCTTATCTACAAAGAAATTTCACGTGAATTTCTTTATGATCAGATGCCTAATAAGCCAGTCCCAAAATGCCACGCAGCCACTCAATGAATTCTCGTCTACTCGCCCTACAATGTATGCACCAATCATGGCGTGCCGAAATAGGAGTTGTTGATGTTGTTGTATCCCACTTCTTGCAGACAATATAGATGAGGCATTTTGGCATGTCTGGAAATTGACATAGCTTCATGGCTTGTTAGTAAGTGTGGTACAAATTGAGTCAATCTTTATTATTGTTTTCTTCTTCTGTTGAGTAATGCGTGAAACCTTTGCCAACTAGCTGTTCATGTGTTATGATTTAAATATCTCCTATCAAGCTTGTCCTTTTCAATAAAAATCACTACCATGCAATATAAACCATCTTTGTTCTCACATTTAGCTCTCAATCAATCAAAACATCCAATGTTCTCTTGTATATTGCATTTCTGTGTTTCTAAATGGCCTACACTAGGGGTGGCCAACCCGCGGCTCGCGACCGCATGCGGCTCTATGCCAGGTTTCATGCGGCTCTTTTACTCATATTAAAGTATGAGTTCCTGGTACATGTCTACTTCACTTGAATTTAAAAAGATATTTCTGTGTAAGAGGAAAGAAAGGGGGTAATGATTATATGTCCCCATGAGCTTGATGTGCCTCTTTGCAGTATCACAGTAGGGAACGCGGCTCTTAGCTTCTCACTGGTTGGCCACCTCTGGCCTATACGCTACCAATTTAAGAACAAGTTAAGAGCAATTCAGCCTCAAAATCTGGGGAAAATTAAGAAGAGCCAACCTGAACCTCAATTTCACTGGTTCTTATAAAAAAGAGTGTAGCTGGTCAAATTCTCAAAACGCCCCAACAAAGGAAAGTGTCCGGGTACATCCCTGACTCTTGTATCATAGCCCAACAAGAATGATTGTTAGGAACAGGAACAAACAGGGGCGTCGAAACGAATTTGAAAATGGAGGGACCTAATCACTATGGTTGGTGATACAATCTGAATTCTGGTTAGCTATGTTGCCTACAGCACTATTTTCAAATCTTTGTAGCATTGAAAAATGGAAAATGGCAGTTTTATGGTACGTTCTTCTGCAAAAAGTGTAGAAAAATGAAAAACACTTTCATATGCAAAAAAGTAGGAGCTAGTGTCCCCGGCCCCCTGACTTCAACGCCCCTGAAAAATGGAGAGAGGGAGTCATCACTACGCTTCCAAGAAACCAAATCAAAAAAAACCTAATGGAATGTATATATTTCAGTACCATCAAAGCTTCTGATGCAGTGACGTATCCATAGCAAAATTAGTCCTATTAATATGCTGACGCAATTTATGACTCGTGGAAACCACCCTATCTTGACGAATAGTCCACGTGCTTGAGCAGTCTCCATGGGTACAGAATGGCATGATGGAAACGTAGACTCCGCAGCGTCCTAGTAAGGTCATCCCCCATTTCCAATAACGCATTTGCAAAACAACTGCTTCGGCAATAGGTTTAAAAATTACCGTTGAAAACTTCTAAGGGCATTTATATGCATTGAACAACTAGGAATGACGCAGGTGATAGCTTATAATACCTAAGTCTGAATCAGATTAGAGTGAAAAATATATCGTTGGAATAGGGAGGTTCCATAAGCCTATATCTAATATGTGCTAAAAATTCTAGAATATTAGAAATCTAGCAACCACATTAGCTACTGTTGCCAAGGAGTCTGTTGCCAAGGAGACGATGATAATGAACTAAGTTTCAAAAGGAGGCAAGTCGTGAAATAGAGGCTGTAGGTAACCGTGACTTGAATTTAGGCCAAGAGATAGTGGATGAATACTTTTAGCATGTGAATAGCAACTGTTTGTGTACTAATCATTTTATAGGAAAAAAGATAGAAAAGTCAATTTAGGCCAGACATAAAGTTTAAGAACTTGCAAGTGATAAATAACAGTGGATATGTATTGATATGCTTCTAGGCAAGCAAGGAGAAGAGAAGCGATGTCTGTAGGGAAAACGAATGAACTTTACTGTTTCTGGCAGTCTCATGAGGGAGGAGAAAAGAGGATTGAATTTACTTTTCATGACCTTGACCAAACATTGCATCAGCCTCGCTGCATTTTACTTAGGCTCTACAAGGACCTATTTTAAAGAAATTCTCTAAGACCTCTGCTATGATAAAGCTTGGCCACACCCTGCTTGAGCTTTTTGGTGACCACGCCCTTCAAACAATCCAAAATTTCATGAGGCGTTTTTTTGTTTTATACCACATTGAAACACATGCTGTACAGCTCTCAAAATTTACACACAGCACATGCAGACCAAGGCACAGAAAGGAACAGAGCTTCTGCGAAATAAGAACCAAGTGGAAATGAGACAGTTCACCATCAGTAGCGGATATTAAAGGGGGAAAGGAGGGCAAAGTGCCTCCAGGTGCTATCGAGTCTGCAAATTCTCTACAAAGGTAGTGGACCAAAGACTAAATACATGATTTTTAATAAGAAAGCCACTTCTTGCATGAGTCTCACGTTTCATGTTTGTTTTTTCTTATGAAAAAAAATGTAATCGAAAAAATATTCCAAAGTGTTTGTCAAGTACACGTGTTTCTTCTAAAATACCCAGCAAATTCAGCCCCTTTGCCCACCTGAAACTTTTGAAAAGCTGCCACCGTTGATCACGCTTTGAACATTCCTAGACCACACTGAAGACTTTCAAGACCACAGGGTGTGGTCCTGGGCTGTGCTCTGACCCACTAGTAGCCATATAAACAAAATGGATATCTGGAAGAAACAGCAATCATATGGGTCCTTGATAAAATAGTTATTGTTTAATATAACATCTCGTACACTTTTTTTTAATTAGAATACCTAATTTTTGCTGAGCCTTGATACTCTTAAATTTTTTTAGTCTTGAACTTATTCTTAAATTATTTTAAGTGCCTAAGAGGTCAGGGGCGTAGCCAGGGCTAAAAGGTGGGGGCATAAATGAAAAATTGTTGGCCACGCCCTCTAATTCTCTGAAGATTTGCTACTACCTCTTCTCCCAATCTATTTTCTCATCAATTTTAAGGAAATCTCAAGTACCATCTTAGCAAAAGTGGGGACAATTGCCCCCCATACCCCCATGGGGACGCCACTGTAAGGTGTTGCTTCGCCTGACAAATAAAGGAATTTATTCAAATGTTTACTGACGTCTTGCCTCTTCATAAAGCAAAGCAAAAGTGGACCAGAACAACAAAGATTGCATCGACAATGCAAAAATTAATCTACAAGCAGTATTGTAAGTAGAGTACACTAAATTCCCATCTCTTGATGAAACTGGAGTCTTGCATTATTCTTAAATTATTCTTAAATATCGAAAGTTTTATTACGTCTGACAATCAAAAGATTATTTTCAAATCTTTATTGATGTCTTACTCTATCAAAAAGCAAAATAGAAGGGGGCAGAATAACAAATAGTGCATCGATAGTGAAAAAGTTGATCTACAAGCAGTACTATAGCCCACTTACACAAAAATTCTCAAAGTCTTGATGAAACTTGAGGCTTGCATTATTCTTAAATTATTCTCAAATTTCACTGATTCTGAACCTGATTATTCTCATAAACTTTGCTGTTACAAAACTGTTCAAAATTCAGTGCTTCTGAGCCTTAATATTCTTATAAACTTTATTCTTATAAAAAAGGGTGTATGTCTTTAGTGGAAGACCGCACAGAACTCGTAATTGCATGATTCTTTTCGTTTGATTTTCCAACATCAATCTCTTCACATTCATCACAAAAATGCCAAATTTTTCTTTCGTGTCTGCTGCTCGTACTCCACTCTCGAGAAGACTCTCGGGTTTTCTAATTGGCCTATCTCCCAACATCTCATCCATGTGATTAAAAAATTCAAATTTTCTTCTTCCCATCCTGAAAGATTATCATTAAGTCGCCGGAATGACCCTCAATATTACATGATTTCACGTTAACGTTTAGATCAGACCTGTTTCAACTCTACATGCAGCACATTTGCCAACTCTGTGGTGCATAACTGTAGAAATCGGGGACATAATGGGGCGTTTACTCTACTTTTTAAAGTCTTTTTGGATAAAGTAACCCATTACGACTTAGAGTCTCCCTTATGTCTCACCTATTAGAAGCTCTTGCATCCTTGTTTTCAAACATACAAATTAATCCGGAGCAGGGCAATTAAGCGTACGCTATCTTTCAATTCTCATTTTATTACCTATATTTGCTATGATAAACATGGCTTTATTTCTTAATGATGAAGATCAATTGGTATGCAAAATATATTAGATCGCCGTTACAGTTCATGTGCTTCCAGTATTTGCTCACCATGCGGGAGGCATAGGCCCGATATCTGGGTCACACCCAAAAACTACCAAGTATGAAGCACATTGCTTCTCTGTTAAGCAGCCTGTATAACGACAGGGACAGCGGAGAATTTTTGAAGTACAGCCCCACCTAATATCCCATTTAGGGTGTTATGTCCTAGCTCTCCCAGTAATCTGCTCTTCACAACAGTGAGTCCTATACTCTCCTAAACTCACGGCTCTCTAGTTCACGAGAGAGTCGAGATTGAGGTGCATAATACTAGGATTACAGACAATAGTGAATCTTGATTTCTCTTTTAAGAAACCACAATCATATCGTGAGATTTCCATGTTTCCTCAAACGAATTGCTAAACATCGATATGCTGTTCATTCAGAAATGGTATTATCCCCGGAGCTTTCCCTCCCGTCTCCGTCAATGTAACCAAACTATATAGAACGTAAACCTACCAGTGACGTTCTTCTGTGCATCTTGGAACTAGTATCAACACCGCAAGCCAAAACTAAATACTTCGAGCTCGACAGCAAGAATGAATCCAAATGTAATACAGTCTTTTTGAGAACAAATCTGACTGTTTACTAATTCGGTAAATATATTGAACTTTGAAAGCAAACACGTGTTTTTATGTAACAATTGCCGAAAATAGTTGGTTTACAAGTGTTTGTCAAATTGCAATGAGCTGTTTAACCAGCTTTTGTGTTACTTCATAAAACATAGAGCCGGGAGCATGCAACTAATTTCATTCTTTGAATCAAGATATTTAAATTCCTTTGGCAACTTCCGATAGGATTCTGCACCACTCATGCAATGCTATGTGCGTCTGGAATGGACCCAGGAGTGATATCTAGGGAGGCTCAGGGGGCTGAACCCCTTGTTAAAATTTCTACTCATTTGGGGGGCTCAGCCCCGCTTAAACTCTTGCATTGGCTTGGCTTTTCAGAGTTTATTGGCCTTGCCTCCAAAGTACCATGATCAACTGTGCACTGCTATATGGCTATTGAGAAATTTCTTATTGTTGACTATACTATATCAGTATTAAACTAAATTATCATGTTTCCATCTTTGAAAACATGGGCGTGGTTGTAGCTGGACCACACCCAAACTATGGGCGTGGTTGTGTCTAGAGCCCCCCTCTAGAAATCACCACTGGGTGGACCCGTTGGTCAGGCGCACCAGACAAGTGCCCACCATGCCTCTTGCTATTGGGTCTTTTGGCATCAGTCCCTTTTTTAGAGTGGTCTTTATGGCCTTGGCAATATTGAGTGTGGTCTTGGAAATTTAAAAACGTTGTCAACTGTCACACTTATACTCGTTTCTTATTTGATATGAAGATCTGATATGATAATATATTGCTTATACACGATTCTACCCTTCAGCTTTTTTACTTTAACATCAATTATACACAAAATTACAAGCTATCCATCTTTTAATGCCGATGAATTTTGATCTACACAAGAAAAAATATATAAATTGCTCCTTCTGGAAATGTGAATTGAAGCCTTCTGAACATGCTTGTAAAATATTTTTCAATTATTCGAAACTATGTGTTATCAGTTGTTTCGCAAAGAAAGGGCACTTTTTCCCACCAAAAAACGCTTCTCGATGCTTTTCGAATGAATTCTCGCAACGTTATTGGCAAGAATCCATCGATGATGATTCCTTTGTTAGCCAATCACGCTTTGACGCCTATGCTGGTCTGTATATGCTCTGTGTAAATTTCGAGAGCAGTAAAACACGAGTTTCAATGTGGCATCAAGAACCCAAAGGACCGACATGAAATTTTGAGTTGTTTGAAAGGCGTGGTCCTCATTAAAGCTCAATTGGGGGTGTTGACAAGCTTTTTCATAGCATCGGGTGGTCTTGGAAAATTTTCTTGAAATAGGCCCTGCTTGGTACATGATGCACAGTAGTACCTAGGTGCAATCCACTGGGTGAAAATCGTCATACAATTGATAACTTATATCGTTGGGCATGGTTTTCTTAACGTGCAGTTCCACACAAAATACGCAGTTCTCAACAGGTTTGTGTAGTTCAAACCAAACACATGTACCAAAGGCTGTAAAAAGTAAGTAAGTTAGTAAGTAAAGGTAGTCCCGTATATTTTCGTACGTAGAGGAGTGCCTGTTAGAGAGGACACTTAAGCTGAGCCATCGGCATATGAGGTAGGGTAGCCAGTTCCTTTCATCGCCGCCTTTATCTCCAAAGTGTTCCCACTGGGTACCCATTTGCTGCTGGGTGAACAGTGAGCGAGCGTTCAGTCGGGTCGGACTCGAACTGTAGACCTTCCGCATAGGAGGCATGAGCTCTAACCACTATGCTACCTCGCTCATAACAAAGCAAATAGCAGTAAAAATGGCCAATTTAGGTATGAACTGATATGAGACATTTTTACGTCAAATTAAGCAACTTTCAGTACTAATTGCCGATCCAGGTTTATTATATTTGATGTCTGAACACAGCACATTGTAACGGAAGTTTGGTGTGAGACACATGCTACACCCTATCAGTTACAATTCTAGAGACGTTATACCTACTTAGGCAAATAAAATGGAATATATGCAAATCTATTGTCTTTCAAGCCGAGTTTAAGAAGATTCGGTGACAGCCAGACAGTGAAAAATGAAGTACTTATCTACTTAAATAAGTCTTTCTCTCTCGAAAGATACTAGCCGAGGAGCACACAGATGTAATGTACTTTCCACGGCTTTAGATTTAGATATGCATACACCACAAGCCACTTTGAATTAAAATGTTTTAATTAAAACCTTTAACAATCCTAGCTAAAACGCAAAGACGTACAGCAAAGCTCTCCTATTTGCTAGACAAGATTTATATGCAGCATTTGAAAATTAGCAGAGACGTGTGCTAAACAATAAACAACTGATTATCTATATATGTGTATTGAGCTAGTTATTGCAAACTCTCGTTATTTCCCGTTAGAGAAAACGTCCTAGCCAGGGGGTGATTTCTTGGGGCTCAGGGGGACGGAGCTCCCATTGTTAAAATTTCTGCTCATTTTGGGAGGGTTCAGCCCCCCTAGAATTCTTGCATTGGCTTAGCTTATCAGAGTTTATTGGCTTTGCTTCCAAGGTGTTATGATCAATTGTGCACTGCTACATGGCTATTGACATCTCTTATTGGTGATTATACTATATCAGCATTAAACTAAATTATGTTCCTATCTTTGAAAATATGGCCGTGGTTGTAGCTGGGTCACACACAAACTATGGGCGTGGTTATGCCCAGAGCCCCCTTGTTAAAATTTTTAGAAATCACCACTGGTCTCAGCAAGCAGGGGCGACGGCCAGCCATTGCAGACTGGGGGGTATGGGTACCACGCCCTAAGATTGCCACTCCATTTTTTTTCCACACCTATTTAAAATCTTGCTAGCGGTCCCTCCCCCCAACCATGCATTTTCTCATCAATCTAGAGGAATTAGAAAATTTATCATTTGAGCTGAAATCCAGTGGAATCTAGCTGAGGGCACTAGCTGTGTATTTTCGAACTCATTAGCTTGCACGCATAATATGTACTTTTCTCCATCTCCCTTGGCATTTTTGCTAAGGATTGTTGGCCCATGATCCGCTGAACTAAGAGGGCTTTTAGTATATTACACCGTTTTGAAACCGTCACGAATTGCTAGCAAGATGTACAATGTCTGCTAGCAGTCCTTGGAGCATCCATACAGTGTTGGGAATTTTCCACCTTCGTCCTATTTCGCAGCAGAAATGACAATTGTGAGCCCCCTTCCCCCTTCATACAATGTTGAATCGATAGCCGAAGCCCTTAGCTATTTGGAAAGCCACCATTTTTCCCTCCAGTACTATTCCTATCACCTTCAAACAACATTGTTGTACGGGGGAAGGGATTTTGTAGTTCGTCTACAGCTTAAATCACAGGTAGTGTTCCAAGACTTTTGGCAGACATTGTAGCTACTTTATGGCCTAACGTACTATAATGCCACGCCCAATATGCAAAAAATCCCCAGACTTGGGCAATTTAAAGCTGTGGAGTAATACCAAGTTTGATTTCATAAAAAGAAGGCTATTTGACTGTACAGAGTGAGATAGAATTAGCTCTATAGACCTACAATTTCTGCCAAAGGTCTTGGAACACTTCCTGTGATTAATGCTGTAGACGAACTACAAAATCCCTTCCCCCGTAAAACAATATTGTTTGAAGGTGATAGGAATAGCACTTGAGGGAGAAATGGTGTCTTTCCAAATAGCAAAGGGCTTCGGCTATCGATTCAATATTGTGTGAAGGGGGAAGGGGGCTCACAATTGTCATTTCTGCTGCGAAAATAGGACGAGGGTGGAAAATTCCTAACACTGCATGGGTGTTCCAAGGACTTTTGGCAGACATTATCACTTCTTTGAAAAACTCTTCCTATATGCCTGCTTCGTAAAAAATGACAGCCAAAGTGCACATTTTTTTTATAGGAAAGCTTTTCTAGGGCCCAGTACCAACACTTTCTTAATATTTTCACGTCTCCAATATCAGAACTCTCCTAGCAAAAATTTTTGACTTATAATGTTTCGTACATACACATTAGTGGAAAGTGAAAAAGCTCCATATACACTTGAAATGATGATAAACCTTAGTAAATAACAGAACGTAAACTCCCGGGGAACAGCCAGCATAACCTATAAAATATGCTATACACAAATAATTCACATTTTAAATCGACTTTTCTTTTTTAATAGATATGAATTTATCTCAAAAATTTCTTAGGCCTCAAAAATCTAATATTAAACTTTCAAAACGTAGTGAGCAGTCCAGCACAATTTTCTTACAAGCCACTTTCCTGTAAATGTGAAATTTTTCACTAAGGTTTCAGTATTCGTACTAACAATTCTGCATTTTCACTACAATAAGCAACTCAATATTTCCTATATATTAGACTATATTCGATATTGACTTACTACATAATCAGTGCTGTTTCCTTTAGGTTTCTGAAACTTGGGGGTATATCAGGAGTCGGGACCTCTTTCGGCTGAGGGGGCTATTAAAATCCCATATTTTAAAATGTACGAGAGCCATACAATATTTTTAACAGCAAATACCACTAAATGCATGTGTTAGTTTTTTAAAAGCATATTTTGTAGCGAATGTTGACAGAATGTTGATTTGCCATGCCCTCTGCTTTGAAAATATTCCGGTAAGATTTGTCTGAGGGCCAGAAAGCCAGATACAGTTATCAAAAGAGGTATATTTGACACGCGAGGCATAGCTTCCCCACCCCTGGGCTAAATGTTAAATCAAAGATTGTGATGTTCCCTAGGTTAACTGGTGGAATTTTCCATCCATAGATAAAGTAATCAAGATTTGATTCAATTTCAATAGTGAATCCAGACACTTATATTTTAACCTTCTATATAGCTTGAATATCGTAGCAACTATTTCCTTTTGTGGTTAAGGCAGAATCACAGAGGAAGACGGCTTGGAAAAACGATAATACCTTTGCAGTAATTAAAGCTATATTACTCGTTCAAACTTGCTTATAGTATCCTTGCTTTCAGCCCGAGCTGGTACCAAGCTGAATTCCAAAAAGAGACTGCTAAAGTATGTCATCCCATGCAGAAGTCTTTTTATGATATTCCTGATTCAGGTGGATTTAAGAATCAGTACTAGCTGCTCGTTTCTGATAGAAATGTAGTCAATATAAGCTTTTCTTATAAGAAAAAAGTTTATAAGAAAATGAGGCTCAAATAGCCAAAAGCTTAAAAAAATTTTAAGAAAATCACAAGGCTTAATTTCCAAAGTCAATTTTTGCTGGCCAAAAGTCAATATTACGTCATTATTACATTCAAAATTTTGAAGATAGAATTCAAATTTGAGCATACAAGATTAGGAAAGAAAGGGTAACCCATTTTAGCCAGTTTGCTTCAGTAAAAGTTAAGAAAATTACAAGAAAACCTCAGGCTCAATTTCGTGAAAAGGTAAGAAAACTGAGACTCAGTCAAAGTGATGGTTTTTTGTTATAAAAAAACGTGTAGCAGAAACCTACCGAATCTGAATTTTGGTCCTTAGTGGAACGACGTCGTTTCTCATCCATCCTCTACAGGCACAGTCGCGCGTTCAGCGAAAGAGAAAGAATTTATCGACGACGCTACCAATGTATTCAGCTCAAAGCAACATTCCGACGTTGCCCAAAATAGGATGGCTTACACACAATCTTAGCAGATGCTTGGCCAATAAATGATCTTGGAATTTGACGTAATCTTCCAAGGGGATTCAAATGTAATAGGAATAATACATGTAGCCCATGCAAATCCATGGTAAATGGCAAACTACGGCCACACCCTCCTATATATACAACATGAAGAAACACGTAAGGACGTAGGCAACAGAATGGAAGGCAACCTTTTTGAGGGGTGGCTTTACAAGAAATCGAGCTCGACTCTTTAAGATGAAATGGGGCACACTAACTTCTAAATTGGAAAGTTGGTTAGCACTTGCCCCCCACCCGAGCACTGGTTCTTACGTCTATGACAACATACCAACATAGACTGTAATTCAGGAGATCAAATGTTTTCAGAGGAGCCTAGCTTGGCATGTACCCAGGGTGGAATCAGTGGCGGCGCCACACGGGTACTGGGGAGGACTTGCCCCCCCCCCACTTCTCGTCGAGTCAACTTTCTAATTCATCCAAATTCGATGAGAAAATGTTGGGGCTGGGATGAAGGACTTCTAGCAAGATTTCGAAACGGGTGTGGCAATCAAATCGAGTTGTTATTTTAGGGCGTGGCACCCCAAATTCCCCCAGTTTGTGATGCCCCTGGGTGGAATAAGCGTAGCATACACTAAATTTGTCAGACACATGCTATATTTCGTCTCTACCGTGTTGGTGAAAAGCAAAAATGAAACAAATCCTTGGCGTTTAAGTGGGTATGCATATTGAAACAGAACATCCGAATGTATCAATTTCGGATGCAAACGTTCGGATACGATTTGCGAACGTTCGGATGCGAACAGAGAACAATGAGTTCGCATCAGTAATCCGAATGAAGTGGAGATGGACCTTTAGGATTGATTAATTTTCTCTCTAAAGCACCCTTCCGTTGTTATCTGTGCTGTCAATATATCAAAATAGCATTGATAGATACTCACATTGCTCCCTTTCTTCGGGCGGGGTGACTTCGCTAATGGTTGGTTGATGGAGTCATAGTCAACATCCCCTGAAATCTGCATGGACCTGCGAGACCCAGTTAGCCTCCTTGTCGGCGACAGTGTACGTTCCTCGTTTCCATTCGCTGTTGAATGTTGAGCATTTGCATCTTCTTGAGAATTCGAACTTGAGCTAGACAGATCTCTACTCCGTCGCATGATTATCCTTCTTTGTCGCAGTGATTATCTCCTGTAATAAAAATTTGTATAATATTATTTGTAGTTTCAAAGGGAGGTGGCCTATTCAAGAGCTATTCAACAATACTTCTTGGCTTTAAACTCCTAACTCCTAGGATTTAAGGGTAGAAAAGGAGTGTTCTCAATCTAAGAAGATCTGGTAAGGATAGCTTTCCTACTTAGACTAAATTACAAGGATAGCTTTTCTACAAGCATGTAGCTCGATAGCTAAAAATATGTATAGTCAATGCTGTACTCTTAACAACCACGCCATACTGGATCCCATGAACCTGCTGGATAGACCTGGGTAGGGCAAACATCTACCCCTCTCTTTTTCATGACAACTGATAGTACCATTCGTAATGGAACACATACAAATTGTATTTTGCTCTCCTGGAAAAATTGCACCTGAACACTGTTGTCTGTAGTTTGAAGAATCTGCTAAGTGGATATCATTTTCGATTTGAGGACAGTAAAGACTTTCTGTTTCAGCTCAGTTTTGTAGAAGCATAAATACATTTATTCTCTTTTCTTTTAATTCAGAAAGGCCAGGGCCTAAGCTATACACTTTTTGCAAAATACTTAATTTTTTGCTGACTGCTCAATATTCTTTTAGGGCTATTTTTATATTCTTGGAAGGCAAAAGGTTGAAATTTACCAGAAAATTAAAGAAAAAAATATACTTTCGTACGTAGGGGAGTGCCTGTTAGAGAGGACACTTATGCTGAGCCATCGGCATGTGAGGGAGGGTGGCCAGTTCCTTTCCTCGTCGCCTTCATCTCCCCAGTGTTCCTATTGGGTACCCGTTTGCTGCTGGGTGAACAGTGAGCGAGCATTCAGTCAGGGTATCGACTCAGGCTCGAACCGTAGACCTTCCGCATGGGAAGCATGAGCTCTAACCACTATGCTACCTCGTTCATGTTGATGTGCTAGTTTATCATAAAAACGTGAATTCTGAAATTATAAACCTGATCATCAAAAAGCATCAATGCCATGCCATAAGGAGCTAATGGCGTTGCCCAAATGTAAAATCTCAGGCCTCAAACTTGGTCACCAAGCTCAATCTTGTGAGATCCCTTCCAGTACCTTTTTCTAATTACTTAACAACAAACAGCACTTACTTTCTAGGGCCTTGGCAAATGATGATTTTCAAGGGGTCCTTCCTGAGGACTTCTTGATAAACCCTGCTATCTTCTCTGCTACCTTCTTGAAATTAAGTTTTTACAAACCCAATAACAGTTGACAAACTTTGTGTTGTTCTAACCTCAAACTGCAAAGAATGATGGCACTGGTGTTGTGTAAATTTGAAAGATTCCTTATGCAGGACACTTATTGATAGCAGTACCATTGATACTGAAAAGATTTACCCTGTAGAAACATGTTGAGTATCATTATCCCAAAGGTATATTTACTCTTCTCCCATAGTACCGTATATCTTCGAATATAGGTCGACGTCGAACATAAGTCAAGGTAAATTTCTAGCCATAAATCAAGGTTTTTTCATTGCCTCGAATATCGAAGTCGAGCCGGAAAATGATGTAAGAAAGAAGTAAAGTAGAAGAAAGAATAATTACCAAACAATCTTTTTTTATTAAAAAACACTGTCCAATGTCACTCAAAACCATAAAAATCTTCATGGTCTGATTCTTCGCTTTATTATATCGCCGGTGATTGGTATCTGAACACGCTTAGTAGCTCTCGGATACACAAAACCGAATATAAATGGTAGTTTCGAATATCGAAAACTGAATACTGGTGGGCTGGAAATATAAGTCGAGATAAAGAAATAACATTTCATTTTTGATAAAAAAATCCCGACTTATATTCGAAGATATACGGTATGCCTTTGTGAATTACTCTAATCCACTCAGATTGTATCAAATATGCTGCTAGGCGTACAATAACGATGCCTGTGGTGAACATTAAATCGCATAAAATGAGAATATGATGATTTTTTCCTTATATTTTGCAACAGTTTAGTTCATTGTGCAACCCTAGAGCAGTGGTAATGTGTCTAGGGGTAGAGAGCTCAGGGCCCCTAGCAGAAATTCCGTCAGAAAATTGAAGCTTGTCTTTTTTCTTTTATTTCCTTGCACTGAATAGAAAACAAAAGTATCCCCAAGTACCACTTTAATAGGAAAGCTTTGAAAATATTTTCCCTTAGTCCCCAGAAAAGATTTTGCATTAAAGCTCCCACTACGCCCCCCTGGGCTGGGATCATTTCAGGATTCAGGAAGCTTACACTTTCTGTCATCCCCCGGTTAGACAAATTATTCACTGCAGACAAGATAGATAGTACGATAGATCATCCTGGACATGATAACAAGGTTTCTTTATGTCTGGACTGTAAATCGTTTCTAAGCAATTGCAAAACGAAAATAATTGAGTCTGTGATGTTCATCAAGCGAGTATGGATGGCAGAAGACAACGAGAATTATAGCTTCAAATACAACATTCCATGTATAATGATCAGAATGAAAATAATGTTCCAGACTATTTGCTATGCAAACAAACAAACGTTAAAAATCCATATGCTGCCTTCACAGAGAATGTAATGACTTATTCAGACTGGTAGCAAAGACTTGTACACAGGGATGCAAGAGGAATGCAAGGATGGAGGAGCCTATTGTCCCAGCTAAGGCGTGGCTGCTATTCGTCCAAAGATAAGCATGCCCCTAGCTTCCCCAGCCCCTTTGATTGATAGAGCAGATGTAAGTGCATGTGTAGTCGAACAGAGAACTCGAAGATTTGAAAAACTACTAGGTTCCTGAATTAGCGTGCCTCCTTTTCTTATACGACTGGTTACAATAATAATATAAAATAATAATAATAATATGAAATTATTTAAAAGTTGGTTTTACATAGCGTATAAAGAAACTAATTAAGACCAACTATCTACATCAACATACTCTAAATAAATAAAAATAAAAAAAAAGAAAGGGAGCTAACGACAATATAGTATAGAGCGCAATCTAAAAACCTAAACTAAGCAAATTGTCTAGTACCTGATGAAGCCTAAGCATTACATTTTGTGTAAATTATTCGCAAATTTCAGCACTTTAAGGCTCAGCACTCTTGTGCACTATATAAACTCTTCTATTTAAGAATATTGACGCCCAAAGTGCTGAAATCAAAGAATAATTTAGGAATAAAACAAAACTGAAGCTTCACTAAGGCTTAGATTTTTTGTATTCCATGAATAACACTGCTTTTGCATCATCGATACAATATTTGTTTTCTGTTCTGTTCTTGCTTTGGGTTGTAATGAAAAAGATCAGCAAAATTTGGATATATTCCTCCCTGTAAAAAGACCCTAAATACATGTATCTCCTATCCATTCTTTGTATGCTTCCACATGAATGTCGTCAAGTCATTTGGCGAAGAAAGATGACTGGTGTTGGCGTTGGTAAACCAAAATTACGATTGAAAACGAAAACAAAGGTTGAAATTAGAGGAGGTGCAACAAAAATTAGAAACATTGGGAAATCCATTTGAGAGGAAAGCAGCGGTTAGCGAAGGGTCAGGTATGTGCACAGGCTGACTATCATTCAAGAAAACAGAGATGATCACCATTTGAAGATGTTAACTGCCTCTTATGGCGACATTCCTCGCCTTATCGTGGAGCTAGACTTCTCAATATTCTCAACTTCTCTGATTTTGAGCCTGGTATTATTCTTAAATTCTACTTAGATTTCTTAGATTCCAAAGCTGTAGCTTTGCCTAAAAATTTAAGGAATTTATTCCAATCTTTGTTGATGTTTTACTATGTCATAAAACTAAGCAAGAGTTTATATTTTGCATCATTAATGCAAAAGTACATCTGAAAGCAGTATTATAACTAGGTTACAATAAAATCTTGTATCTTGATGAAGCTTCAGCTTCGAATTATTCTTAAATTATTCTTAAATTTCAGCGATTTTGAGCATCAATAGTCTTATGAACTTTATTCTTATAAAAAAAGTGTATATTGTTTAATTTTAAATTGACTAATTTAAGAATACGTTAAAAACAATTCAAGGGCGAGGTAGCATTGTGGTTAGAGCGCATGCCTCCCGTGCAAAAGGTCTACGGTTCGAGTCCGACTCGATGCCCTGACTGAATGCTCTCTCACTGTTCACCCAGCAGCAAATTGGTACCTGGTGGCAACACTGGGGAGATAAAGGCGGCGAGGAAAGGAACTGGCTACCTTACCTCACATGCCGATGGCTCAGGATAACTGTCCTCTCTAACAAGCACTCTCCTACGTACGAAAGTATACGGAACTACTTTCACCTTTTAAAAGCAATTCAGCCTCAAAATGCTGTAAAAATTAAGAAGAAGTTATAATAAGAGTTTATATTTTGTGTCGATAATGCAAAAGCACATCTGAAAGCAGTATTATAACTAGGATACAAAGAAATTCTTATGTCTTGATGAAGCTTTAGACTCGCATTATTCTTAAATTATTCTCACATTTCAGCGATTTTGAGCCTCAATATTCTTATGAATTATATTCTTATAAAAAAAGTGCACATTGCTTAATATTTAAATTGACTAATTTAAGAATACGTAAAAGCAATTCAGCCTCAAAATACTGGAAAAATTAAGAACAACCAGTCTAAACCTCAATTTTACTGGTTCCTATAAAAAACGATGCATTTAATTTTCACCAATCGCTAATATTCCTAACTTTGTCTTATATTACCATATTCAAACAAAAATCAAATCTTGGAATGACACTTATTGCTTTTTGTTGTTATTTTTACTTTATTTTGAGTAGGCTGTTATACGTAGCTTATTCAGCTAATTTAGGCCTACTATGCATGCCGCATCCAGGCATGGGACCCCTAGTTTAACGTCCCTTCCGAAGGACGGCGGAGTGAGCTTTTTTGGTTGTTCATCTAGAGGTCACCCATCCAGGTTCTGACCGCACACAGCCATGCTTAACTTCAGTTAAGCTAATGGAACTGGCTGGACCGCTTGGCCATTCATCCCGTCACGTGTTACATTGGCAAAAGCTAACTATTGGTGTACTTATGTTATTTTATTTTACATCGCTTATAAATTAACTTGTTGGTTTATCTTAGCATTGCAATCTGTGATTTTCAAGTCTGCATGCTTCACTAAAAAACTGTGCTTCCAAGACATCCAAATGCATGCTACCGTGAGGGCCTATCCCAAAAAAGCTAAGTAGAAGAAAGCAATGGAAACTAAAAGCTCATACTCAGTTGTGTAGAGCCTGGAACTCAAGGGCTCAGTTTTCCTTAGTTATCTTCTTGAATAACTGTAAGGGGTTTAAGTCCTCTTGCTTATTATAGAACAAAATTTACAGATACTACCTTTTTTGATCTTCTCTACCAAATAGAATAAAAAGTTCTAGCGATCAATCTGGGAATATGTTGGTTATCTCTAGCCGATTCTCTTCCCCCCTAGCTATCAATATAGCTCTCCACTACTGTCCACACTTGGAACGATATCTAATATGCTCACTGAAAATTCAAACTTAAATCCACGACCATCATATTACTGAGCAAAATTTCTAAGTTGAATTCCTTTAGTGAATCACCTCCAAGCCCCCTTCCCAAGTGGCCGGCCTATTTGGCACTTCGTCAGAAGGGCATGAAAATTCCCGAGTCACCTCAAAAACACTACTCAAAGGCAGCTGGATCTCTAAGAGGATATCACAAATTGTGTCAAAAGTTTTGTGGTGTTTCATATTAGACTGTTGTCAATCACGTTTTCATTAATACCTTGGATTACTGAATTCTCTGATTATCAACGGAGGATAAACACGAATTCGGAAATGTTATAGTCCTTCATTTGCGTAGAGTCTGGGCCCTAATTTAATTGGAAGCCTAATCAGCCGTACATGATAAGCTTCATGTTTGGGCGTGTAGTCGAAAGAGAATTTTGTCTGGATACATTTGTTGTACATGACGATGACACTATAGTTGCGTCTAATTTTCTGTTGATTTCCAGTTGCTCTAGGTCTCCTTCACTGGTACACCTGTTTTTGTTTTGATGTTGAGGCAGGTCTTATCAAAGAACGCTCTTTAAGTATTATAGGCATTTATTGTGAGACACTAATTTTCAAAACAGAACTTACTTGCTGACGTTTTCAATTCACCACACCATGAATAGCATTGAATATAACTAAGTGACAACGTACTTTGTTAGGCCTATGTTTTCGATTACTAGTAGAAGGTTCAAATCTATACAGACAACCATAACGGGCACAATTTCTTATGAGCCACAACAGAGGTGAAACTAATGAACGTTGTTGGTGAGGTATACAACCCCAATTTGCCCACAAACACACTTCGTTTGCGCCCAATTTGTCGACCAATAGGACTTTTTTGAGTTTCATTAGCAATACCACGTTGACGAGCACTATTGTTATGCTAAGGTACATTCCGTGTATAAATCACGCCAGAGGTAGGTCAGTAGCTCCCCATGTGTACGCCAATGTTGAACGTTGACGTACACTTAGGGTGCAAAGATCAACAGAACCGTGCGCTGAAATTTTCATCATATTACCCCAGTACGCCAAAGTGTATAGTTCAGGCTATATCCACACCGTTACGCCGACAGGAAAGCTATCTCCACGCCGGAGATCTTCAGACTTAAGTGCATGATATGCACCTTGGTTGAAATGCGGCAAATGTGACGACGAGCAAACTATTGGGGTGTATTACCCCAGAGCCACACATATCTGCGGGAGCAAATAGAATAACAGGTGAAACGATGTGAATGCCTTACTTTCAGAAAGGCAAAGGTCCTTCAATGTAATTGCAGCATTATGCTAGCCAGTTTGCTACTCATTTAGTCCATTATAAAAACGAAAAACTAGGTCACACTCAAAATAAGGCAAAGCTTAATTGTTTGGGATCTCTATTTTTGACGACTCTCTGCCACATTTTATTAACATGAAGCAACATTAATTGGAAAAAAGAGTAGCAGATAAGACATAAGGAGCATGGTATTGCAGTGTATCTGATGAGGCTATACCATTATCCAATCGTCAATCGCCAAAATCGAATTGACAGTTCGATTCGCCACAAAATGCAGCCATCAACTTTGCCTCGGAGCCTTTCTATGGTTAAGGCTTTACTATTCACTTACTAAATCACTTCTCACATCAAATAATGAAATAAACCCTGTTTCATGAAAGCCCCCAAGGACTTCTTTGGGGCGTTACGGGCATGAGAGTCCTAAGTAGTTGTGTTAGCTCCAATCTACTTCGTAATGCCGCTGACATAATCCGATATCTATATCCAACCTGTTACGAATGGACGCTAGCTGCAGCATCAATGTGTAAAACATTGAACGAAGAAAGCATTTTTTGAACGATAGACTAGGAAGAAAACTGAACAGAAAAGCAGATCCTGCTGGACTGAAAATGATTGCTCTGAAATTCGATACTCACCAGACACCTTGCTTTCTAGAAATGCCCATATAACCACTTGCTCACACTGTAGTTTCTCCTCTAATCAAAAATTCGATAAAACTTCGTTAATACAAGGCTAGCAGGTAAAATCTTTGTTTTGACAATCAACCGGGGGATGTTAAATTGACAATCAGTATTCATAGCATACAGCAATACGTTGATCGTGTTCAGAAGTATCAAGACCTAGACGACATCGTCTCCAAGCGTTATGAAGACGACCTCTAACAGCTTGGAAGAAAGCTGCCCCTTATCTGCACTGTCTCGGTGACGTTCTCGCACAGTATTTAAAGTTTTTGGTGTTGCTTGGCTCCCTTCACAGAATCTGGGTGCGGTCCACCGGTTATTGATAGTACGCTATATAGTTAAAGTGCCGCAAAATCTTACTAATGTCAATTATCAGACAAAAGACATGATAAATAAAGGAGGACGAGATCACTGTTTTGAAGACCAACTATGAATTGTGTCTGCTGGAGATACATAATTTTAAAAGAGCCTTCAACAGTCAATGCTTTTGTGGGTTCGCTTCTTTAGTTAAGATTGTCTAAGAGAGAAAAGGCAAAAACGGGCCTGGAAACTAATCTTTCTGAAGTAACAAATAGTGGTCTTATCAAAAACAAAGAAGGTTCTAATCCATTTGCATAATTATGCGAAGTTGCGGAGAGTCTTTAAATCACTTCACACTGGCCCACATTAGCTTTTCCATGGCGTCAGGAATTTTTGTGACGGGGGGTCGGCTCCTCCGATGAGGGGGCTAAAATGTGGTCAGCAGGGTATTACGAATGTTTAAATCTACAAAGAATAGCTAGTTTGTTCCAACGGGGCTGCATCCCTCAGCTCTCCCTTAACGCCACACCATGGTCTGCCAACGTTACAAACCAACAGCGAAAGACAGTAAAAAGGATCATTTATTATTTACACAAAGGCGTTGGTACTGAAGAGAAATTGGTTGGGTGAAAGAAATTTTTTGATAACTTAAGGCTGTGCCTATACCTTGTAATGCGACCTCAGGGTTGGTTAAAAGGATTTTGCAGCAAGAAAACATTTCTCTTCGGTGCCGGAATGCGGCATGCATAGTAAGTCTGGCTTAAGTCCTCCTTTCATGAAGGATATTTTCGCTGAGCGGAATACTGGTTACACTTTAAAGCACGGTAACGGCTCGCAGCTTCCAAAAGTGCATATAACAAGATACGGCATTGAGACTATATCCTTCCTTGGAAATAGACTTTGGTCGACTTTACCAAATATAATCAAACAAGCAAGCACACTTTCTATTTTCAAACGCCATATTAAATGTTGGAAGGGCAAGAACTGCAACTGTAGACTTTACAAAATATATATACCACAGGTTGGGTACCTAACATGATATGTATCAATTTTTATTTTACACTTGTAATACATTTTAATTTTTTAAGCCAGTAGGCCTTAATTAGCAGTAATTTTGCAATCTTAATTTCTTTTGCCTACTATAAATAAATTGTTGATATGATTGATATGATATGAGCCTAAATTAGTTGAAAAAGCTAAGAATAACAGCCTACTCAAAACAAAGTAAACAACAACACCAACAACAACACCAACAACAACAACAAAAGCAACAACAACAACAACCCCTCTGTAAATAATCAGTCCTTAAGTGATGGATTCTTGCTAGAGGCTATTATTTCCAGTACGTAGGATAAAGGTATACAAGGATCACAGTGCAACAAAAACAGTGAAGCAGTCAAGCATTTGATTTTGATTGTATGACCATGACAAAGCCAGACTTCATTCCAAACCATTTTTGCGGCAGAGCTGTGGCGAACACACACCTTTTGTAAATAGAGTTCATTATTGAAGACGTCATAATGTTCTGTTTTTCGAATTTTCATATTTTTACAAGATGGAGTGAAAGTGCACCTCAAAACAGGCATGTATTGACAACTGTAGATGAATATTGTCAAAATGGACTGAAATACGACCATTTGGAGATAGAAAACTTGCCATACAAACCTCTGTATTTTTCTCTTGGTTCAATACGTTTAGCACCAGACTCAAAATACAGTGATTTGATAGGAACTATGTCAGCATTCAATTACCTACATCTCGATCCTTATTTGTCAGATCAAGCTGAAATTGTTCGATAGCTGCTATTTCAAAGTGCTTGTTCTGAATTTAAAGCCAAAATAAAATATTCTAAAAATAGAATTTTCGTTACGTCACACTAATGAACTCTGTTCTCACCAACTGCAACTTGGCGAGCTTTGGAGAGTTTTATCAGCGTCTACGCCAAGATTGCTCGAGTTTTATCAGCTCAAATGGCGAATCATCTTGGCTAGAATCTGTGGCGAGCAAAATTCCCAGAAAGGACTTTATGCTCTAAACAATCAAGCGCACACCCCGAGGGCGCTGTCAAAAATTTTCAGAATTGTAAATCAGGATTGTAGAAATAGCTGACTGGAAATCCCTTGAAACGTCTCTCGTAATCCAAAGCATGTGTTTCCTTGCTTCGGAAGGTACCTTGGATTAACACTACATACTAATGAAGCGTACGTATTCACGCAAGGGAATAGGTCACGTCTTTTATACTATTTCACCGTAGAAGAAAGGAATACCTGATGCTGTGTAAAATAGATGGCTATAAATCTTGACTGATGGGTTTATGAGTTTTGCATGCTCTACGAGGTGTCTATCAATATAGCTTCGCCCTATAGGGCATGACAATGAATCGTAAAGAAGACGAAAGTAGCGCATCACATTACAAACCCTGCTAACACATGCAGAACTCCTACCATTCAGGGAAACGTAGAACCCGTTTACAATATACTAGTTGCTATCGTTGCATTGCGTCATGGAATGATCTCTGTCGGATAGGGCAATCGTTTACACTATATTGGATAGCCGCAACAATACCGACTGCCTTTCATATCAACTACAGAGCGAAGTGACTTTCCCTCTCATTTGCAGAGCATCTCCTCCCTGATAGCTTTGGCATGAGGTAAATGGTACCCCTATCCGATAGAATAATCGCGGCGCGACGATAGCTATCCGGTATAGTGTAAACGGTGATCTTTGCTGCTTTAATGAAACCATTTAGCAAAATGTAAGTCAAGTTCAGCATACAATCATCAAGGACGCTCTCACAATCATCAAGGACGCTCTCACTTTCAAGAATTGCCCTGCCCTCATTGAGTATGAGGAGGGAAAATGAGGGCCTAGTTTGACCAGTCAACAGCAGAATGTACCAACTGACGCATAATTCTATCGAAAGATCCAAGTTACCTGACTGGTGCATGGTTTTCTCAATTTAATCTCCTCGCGACTCATTGGCTGCATTCAGCAAACTGGGTATATTACATCATACAACCTCTATAGAACGCACCCTTAAATAAATTATACACTTTTATTTTATAAGACTAAAGCTTATAAAAATAGTAAGGCTCAGAATCGCTGAAATCTAGGAATATTTAAGAATAACGCAAGGCTAAACTTTCATCAAGACTTATAATTTTTTTGCATTCCAGTTATAAAAGTAAGTAGAAGTAGTCCCGTATACTTTCGTACGTAGGGGAGTGCCTGTTAGTGAGGACACTTATGCTGAGCCATCGGCATGTGAGGTAGGGTGGCCAGTTCCTTTCCTCGCCACCTTTATCTCCCCAGTGTTCCCACTGGGTACCCATTTGCTCCTGGGTGAACAGTGAGCGAGCGTTCGGTCAGGTCATCGAGTCGGGCTCGAACCTTAAGACCTGCCGCATGGGAGACATGCGCTCTAACCATTATGCTACCTCGCTCATATATTCCTTGTAGTGCTGCGTTTAGATTATCTTTGGAAAATCAATGCAACATTTTTTTATCTCTTCCTCCTTTGTTTTCTTGCTATCTTATATAAAATTTTAATTCTGCTTAAGTTTAAATACAGCTTTCACTTTCAAGTCATTCACACACCCAAAACATTGGAACTTGAGAATATTTGCTGAGGAAGTCTTTCTATTTGAACGTTTTGATACTGAAATCGTGATAAGACTAAATCATTTTCGGTATTGCACAAATCGTATAATCTATGTAAATATTTTTTTTATAAGAAAAAAGTTTATCAGAAATGAGCCTCAAATGGCCAATACCTTAAATTAAGAAAATCGTAAGAAGATCACAAGGCTCAATTTCCAAAATTAAGTGTTTTGAATGGCCAAAAATCGAAATTACATCCGTAATGCATTCAAAATGTTACAGATTTAATTCAAATTCGAGTATACACGACAAACAAAAAAGTGTAACCCGTTTTAGCCAGTTTATTTCAGTAACTGAAAACATTTCAAGAAAATCTCAGGCTCAATTTCGTGTCAAGAAGAGCCATGCTGTAAGAGGGTTGGCAACAGTATTTTCTGTGACTTTCTTTTTGTAGTAGCAATAGTTGGTCAATTCGTCAAAACGCCCCCCCCCCAGCAGAAGGTGTCTTGGCACATCACTGTATGAAACAACTGTTATTGAGTGGAAAAGTAAAAATGGCGACAGTATTAGTTTCCCTTTACCTTTCTCTCGGAGAAAAGCGCAAGAGAAATACTTTATCGAACATGAAAACTTCAAAGCTTGAGGTTTTAGTAGCTATATCATGGCTCTAAACCGTCCTTAGGTACACATTTAGCAGAGGTTGTTGGTTCAAATTCACTCGCATGGAAGTTCCTCAACAGCCTTGGGTGTGATCTGATTTTCGCAACTTCCGTTATCACAAAAACCAATGCTAGAAACTTCAGATGATAATGAAACAAAAATGAGAAACAACAAACCTTTGCATTATCTTTGATTCTCCTGTTTCTTGTTCGCCCAGAAGAATCCTCAACTGTTCTGAACGCCCTATATAAGAATCAGATCAAATTTCTACCTCGTCATACTATCGCTGACCCGGAAAGGCAAGATGCTTCAAACCTGCCACAAAGGTAAGATTGAAGATGTGTGAACGTGCAGATAAGCCAATTCTAGATCGATAATGCTAAGAGCTTAGGAACGTAAATATTCAGGATAGGAACGGGCAAGTGGGGTTGGGTTGAAAGGAATATAACTGATGGGGTATTAAAATGGGCTGCGAAGAATTTCTCCACAACAAGCGCAAATCTTTGAAGTGGTTGAA
>WIPJ01002400.1:29418-39576 GCA_018155075.1 Cassiopea andromeda | reverse complement strand
ATTTAGGGTTGTGTATTTTGCTTAAAAATTAGTATGAGAAAATCTGAGAGTTTGATAAAGTCAGGGAATTTGACTAATTCTCAAGACAGTCAAGGAAATATTAGGGAAGTTGATTATCTTTGTTTTTACAATGACTTGATTTTGTGTTGTGTTGGAAAACTACAATCATTGCCAAAAGTAGTTAGAATGCTACAGACACTAGTTGGGATCAGAGTAATGTATCTTCTTCATAGTTCCTTTTACCTAAACAGCTCTTGTGTGCACTAAATAGTCCCCTCCCCCCAAAACAATGTTATTTCTTGAAGGTGAGACACTGCTATAGTGTATTGTGGAAAATTTGCAAATGACATGTCAGAAACCATGCAGTAACTCAACATTGCAATGATGGGAGGGGAATGCAGAGAAGCGAAAAATGCTGACATTTAGCAAAGTGTTCCAACTATTTTGACAATCATTGTAGCAAGAGATCTTTGTTCTTTTTTTTAGCATTATAAGGAATTGGCTTTCTTTTTTCATGGTAAAATTAGACAAACTGCTTTGGGCAAATAGGCAAAACTTTACTTAAATAGGCTTGCATTTTGATAAACATAGTGTGTGATAGTTGCCCAGGACCTATGTTGAATTAGGGAAACAGGGTAGATGTCAAAGAAAGTCAAGAAAATGCCAGAAAAATGACTTTCCAACTTTGGTAGACACCCTTTCCTAATATCATTCTTGTCTAAGTGAGAAATGTGTTGCTGACCTTTATTGTTTTAAACATTCTTACAAGCAATTTATGACTTTATCTAGGAGTGTGAACCTGTTTTCACCAGAAGGAAGACTCTTCCAAGTTGAATATGCCATTGAGGCAATCAAGGTGAATTTTTAATTTTACTAACCATGAATTCCATGCCAACTTCCCTTATATTACATACCAGAAGCTCTACCTATTCACACCCTTTCCAAGTTACACTACCTAATCCACAAACTCTAGCTCACAATTCATTTTTCTTTCCTAGAACTTCTCAACTGTGGAACTCATTGCCACCCACTATTTTCCCTGAATCCTACAATTTGTCATCTTTTAAATCTAACATCAACAAACTTGATCTTATCTCCCTCTCTCCTTAAACTTCCCCATTTTCTCAGTTTTTCCTGTATCAGGGCTTTGTTATAGGCTCTATGGCCTTTCCCCTACATTACTTACTAAAAAAACTCATGTTATTGAAACCAATTGTTATTTGGAAAAAGCAACACTTGAACAAAAAGCCAAAGCTATCAAATCTCAGCAACCAGAACACCCTACTTATGATGCGGCAATGGGGGCTTACAGCACTCCAAACCCCCACCTCCAAATTTCATGCTTTCAGCATGAGTTTTAGCCATGGTTTGTGTGAAGTTTTTATGAATTTGCAGTTTAAATGCTCTATCAGAAGAGAAAATTTTTACCTCTTTTTATTGAATTTGGCATGTAAATAGATTTAAGATGTTGCATTCTGTTTTCCCTAGCTTGGTTCCACAGCCATTGGAATACAAACATCTGAGGGTGTGGTCCTTGCTGTTGAAAAGAGAGTTACTTCACCACTGATCATTCCTAGTAGTATAGAAAAGATTTATGAAATTGATTCAAAGATAGGTAAGAATTTGCTTGATACTGGTAAAGTCATTGATTGTGGAGAATTATTTTTTCAAGCTACTGTGCTCTATCCTAGTTTGAAGTACTTTAGATACTGGAAATGAAAGATGTATATGTATGGTGTTAAAATTTGTTGCACAAAAGTTAGTTGGGGACTGCAGTTTTATTGTAAAGTTGAGGACGAAAGTAATAGCAAATATGTTTTCTCTACCAATTCTGCCATATTCAAGTTACCTACTCTTAAGTGCTTAGTTGCAATTCCCCCTTCTCATTAATTTTCAAAAATTTTCTCAACCCCCTGCTCCTATTGGACCCCTTTGTTATTATTTTTTGTGAGCAACTTTTCAAAACATGTTTTAAACAGATATTTTAGACAAATCTTCTTGTCTGTTAGCAATATGCTTGTGCTGCTTATGTTCTCACAACCATAGACACATGATTTGCCAAAATATAGAGTGCTTCATGGCAGTAATACCTTGGATTTCTAAACATTTCTTCTACCCCCTGCTTATTCTGACCCTCTCTCCCCCCACTTATTGAATTCTTCTACTTTACCCAATACTGGGGTGACGGTCCAGTGGTTAGAGTGTCTACCTCACAACTGGAAGGTCGTGAGTGCGAGCCCCACCCAAGTCATACCACAGACTTTAAAAATTGTACTCACTGCCTTCTCAACTGGTGCTCGATGTATGAGAATGGAGTGGGTAAGTTAATGCGGAGCTACCAGTGGACCAGCCTCCAACTGTAGCCTTTGCTACATTTGCAGACCTGTGGCCTAGGGCAACTGGAAACGGAGATAGGCACTGCCCTATGCGCCATTAGCGTGGAAGGAACTTTGACTTTTTTGACTGTATCCGATCCCCCTCTTTTTCCAACCCCCCAGCAATTAGGGACTTAGGAGTAATTGATTTGATTTGATTTTATAGCTTTTCAAGATTCCATTGCATTACAATCAATGCAATAAGTAGTACTACAAAAACTACAAAACAAAACACTACAGTACATCATTTTCAATATTGTCTAATCTACATGGTAATGGAATTTCTTAAAGGAAGACTCTCCCAGTAGTCCAAGAACTAGCAAGAGGAGAACCCTCCTTAATTATAAGTAATAGTTTGCTCAATAGCAGTATTATTACTTTCCTACCACATATTTTCCAAAATTATAAAGAACTTAAAATGTGCTTTTTAAGATGCTTTTTAAATGAATATCTAGAAGGTGAACTTTTTAACTCTTCCGGAAGATTGTTTCACATTTTGTGAAGTTATAGTGAAGTTATGGTGAAGTTATCAGAAGTTTAAAGAAATGTGAAACCAATTAAGAGAAAGCCGGCACTTTTTCAAGTTATAATTCGTCATCAAAAAGTTGACACAGTACAAGTCAACAAAGCCAGTGCTAATACAAAGTCAGTGGTACAAGCTGGCAAAGCTATTGTTAAGAGAAAACCATTAGTATGTTTCTGGACAAGCTTGTCCCATCTTCAGCTCATTAAGAGAAGGAAGTGGAAGATTTTATATCATAGGTATGAACAGATTATGAAACATACATTCAATACCAAAGCGGGAATTATTGCAGTTGTATATTATTTGATTTGATTTTTGTATTTTCTAATTTCCTTCCTAGGTCTTGGTAAGATTATTTTTAATCATCTGAATTTCTTTTTCATAGCTTAGTATGTTAAACTTTTTGAATATACGTGAGTTGTTGCAGGTGTTTGCAACTGAACACTCAGAAGTAAAGTCAAAATAACAACCTACAGAGTATTATTGAAGAAATTTTAGTTGCCTAAAGTTTTCTCTTTTAGTCTTTACGAGTATGAGATATATTACTAATGAATAAGAAAAGATTCAGGAAAAACAATTTTGAGATTCAGTTTGATTCCTTTTCTGAATACTGTTTTCATTTACATGTTATACACAATGTAAGACTAAAACTTTTATCTCATCTCTCAACAGGCTGTGCTATGAGTGGTTTAATTGCTGACTCAAGAACCATGGTTGACAAAGCAAGAGTAGAATCACAGGTAGGATGGTTTCTTTGCTTTAATTTTGTAAAATGAAGTAAATGTCCCACATTTATGTTTCTATATTTTATCACTAGTGCTACTACAGATGGGCAGAATTTTTTAACAATTTTAAGTGTTTTGCAAGATCATCAAAAATGATGATGAAGACAATACAAAATTATCCCTTATCAATTGTAAAGGCATAGAAAGCAATTTTTCATGAGAAATCAGATTGAGATTTTATTATATTCAGGACTAGAATATCAGATTCATTTTATTCATTTTCTTTGTAAAGAAACATTTTAGTTACATTGTGTGAAAAATTTTCTATTAGATATCTCAATTGCTTATTGTAGGTTTAAAACATTATATGTCATTTATTTACTTTTTCTTGACACACATTGACAACAACTACTTGAGTTTATGCTGAGTCCCAAATAAATACATGTACCACCTGTTTTATAATTTTTGGAAAAAGATCTACAATTTTATTATATTATGTTGTATTATATTATATTATATTATATTATATTATATCATATTATTTTATATTATATTATATTATATTATGTTATATTATGTTATATCATATTATGTTATATTATATTATAATATTTTATATTATGTTTTATCATATTATATTATTTTGATTTGTCTTTACTATTTTGAATGTAGGAATGAGGTAATATCGATACTTTAAGCTTTTAATAATTTTATAAGTAGTTAGCATTAAGTAGTTTTTATTTTAATTTTGGATATATAAGCCAACATTAAATAAGGTATGCATATCATATATTATGTTATATTATATTATATTACATTATATTATATCATATCATTTTATATGATATTATATTATATAATAAGATATAATATTGCATTATATTTTATTACATTTTATCTTGTCATATTATTCTATGTTATTTTATATAATGTAATAATTCTATTGTGTTTTGCTATATTATATTATACTGTATTATATTATGTTGTATTATGTTATATTATATTATATCTCTTATAGAGTCTCATTTTCTTATAAGCTTTTTCCTTATACAGAATTAAATACGTATAAACTTTTCTCCAACTAAATATGGCCTGTTCCACATTAAGATGTATAATCGTATTCTTTAAGTATCATTGAATGAAAAGAATGGTAGTGTCGGAATAATTAAGTCATGTCAAAATTAAGCTGGAATTGTCATTAATAGATATCAGAAGACATACTGAGTCTACTTGTCCTCAATCTAACCTTAAAATGTTCCTCATCATGGTTCACATTCTTAATGTTACTCTGGTGTCTTTAATAGACGGGCCCCCCCGTCAATGGAGTCCAGGAGAATTTTCCTCCCTCCCCGTTACTTATTAAGACCCACTTCTATTAAATTTTACAAATCGATAATGGCCAGAACTCGCAGAAAATTAAATTACCTTTTAAAAAACAATTTATCACCATGAACCACCTTCTCTTTGCACTCCTTTTCTGATAAAAAGCTACCAACATGCATGCCCCCTTCTATTAGCACCATCTTTTTGTTGAAAACTAGCGAACATGAGCACCCCCTTCTGTTAGAGACACTAGAGTATATTGAAGCTGCGGTTTCCAACTGATATCTGAATGAAAAGAAATATTGAAAAATTACTCTAACATTCTCTGAATTATTTTGAAATTTCCACTGATATCACAGACAAGTAATCTGGCTTCTTTCTGTTTTAGAATCATTGGTTTACGTATAACGAGCCAATGTCTGTGGAAAGCATAACACAGTCATTATCTAACCTAGCACTGTCGTTTGGTAAAATGGATGTCTCAAAAGGAGGAATGGTAAAGTCTAGTCGATCAATTGAATATTCCTTAAAGGAATGACTCACTTTATGAAGTTAACAAACACAATGTGGAGCTTGTGCATGATTTCAATCTGTAGTAATTATGCTCTTGGACATGATGTAATATAATTAATGCCTTAGTGATATGTATATTGTCTTCTTCGACGTAACTCGATTTCATTTTTTTATCATAAGATCTTGGATTTGCAGTTCACTGTATATTTAGTTTGCAGCTATTTTTGTAATAGAATTTTGCAGTTAAAATTCAATGATCTCATGTAGCATTCCTGTTTGTGAATACCATTCCCAATTGTAAAAGACTGCTTGACTGTTACTAAACTCTGAATCAGAGATGTGGCCAACTAAAATTGTTGATATAATCTTCAGAGCCTCTTTCAGCCTTCTACCTACAATTATCTAGGTGAATTTGGTTTCTTTTCCACAAAAAGAAGAAGAGTATATGTTTGATAGCATCTGAAGTGCCACTCATTCTAATGCATCACCCTGTTGATCTTTTAGCCTTGATCCCTCCTACCAATATCCTTAGATTTTATTTTCCTTTGGTCTTTGTTCTTACTCACCTTAGCCCTTTGACAAAGTCAAGGGTGCGCAGGTACAAAGGCCAAAGGACTCCAGAATTAAAACTTTGACATGAATGTTTCTTCTTGGTTTTAATTTTAAGTCTCTGCTCTTTAGTTCCAGTTAATTTTCATAATGTTACTCATTTTATTATGAGTGGCTTTTTTCTTTGAAGAGTCGACCTTTTGGCGTTGCGTTACTTATTGGTGGCATTGATGAAAAAGGACCACAGCTGTAAGTTGCTAAATTTAACTATTAAAACATTGAACAAGTTCTTGGATGACCGATCCTTCACGTCTTTATTCAAAAGTATTGTCTTGCATTGTCATTTTCTTTGTTAAACGGAATATGCAAGAGTAATGTTAAGTAACTTGAGGGTAATTTTTATATATTTATTATAATGTACACAATTTTTTGAACCGGAGTGATGCCCCAGTGGTAGGGCGTCTGCCTCACAACCGGTAGGTCATGGGCTCGAGCCCCGGCCGAGTCATACCAAAGACTTTTAAAAAATGGTACTCACTGCCTTCTCGTCTGGCTCTCGACATATGAGAACGGAGTGGGAAAGTTAAACTCGCGGAGCTACCAGTGGACCAGCCCCCCGCTGTAGCTTTCACTGCATTCGCAGACGCGTGGCCTAGGGCTATAGAAACGGAGATAGGCGCCGCCCCATGCGGCATGTGGCGTGGGAAAGGACTTTGACTTTGACACAATTTTTTAATAGAACAGATAAATACAAGGGTAAACCTCACTATAACTGTTAGTTTGCTTTTGGCTTCTTAAATTGACAATCATATTAGAAGCTAGTAGTTCAAAAAGTTCTGGGTTACACCATTCTCTGTTACGACAGCAAAATATAAGATGTGAAGTTCTGACGGCGATGTTCATTATCTTTCTGATTGTGAAGTTCGTCTGGTCAGTGCTCATTTCCAAGTCTTTCATCATATCAATAAAATCAGTAGAAGACTTATTGAATAATTCAAGTGAACTTAAAAGTAAATTGGCACATTTGACGTGTTTGTAATTGTCTATCAGCTCAAGTTCAAGGTATATTGAGTTGTTTTCAAATTTGCATTGCTTGCAAGATTAGATTCGAAACCTACTATTAATTCACTTTTGTAAAGAAACCTATTTTGAAAATGTAAGACAAGGTCAGGGCGAACGTCTGTAATTGCAGAAGGAGTAACAAAGCTCAGAGCATCTCCACAGAGAGTAGAATTTCGAATAGACTGGAATGTCTTAGCTATGGATTGGAGAATGGAATCTTTTCCCCTTGTAAAGTGATCCTGTGGGGTAGGTTTGGCAGCTACAATCTCTGCCAAAAGTCCTTGGAACACCAATTAATTAATGCATAATTTCTGATCAAAATGATTTTCTTATTCATGTCGAACGACGGAAATCCCCTCCCCCCCAAATACAATGTTGGATTAAGTGTTTATTTGTCAGAGAAGGTTCTGCAAGCATAGCGGCTTTTTCTGTACCTATCAACACTGTATATAACAACATTGTTTTGAGGGGGAGAGGGAGATACTACTAAATGAGCAGCAGAAATGATGCAAGTGTTCCAAGACTTTTGGCAGAGATTATAGCTGTGATATGTAAGAATGATTCTGACTGAAAAGAGAAGGAACAGTTCAATTTCGGTGATAAGCCCCATTTATGCAGATTGGAACGAGTTGGCAGTGCATTATTAATGCACTTGACTGTGAAATTAATAATAATAGTATAATTAATTTCTTTAAACTTCATGCATTTATATAGTGTTAAAACTACAATTAAAAATCTCACTCACCACAAGGTAATTTTTATTCGGCTGGCTTACAGAACAAAATAGATAAAATAGAAACAAAAAAGAGTAAAGGAAGAAAGAAAGTTCAAAATGCATATTCAATTCAAATCAATACTTAGCAACTGAATGCAAAGATATTGACAGCTTTGGAGTTCTAGGTTAGACCATGGCTTATTCCTCATACAAAGTATGTAGTATGTTGAGCGGGTGTTTATTGTAGATATTTACCACAGCACGATAAAGCGGCAACATACTTAAAAGCTTTTTTCGTCCGACACTCATCAGAGTATGCAAACGTCGGATAGTGACCTAAAGGTTAACCGAAATATATATCCAGATGCTGTTAATGTGATAGGATGCGTCTAATTGGCCCCAAGTGTGACCAATTAAGACCCATTAACATTGTTTACTTGAAGAGTCCCAATGAGAAAACAAATTCTTTTTGTCTACACAAGACTGGGTTTTGAGTCTTGATGTAAACAGATTCCAAAACACTCAAATGAAGACGATCTTGCTTGCCCAATGATCCGAAAATTGTCGTCTGTATATGTTTTGACGCATCCTATCCAGGGGTGATTTCTAAAAATTTTAACAAGGGGGGCTCTAGGTGCAATGTCAGAATTTGGGTGTGGCCATTTGCAGCCACACCCATGTTTTTGAAGATGGAGGCATGATGATTTAGTTTAATTGTGATATAATATAGCCAACGTCTACAAGTATCTCAATAGCCATATAGTAGTGAAGAAATTCATCATAACAATACCATACAAAATATTGGAAGCAAGGTCAATGCGCTTTGAAAAGCAAGATTGATACAACAGTTTGTGAGGGAGGCTGAGCCCCCAAAATGAGCGACAATTTTAGCAAGGGGGGCGGAGCCCCCCTTAGCCCCCCTAGAAGTCACCACTGATCTTATCACATTAACAGCATCTGGATATATATTTCGGTTAACCTTTCGGTCACTATCCGACGTTTTCATACTCTGATGAGTGTCGGACGAAAAAAGCTTTTAAGTATGTTGCCGCTTTTTCGTGCTGTGGTAACGTTCTGTAGTACCAACAGACTATTTATTGTAGATATCTTGGAAATAATAAAGTTTAGATCACAATTGTTGATACCTCTTTCAATGCAAGGTTTACGAAATGAGTCAGAGGAATTCCCAAGTATGCCAAGATAGCTAATGGAGAGATTAGGAAATTTAATCTGTTTATAGTCATTGGCAAGATTAGTAAGAAGGGGAAGATATTTTAGTTCCCTACGACGAGTATTATTGTTTAAGTTTTTTCAATGCCCACAGTTAATTCTATGATATAAAGGACATTTTCAGTTGTAGAAAGAAAGGTATCAGGAGGGAGATTGTCAACAGAAGTGCTGCAAGGAGAGAGAGAGATAGCCTGGGAGATCTACATAAAATAATAGCAGTTATTTAATTTACTGTAAGAATATAGCTAATTGTAAGAGCTAGTTTAGGCCTAGTTTGCAGCTAAGTAATTGCGATGAATAATGTAATAGAATCATATTACAAGCCAGTTTCAAAGTCGAAGAGTAAAATCTACATAAAATTAAACACAAAAATACGAAAAATTGCTGATTAGAGATGCACCCTTCATTGTGTGACAGGCAGTAAAAATTTTATTACTGTTTTTTGAGTATGCCAGTGAAATGAATCTCTGTCACTGGGACAATATCTCCGGGGCATATTGTTGTAGAAATTATCATGGAGGAAAAGTAGAGCTTCGCCCCCCCCACAATTCTTAATTTTTGAGATTTTTGCCAACCCCCTGCTCTTATTCCAACCCCTCCCCATTTATCAATTTTCCAAAATTTTGAGGACGTGAATTTATGATTTGCCCCAAACGTGAACCAAAAATGAAAATCCATTAAATTTGATAATGGACAACTTGCCCACTTTCGTTGGAATCGTCAGGCCAATGGTATAAATATATGAATTATTCCAGTTATTCCAACTTCCAATATATTAAATTTTAAAATATTTCCGGCCTCCTCAATTATTCGAGCCCCATATTTATTAAATTTTCGAGAATTTTCCAACCCCCCCATTTATTCCGATCCCCCAATCATTCTGTACTCTAGAGTAAGCTGATTGAAATAGGATGTCATTAGACTCATCACGTTTTGCAATGTCTTACTCTCAACAGATTATAGTGCTTTTATAAGGAATTGCTTTCTATTCTTTGAAGTACAGGCTTTTTTCTTTGAAGCAAATTCGCCTGTTATTGTGAGAACATCTATTTTCGTTTCTAGATTTCATCTGGACCCCTCAGGAACATACTTACAGTACGAAGCAAAAGCCATAGGTAATAACATTTCTAAGAAATTTGACGT
>WIPJ01002400.1:3031-16622 GCA_018155075.1 Cassiopea andromeda | reverse complement strand
ATAAAAAATTTACCCATAGTCCTAACAAAGCCCAAAATTTTGGCAAAGATATGCAAAATTCCTGAATATAAAATGAAAATGAGCGCTGGGAGGCCTGCGGGTAATTTGCCCTTCAGTAGGGTGCACGGGTTGTAATACCCCAAATAAAAAATTTGACATGACTTTGCCCTCACGGATTTTGGCTGGGAGATAAAATACGTACTCTTGTCCTCGAAGGTGATGACGATACAGGGAGGTTTCCCTCACCTGCACAACACCTCCAGCTAAGTGCTTACTTTGTTCTTCTTTGCGACGTGTGCGACGAACTGAACCAACGCCCAATTTACTTGAATTCCATTCTCACGACAAGAGGTGTGGCCAGCCCACGAGAGAAGATACACGATTGTTTGGCGATTTTGACAATGCCATTTTCATTCAACATACCAATTGCGGAAATGGATAATTGGCTAATTGTAAACAAGCTCATAATTATTCTAATTTATTCCTGTTTATCATTCATTTCCACGCATTCTCAAGGGTCATAAGGTGCCACCTTGATCCCTTGGAGTCTATCTCCAAGGCAATGTATTGTTTAAGTAATTATGTGTTGGAATCTGCTTAACTTGGTTTTCATTGGATGTGATTTATGGCCATTGGTCGATTGTAGTTCTGCTAGGTAACCATTGTATTGCCCGCTTTCATCGCATTGAAAATTTCTGTAGAGTAACTGTGCAAAGAAGCCTCTCAGGATGCTCATGCAATTTCTAAAATTACACGTATTTTTATAAGAAACAAATTCTCCGGCTTCAGTCTGGATGTTTCTTAATATTTCGTCAAATCCAGCCTTAAATATTTCTTAAATTTAAACCCTTCCAATGACAATAACAACTCAGAATAGCCAACTGTGATGCAACGAAAAGGATGCTCAGGTTTTGTGAGGCATGTTAAGGATGTTCATTTTATTTTCTTGCTAGTTTGATAAAAAAGTCACTAGTAAAAGCAGTTTTTGAAAGTTATTATTTGAAACTCAGCCTGCCTATGTTTCTTAATTTTTACCTGATTTCAGCCCCATGAAGAGAACCTGTAGTACAATTCAAATCCTCAGGGCCTGTTCAATAATTACGTCACGTTAAAATTTTCATTTTAACCACCAACCCCCCTATCATCATACTGTGTCACGTTTGTTTACAAGACCCCCTTGTGGTGCATTACGCTCAGAACAAACACCCTCCCACGATGCACAACATCCCGATGCAAAACGACACTTTTAAAGCAGTGCAGGGATAGTGGAGGAGAAGAGAAAGAAATCTCATTTCTCTTCTATGCTGTTTTCAACTACAGCAACAGCAGTAAGTACCACCAAATAATGTTTAAAACAACAGTCAAGCATAAATAGTAAATGTGTGATTGTCAGTCGCTTATCAAAACTTGTCCCATATCAACATCATTTAAGCTTTCCACTTCAACAATGGATTTCTGGAGTTGGCAGAGATGGGAATATTATTGAAGGTGGACGCTTTTATAGAGATGGACTCATTTTAGAGAAGGACGCTTTATAGAGATGGACGCTTATTGGAGAGGGGCGTTTAGTATCGATGGGCTCTTGTTGATTATGGGCGCTTAATAGAGATTAACTCTGATTGGAGAGGAGCGCTTAGTAGAGGTGGACGTTTATTGGAGAGGGGCGTTTAGTATGGATGGGCTCTTATTGATCATGGGCACTTAGTAGAGATTGACTGTGATTGGAGAGGAGCTTTTAGTAGAGGTGGACGTTTATTGGAGAGGGGCGTTTAGTATGGATGGGCTCTTGTTGATTATGGGCGCATAGTAGGGATTGACTGTGATTGGAGAGGAGCGTTTAGTAGAGGTGGACGTTTATTGGAGGCAAACATTCTGGCCTAGTCTTGTTTCGATTTTGCTTCATTAGTGCATTTGCCAATTGCGTTTGCGAAGCATAATCAACGCAAGACTAGGTTCAAGCAGGGCGCAGGCTGGGGGACTGAGGACTTCAGCCCCCCCGCACTTTTTGCCACCCAGCCAATTTGAAAAGACAAATGTTTCAAAAATAACTATTTTATTGACTTCCCATATCCTCACTTTTTAGATGGTGGCGCCGTGCCTGAGGTTTATTGTGGTGATTGTGTATCTGATTTTTTTGGGGGGGAGGGGGAGGAATTAATTTTACCTATTGCATTTTAACACCGTATTCCAAAATATCTGCTTCTGTATCGACAATATTTATTATATAGGTTAATTGTTTGGACCATAGGCAGAATTTGAGTGTAGCGTTCCATTTCTACACACATTGTTGAATATTGCGCTAGATAGGCCACACGATTATAGTAAACAACACTATAGCGCTTCATGCGACTATCCTAGTAAAGCGGCGAAACCATAGCAGAAGTGAACAAAGAGAAAATACCCATTTGTATTGCTTCCATAAACTCCAATAATGCGAAACAATAGGCGCAACTACTTTTGCGTTCTTCTTCGATACTTAGGCGAAAATAAACATGCGAATTAATAGCGTTCTTGCGATTTACTCCTTCCTACTTTCCTATGCGAATTAGCGAATTCCTTGACCTCTTACAACTATCTTTATACGACTTATTACTGACAACTCTCTCACACTCTCGACTCCTCTCTTTTAAACTATCGAACACAGGCATACAAACTAGACGGGACAGGGGTACGAAACCCAACATACACTGCAACCTGAAACTTTAGAAATTCCTTGTCATGAAAGCTCATTACAAGTTTATTTATAAGAAAAAGTTTATAAGAATATGAGGTACAAATTGCCAAAATCTTAAAAAAGCCTTAATAACGTCGCAAGGCTCAATGCTCAAAATTAAAAGTTTTTGTTGGCCAAAAATTGATAGTTCGTCATTATTGCATTCAAAATGTTGAAGATGGAATTCAAACTCGAGTATACATGATAAACAAAGAAAGTGTAACCCATTTTAGCCAGTTTATTTCAGTAAAGGCAAAAGTTAAGAAAACTGAGGCTCAACCAAAATGATAGCTTTCTTATGAAAAATAAAACGTGTACTTTTTTGAATTAATCTTTCGGTTTAAATTGGTGTTTAATTTATGCATGGTGCTTACCCCCTGACATGAGCCCCTAGCGCATTAGAAAATACAGCGTGTGTCTGACTAGTCTATTTTTCAATTGTTTTTTCAGCTTTGTACTGTAACAGAGGCTGATAAATTCAAGATGTACAGTAAAGATGAAATCGAGGCAATAATCAAGGAGATCAAGTCTTGATGGTAGCCATGGAAACAGTATTATGGATCTTGTTTACTTATTTGTTCCCATTTTATTTAGGATTTCAAAAATGGTACTAGTATGCTATAACACGTTCTTTTCGTCATGGTTCCGTTGGCTTTGTCGATTAATGTCGAGTGGGCAAGCAATGAAGTGTGGGGTGTCACATCCCAAAATAGTTCAGCACCTGGTCCAGGGAGCCTGGGGTCATGCCCCCTCAAACGACAGTATTTTCTTTAGCGATGAATAGTGTGAAGAAACTTCACAGGATTTTTTCAACTAGCAGTTCCTCACAAAATGTGCAGTTCTAAAAAATTTGTGCAAAGCTGATGAAAAAACTGTGCAATTCAAACGTTTATTATTCAATGGCCCAATGGAGTAAGAAAGTAAATAGCAGTAAGAATGGTAGATTTAGGTATGAAATGATAGGTGAAACAGAGTCAGAAATGGAATTGTTAGAGGTAGTAACTGTTATCTACCTCGGCGGTATAGTGTTAATGTAGTAACACGACCCAGCGGTTTAGTGGAAAATTAAGAAGAAATTAGGAACCAAGCTGAGCCTGGAGCTTTTTCTTAAAATATGTCTTGAAAACGATCCAGAGGCTTTTCATTAAGAAACTCCTTTTCCTTGTTCACCTTAAGAGAACTGACAGCCTTGACACTTTTTTCTTTGATTTTAGCAAATTAGGTGCTCCAAGCGAAACCAGATACTGTACTAGCATTGTCTATTCATAACCTTTTTTTATAGTATAAACTTTTTTTAGAAAAAAACATTAATATGCAAAAGAGATCATCTTGGTCGTAACACTTGGCTTCCAATCAATCAAAATATCATATGTTATCTCGTATATCGTCTTTCTAACAATTCAGCCTCAAAATTTGCGAAAAATTGAGAACACCCAGCCTGAACCTCAATTTTACTAGTTCTTATAAAAAAAGAGTGCACTATCCTCAACAGATTTTCAAACAATATTTCATGGATACTTAACGAGCGTTATCATAACACACAATTTTCCTTGTTGTTCTGGATTAGTTATTACCAAACAAATTACCGCAAAGGAAATATGGCTACCAGGCTAGGCCCATATGAGGCGCTCTTTCTATGAAGCCCTCGATCCCCGCAGCACCAAGAATAAATATTTCCCATTTTGCCAAAAAGATTAGGCCAAAACCAGGAATAGGGTCTACATGGTCATTGGCCCAGTAGTGACAATGCTATTAGTCGCCCTGGGTGATTTGCATCAGAAAACAAAGTAGGAGCGAAGCTTGGCGAAATTGTTTGGGGGTGGAAAACCTCAATTTGCCAACAAAATACTTCCACCCAGCTTCATTGGAAATGCAACGCGGGTTTGCCGACAGATATTATCGATTTACTAAATGTTGGGGGTTCCCACACACTTGTACCCCTCTTTGGCTAAGGCCTTGTAATTAATCTTTTTATCTATCATGCAATCAGCGAGTACATTCTCTGTACTATGTATCTTTTTGTTACGAAATCGTCCTTTGCTTTTATTAAATTGAGGAATCTGTTTGGTAATGCATATTGTTTTCACTTCGTTTGAGCTCCAGCGACCCGCATATTCACTCTTCTTAATGCTTTCTTGTTTGCCATCTTTCTGACGATAATAGCATTGGCGGCATAGTTTCAGAACCATTGCTAGATAGCCCTTTCTTACTTGAGACCACAAACATTTCAGTTACACTAGATAGCTGCGCCACAAAATATCCTTGGCTTTTCATGTGGATAAAATTTCATACACTCAAGCTGTAAATAGGCTGTTCACGGTTAATAGAATACGGGTTCAACAGTTTGTACCATTGTTTTTCTCAGGGATTTCGTGAGATTGTGGGTATATCTACATACCGTAAATCATCGAATAAACCCCCGGGGGCGTGTTTGCAAAAATGAATTTTTGGGTGGGGCTTATTCCAACAGTTGGCATTTTCCTCAAAGGTTCATATAGAAAAACGATGTAATTTTCTCCATCAACTAAATGCATAAAGTACAAAAGGCTATTTCACAAACAAAATTGATTACGCAATTTCCTCAAAGGCTGACACAAAAATGACATAATTTCTTCAATCAGCCTAAAGTAACAAATTCTAAGAGCCTATTTCACAAGCGAAATTTATCTGTCGATAGTGATTTCTTCATTATGATTACAAAAATCTCGTTCCTGCCTTTGTTTCCAGTCAGTAATTATGCTTCCCTCGAATAAGGTCCCATGGGGGGTTATGCGGGGGGGGAGACTTCATTGCGAACGTGATTTCTTAGGTGGGAGCTTATTTGAGAGGGGTTGTGCGGAGGTGGGAGCTCATTCGAAGTTATACGGTACGCTATGCAAATATCAACAAGTTCTCAACAACAATGTCTGCCAAAAGTACTTGGAACGCCCATACTGTTTTGAAAATTGCCTACCCTGGTCCAGTTTCCGAGGCATTAACGAGAAGGCAATCCTCCGTACCCCCCAGACTATGTTGAATCAGTAGCCCTTAGCTATCTATGTTGCAAAGCATCACTTGTCCCAATCGTGCCAATCATATGGCCATCAAACTGTACTGCTTTAAGTGAGAGGGGTTTGCTGTTTGTCTATAGCGCAAATTACAGTAAGTGTTCCAAGACTTGGCAGACATTGAAGTTTGATGTTTTGTCAATGGGGGTAGTAGCACTTCTAATGGTGGCTTCAGCTCCCCCCCCAAGAATCTTCTACCCACTCCCCCTGTTCATCTTCAGAATTGGAGCTAATCAGCCCCAGACACTGTTGTAATGTTATTATTGAGCAGTTGAACTGACCTACTTTTTTTGAACAAATGCTCGTGGGTACCTTTAACTGGGGAAGTATTTATTTTTTGGATGTTTACAATCCTTTTCATTTTATCAAGACCCCCAATGATTTCAGTTTGCCCAAAACTTTGATACTACTTATTTTTAGTAGGTATTGTCAGGGAAAGGCCTAAGAGCCAATAACAAAGCCCTAACAAAGGAAAAAATGAGAAAAGAGAGACAAGAGCAAGTTGGTTGATGTTAGATTTGACAGTAAGTTGCAGGATTCTGGGAAAGTAGTCAATGGCAATGTGCTCCATAGTTTAGAAGTTCTTGGAATAAAAGATGATTTGTGGGCTACAGTTTGTAGATTAGGTAGTGTAACTTTGAAATGGTGTGAATAAGTTTTAATGTATCAACTGTTCTTCCTCTCTTTCTCAACTTTCTTCTGAGTTTTACAATTTTACAACACCCCTTGCTAAATATATCCCCTGGTGATTAGTTATTGCCAAACCCTAACTATTGCACTTCCTCTTCTACTTACTACTCAACTGAGGGTATTTATGTAACTCAGAAGGTCGACAGTCAGAAAAAAACATGCGGTAAAGATGACAAATGTTGTTGTTTCTACATAAATATAACAAAAGTTCAATTCATTAACCCATTTACTAGAAATTAAACAAAAAGTAGAAAATGTTAAGTTTATGAAGCTTCTCAAATATTTAAGCCGCACTGTGTGGTAAGAAATAATGTCTACAAAAATTATCATTTTCAATGGTTCATACACACTTCTGACTACATGAAATGCAAAAACTAAAGAAAGTGTATGCAAAACTAGTGAATCCCATTCCTGTTTCATAAAAAACGACAGTGTTCTCTTTGCTCATCTTCAATCATCATCACCAGTTACTTTGTCTACAAGATAGTCAATAAGTCCTTGATCAGCTTCTTGTCCATCTCCAGCTGCCTGCTCTTCAGCTTGCTCTTCATCATCATCATCCTTCTTTTCATCAGCCTCCTTTATTTCAATAAGTCTGGATTCTCCATGCTTCAAAAGGAAGAACTGCATCTCTGACAAGCCATTCTTCCTTAGCTCATCTTGAAGTCGCTGTGGTGGCTCTAAGTAGTACTGAAAAAAAATGTAGTTTGATATCAAAACACTTCACTCAACAGGCTGCTTAGGAAATTTGACAAGCAAAAGGTATTTCAGCAACAGGAAGAAAATGAAAAAGCCTAGAATGAAATACCTACTAGCCAAAATCACTGAGTCAGAAGACAAGTCAGATGAAAAGTATAACCAGAAAAGGTCAAATGGTGGGGAAGAAACCATAAGATGGAGCAATGGTATGGTTAAATACAAAAAAATACTGCAATTGTGCTATGCTTTGTAGCTAGATAAAAAGCAATGAAAGGAAGAACACCAAAATACAGCATGAGATATGCAGGAGGATACTTAAGACAAAAAATTAACACGGCTATGTTCATTTTCCTACATTTCTGTGAACCAGGAATATTTTTATTGGCAATCCTCCAACAATTGAGAACTATTTGCAAAACTATGGCTTATCCTCATAGTTACAGATCATTGAAAAAAATTTGTTCAAAAAGCTGCCACTATAACTCTATGGTAATAGTAAGCCTTAGACATACAATGCATGAGAAGCATGCTACAAGTCCTTAATCAATGCACATAGACTGTGAAGGCATAAGTAAAATCACAACCATCAAACTTACCTCATTGCTGAAACTGAATGTGCCCCATGAGATAGCAAGTGAGCACATAGCAAGAAGGTCCTGGTGGATTTTTACTGCATCTTCTGGTGTGCATGCACCATATGAAAACTTCCATTCAGGTTCATAGCCCCCAATGGGTAATGCTGCCATGTGAAAGGGACCATATTTCCTCCCAATGGATTTGAACACCTCACAGTAGCCTGTGGTGCCTACAAAGAAGAGCTTGTACCTCGGTGTAAGAATGGCCCAGCTTCCCCACAGTACTGCATTATCATCATCAGTGGATCTAGAGTGGAAATTTTGTGATGGACAGAAAGCAAATTTGACCTTTGTAACCTTAGTCTCCTCATCATCATCAACTTTTGACTGGTCAATAAAGTCAACTTCATCCTCTCTCCACCATTCCAATTCAACAACATTTGCGCATCCAGCCTTGCTCATCCATGGTTGAAGACCAGCAGGTACATACCACAGAAGCATTTCCCCAAAACGCTCATTCAAAGCCCTTATTGATTGCAAATCTAGATGATCAAAGTGGCTATTGCTGATGAGTACTGCATCTATTCTTGGCAGCTGTTTCACTTCATAGACAGGCTTTCTGTAGCGGTAGTCACCACCAGGATGGTAGTAGCGTACACCTCGTGCATTGAAGTTTGGATTGGTCAGAATGTTGACATTATCAAGTTGAAACAGGACTGATGCCTGACCTAGCCAAGTAACACGGATGCCATTCTCAGGTGGGTTTTCAATTCTGTTTGGATCTGCCTTCATCACTTGCATCAAGGGTTCCTCATCAAGTTTCTGAAACAAAAAAAGAGAACCTACCAAAATGGAAGACATGAAAGAGTGAATGACTGTGGCAAACGAGTGCCAAAATATATCATGTTTCTTAAAAATAAAAAAACCAAAGTTCTTTATGCAGCTACAATATTCTTGCATACAAATGTACTTGAAAGAAGTAAAGTAAACTGAAAAACCATACAATACACAAATACATAATTAAAATATATAAAATATAGAACTGTCAATGCACAAAAATATAGACATATGACAATCCAAACTGCATTTCAGTGGCATGCTTGGGGTGAAAAGGGAGGCAGTGTTGTTCCCCAAAATAATACTAGCCCTGAAGGTATTACTAGTTCAAAAGTAGCAATCCAAAGAGCTTTTGCTCTCCACCAATAAATATACTAGGCACTACATTTGAAAGTACTTGCCGGATCTGCACACTACAGATTCATGCAGAATTTATTCTTCTAATTAGTTCATTTTTGTGACTTGATTGTAAAGTTTGGGAGTAAAACTAATGGAAGAGCATTATTTATTAATAAGCAACTCAAAATAATGGTTTTGCAATTTAATAAACAATTCTTCAATAAAGACTAGGACTCAAAAGATTACAATTAAAAACATAAAAAAAGTTATTACTCCTCTCTACCAATAGGCTTGTAGCAGACGTGATAGAACTTACACCTGCAAACTAAACTGCAGATAAAAGTTTGGCAGTAATTGCAACCATTGTGGTTCATAGCACTTGTGGCTACATTATATCTGCTATCTTCTGCTTTCTTTCTTATTTTCCCAAATCTATCATTGGTTTTTCACCTGAGAGATTAACTGGGAATTGTAGGCTTTGTCTATGATTGATTAGCTGATATTTTCAACACAAAGAATATCCCATTGATTCAAAATGAAGAAAAAAAAGGGAATTTGGTATACTAGAATCATACTCTTAAAATATAGTTGCCCTTTATATATATAAAGCATAACAATAAAATATAAATACTAACTAAATAAGTACACTGGAAAGATCATGAGCTAGAAATTATTGATGTCTAGGTCAGTGCAGCACTACAAGCCAACTAGGGGATGCAGGGATGTAGATGGCTTTGCAAAAATTTTCTGTGACCTTTTGCTTTTTAGCAATAGTGGTTGATCAAATGGACTTGGGTCCAGTAAGTTGCCCTACAAAAGTATATTCTGCCATTTTTGCCCTGTAAAATCGCAGATTTTCAAGTTTGGGGGCTCACCTCTCATACCCCTTTACTTCTCATCCCTGACTAGGGGATGTGTTCTTTTTTACACTTTATTCTTAATTTTTTATATTGTTCTTGCCAAGATCAATTTTATAGATCATCCACATTTGATGAGAAAGTATTAGGGCTCAGGTCAGGGACTTCAAGCAAGATGCTGAAATTTTCACGGCACACAAATGTTGTCATTTTAGGGCATGATTACAAATGCCTCCCCCCAGTCTACAATGGTAGGTGCCATTCCTGGTCTGGGTTTAACTACAATACGTGATAACCAAAAACTTTTCAAGAGCAAAACATACATCTTCTGCAGGAACTCTGCTGCTATCTGGGACAAAAAAGTACTTGAAATTGCTCCATCCACTGGGTGGAACTTTGTCTCCAGTATCCCACGGTGTCACGTATCGTCCATCTTGTTTTGTCGCTCTTGGAAACTCTTTTTCATCTCTGGCATTAACAACCTTCACGGTGCTCTTTGTAATGGTGATCTTTGTAGTTTTAGTCGTCATCTAGGATAAAATTAGTCCCAAAAGCATTATACTACTGATTCATAATTAACTACGTTTATACTTCCTATCACAATAAACTAATGGCGTCACCCTGGGTTGGCAAACAAGATCTGTAGGTTGCCCTGCGTTTATAAATGAAAGTGTCATGGCCTCTGCAGCAAACGCTGTGAACAGTTATCCAACGCGTTTGAGCTCCCAACATGGTGCCAAAGGCACTGTTTGCTGGTGTTAACGGACAAACTTTGGACTCATTTAACGTTGTCACATTTTGAATAGAACAAGTAACGACAAAGGATAAGATGAAGCATAACACAAGCTGAATAATCACGCCCTAGACAATAAAAATATTCCTTGTCCTTTACGTGTTTTGCCTTGTTTTCTCACAGCGTCCTATTTATCATGTTCAGATAATAAACAAGAGCATTAAATCACTTATAAATTTGATGTAACTCAATAGCACACACAAAGACAGTCACTAAAATGGCATACAAAAAGCCACAAAACATATTTACACGCGATTACATTTTAATCAAATACATAAATATCTCAAAATATCAGCTGTTCGGACTGTCTTTCTTTACTACTGTACAATAAACATTTCCATTCCCACAGTAAACTCAACGTGATATTGTCCACAGAAGGGGTTTTCCCTTAGCTGCTGGGCCCTTGGCAGGCAGGATATCGTTGTCAAAAAGGCACACCCGACCCTGCTGAGCACAGGCGTGGACGATCTTACATGCTACCACCATAGGAAGTAGTCAGACTTTAGGAAAATCTGATTTATTCCCAACTAGCTTGTGATTTGACGATTTCTCCCTATTAGGAAGTTAATTTCTAAATGTAAGATTCAGAATGTAAACAGTCTAAGGTCATGGGATCAGGTCAAATTACAAAACAAGAGACAACAGATAAAACATGAATTACGAAATGTTTCGAGTGTTTTCAAGGACTCAGAAAAAACAGAAGTCTTGTCTGACATTCGCAAGCTTAGGAAACCAATCCTGAGCCATAGAATTTAGTACAATTTGTTTACATCATGCTTTAAATGCTACCAAGACGTCCTTACAAATTCGCCACAATATCACAAATCTTGTGCTGAAAAGCTTTACCAACACGTAGCTTACAATTGTAAAAACAGATAACTACGTATGTTAATGCTTCTTAGAGTTGAGAGTTGAGAAAGAGCGTAACTGCGTTCGAGGGGTACATTCAGGCCATTTTTTGTCTAAACTTGCTTTCCACTTAGGATGCAGAGGTCAGTAGCTTCTATATTGCGCTCGACATCTACGCATTGTCACTCAGACTGTTGAAAAACTGATGAAAATTCCAAGAAATCTCAGCCCCACAATAAGTTACATAAAATGAACAGGATCCATGAGGTCTAATCACCAGTTTTGACTTTCCGTGAGATTTTGATCTCAAATAGTAAATATTGCTGGTAGCTGTCTTGTCGCCTTTTAGTTTATTCACATTTAAATGTTCGAAAGAGTCAAACATATCAATGCAGGTTGGTCACTGGCGTCATGCTTAATCAACCGCACAGCAAAATCTGAATTATTAACAAGAAACAAAAGACATTTATTGACTTCGACCAGCTTCGTCTAATCTCAAGTTCCTAGCACCACAATCTACAACAACCTTCAAGCAACAGAATTCCAACATGATAAAGCCATGTGGAGCTCGGCAGTTTTTAATACCAAATAACTAAGATTGAAACTCGGGGGCTGTGGGTGAACCAAAAAGATACCACCCCTTTCTTTCTACAGGCGGATAGACTGGGAGGCACTGAGTGCATTTATGAATCAATGTGCCCACGCTAGTTGTTGTTGAAAAAGAAAATTGCGAAAATGTCTTTTAAACAAAAATCCATAAGCCCGTAATGGCTTGCTGCCAAACTATGAAACTTCCACTGTTCTTGCCCCTCCCCTTCATTTCCATTGAATATGTCTGTTTCATAACCATTGAGGCGGTGTCGACTAGATTAACAGATCTGAAATACGCTATGTTGCCAACATATATCGTAGCTAAAATAAATACCAACAATCAGCGTCACCATTTTACGGGAGCCATCTTGACCCTTACTACGAGATTGATTTCTGACCTATGGAAGGTGTTTTCCATCCCTGCTAAGAAACAATTGTGAGAATCGTAGGCCGGTCGAAGAAGTAACTGTACAAAAACCCACATGTAAATGTAAAGAAAGATCACCTACTACCAAAAATTACATCATTTCCACATACCTTGAGCTAGAAATGGAGGACACGAAAAGGCTTTTACCACATGTATCAGCTGCAACTAGGCTGAAGCGACCGTCTCCTTGAGGTGTTCTTTTCGCTCTGCCACTCCCTCTCTAAAATCTATGCAGGAATGTTTGCATAAATTATCATGTTAAACGTCCAATCGTAGCTCTCCTGTGCACGCGTTCACCGTCATTAGCCGAACGCTTACCGCAAGCTAATATTATTGTACTTTGGAACTAGGCTCTGAATCATCGAAAAAGAAAGCGTCACACCTAACAACCGATGCCTTTGCCAAAGAAAAGAAAGACCGCACAACGTGGTTTTCAGACTGTAAAGGAGTCTATTTGACTTTAGGGCCATTCTTGTTCTTTTTGCTTTGAAAAGTATCTCTATGATTTAAAGACAAATGAGCGTTTTTCCATTCTCTCATAAATCCGGTTTTACCATGAAGTCCCAGGTTTGTCACATAAAATCTTCCGGTGCATAAAAGTCAATCTTCCACCTCGGCTATCACAACCCCCTCCCCCATTACACACAATTTTATAAGAATAAAGTTTATATGAACGTTCAGGCTTAGAATCATTGAAATTTACGCATAGTTTAAGAATAATGCAAGACTCAAGTTTCATCAAAACTTAGAATATTTGTGTATTTGAGTTATAGTAATGCATGCAGATTTATACAGTAATTGTTACTCTTCTCTACTTTCCTTTTGCTATATGATAGAGTAAGGCACCAAAAAGATTTGAATATAACATTTTGATTTTAGACGTAGTTACGCCTTCGATATTAAAGAATACTTTTAAGAATGATGCAGGGTTCAGAAACCAGCCGTGGCCTAGCGGTAATCATTAAGACTAACATGGTCCTGGGTTCTAGGCCCACCGCATGCCATTGCTGACGTCAGAAAGGGCATCCGGTACTAAATGCTCGCGCCAGAACCAAAGTCCTCTCAGAGGCGCCCTCCCAGCCCCAAGGAATTGGGGAAACGGAATTGAAAATATTGAGGCTCAGCAAAAAATTAGTAATTCTTATTTAAAAAGTGTGTAGTTGCTGGAAGGCAA
>WIPJ01002397.1:7716-19650 GCA_018155075.1 Cassiopea andromeda | reverse complement strand
GTCGAGCTAGCACATCACCATTACAGCATCAGCAGCAATCGTCTTCATCGTCGTTGCAACTCCCATCAACAAATACATATATTTCAAACATTATTTCCTCAACATCCCAGGCGACGGTGGGAGAGAGCACCACTGATGATGAGGATGTACCAATACCCGTAGACGAACTGAAAGAGTATCGATATGAAGATCATCGGTATGAGACATCTGCAGAATTGGAATCTAAACTACGAACATTTCCAAGATGTAGAATTGTACATGAACAATTATCAGTATATCCCATAATGTCATACGAGAGAACAGTTCGAACAATAACTATTGTCATGGAGATATCTGTACAGATATTATTTCGACAATGTCATTTATTTTTATTACAAAATGGACACCATCAGCATAGTAGCAATAGGGGTGGTAGTAATAGCTGTGGTAGTGTTCTAATGGCACTTCCTCCCTCGTCTATTAGATTATCACATCGGGATGTTGGTCGAATGTTTGTGGAGGCGTGGAGAAATTATATATTACAATATAAGTACGGAAAATCATATCCACACACGATCACATTACAATGTTGTCACCGTCATAGCGGCAGCTCATTAGATGTCATACCGTATTGTAAAGAACAATTGGATATTCACACATTCCATACTGATGAAATTATATTAGATTATTATTCATTTGAGGTGGATGAGATAAAGAAAGGGACAAATCTTAGTAGACTAACTCAGTCTATGAAACAATTAGAGTTGGGAGAACATGTGAATCCAACATATGTGCCACTATTTTCAAGATTATATAACAAAATTGTTGTACAATCTCAACGATATCTGCTGTTAGCAAATGAGTTTACATTGACAAATCAGCAACAACAGTCTACAGAAGGTGGTGGTGAGCAGCAAATACACCAACAGAAAAAGCGTGGTAGAAAACGACGAGATCCTGATACTATAGCTCGTTTATATGAGCACGAAACACAGCTACGAAGTAAATGGTATGATCAGCAACAGCAGCAACAACAGCAACAACAGGCAAGTAGCACACACACGTCACTCTCTATTACTTATTTGTTGTAACAATCTTTGTAAATTAGTTGAGTCACAAAGTCATTCTTTCTTCGCATATGTTATCTGTGTCTCCATGGTAATATTCTTCTCATATATTAGGGCATTTGGTTTCCTGGCGGATTTGGGTTAGTGTGACCAGTTGTTCCTTTTTCTTCTTCAAATCGACAATTTTCTTCTCATATATTAGGGCATTTGGATGTTTCTTGTGTCCACTCATATCTATCATATCTGGGGGGTGGTGTTGTTGTGTTAGAGAATTCTTTCAAAATAGTTGTGGTGGATGGTGTCATATATCTACTAGAATACATATATAGCAATACAACGATAATAGTACTAATAGCGCACATATATAGCAAGACACATGTGTAATACCATATATACATAGCAAGACACAATAATAATACATATATGGCACATAATAACATCATCTGATCATCATCATAATCATCATTGTCACTTTCATCAGGTGTTTCATCTTCTGTTGTGGTTAGTTGGTTATGATGTACTATCCCTCCTACTTCTCCCCCTCTTTCTTCGCGTTCTGGATTATGCAATTGTGATTCAAGAAAAAGGATGTTCAGGTTTTGTTACGTTGATTGTAAAAGTCTTTTCTCTTGCTAATTAGCAGCATTTATGAAAAACAATGAGTGGTAGAGAGTGACGTGTGTGTATTTTTTATATTTACAGGTGATAGAAGACGACAGGTCATCAGATGATATATCAACCAATGGTGATGATGATATGTTTCAGTCCATATTACAAACATTATTTAGTACTAGTAATCCATCATTACCACTACAACCACCACCCCCAACAATTGTTGGAACAGCAGCAGAGTCCTCATCTGGATATGGACGATATAAGAAAGACATTAGAAACTGTATTGATCATGACAACGACGAAGGCGATACGACACCACAACCAATGGTGGATGAGGGCAAACATAGCACTACTATAAATGATGATACTACTATTGCAACTACGTCTACTCTTCCACCTCCACGACGACGGCGATATATTAAAAAACCAAAAAAACGAACTAATAATTCAGAGTCATCATTTATGTTAATGTCAAATATAAATTTGATTATGTAATATTATTATATCTGTGTACTGCTATATATTATATTTTATTCTCTGTAGAATATGCACTGAAACTTATGAAACGTGCCTGGAGAGATGGCACAGCACCAACACGTACATTGGATGTACCAGATTTTGTTGAACGCCATGTGCATGAGAATTTTGCTGTATCTATGGGTCCTAAACCGCTACCCAGACATAAGCATCTAGAGGGCACAAAATCTCCACTAATAGTGCGCAATCCTCCACATCATGTTCATAAATCATTAAATTTGAATAAATCTAGCATGGGAACAAAAGGTGGTGGTGCTACATCAAACCACATAAAAATAAAGGGGCGACGCGCCGTAAAAAAGGATAACAAATTACAACACCATCCTTATGCACATGCAGCAAAACATGCAAAACGACAAGGCGGTCTTGGTTTTGGCGATGATACTGATGGTGATACCAATGATGATATGTCGCCATCTCCATTATTTACTAAAGCGGGAATTATTGGAACACCCGAATTTGATTTGTATGATAAGTACCGTTTGGATCTATTTCCATTTAAAGAAGCATTAAAACACGAAGTTAACAAGTTAGTACTTGAAAAACAGAAATTAGACAGAATTAATCAGCAATTATGAGACGAGCGTCGTCGTCAGTTATTAGAAGAGAGAATGAGGGGCGGATCTGGTCGTCGTCGCGCTCGTCATGTAAACCAGCAACAGGAATCAGAAGATAATGGGACAACAGCGACTGAAGAGGGTGATGAAGACGATGATATTAGTGAAGATAGTGGTAGTACTACTACTGATACTACTGAGGAATATGATGATGATACTGAGGAAGAGGAGAATAATGAAGACGATGAGCAGCAGCAACATAAAGATGTTGGTAGTTGTATGTGTAGTGATTGCTTGAACAAATATACACCATTGTAATATATAACTATATATATGTTGTTATGTGACATGTTTGTAGTCATTTGTTGAGAAATTCTTCTCGTGTATATACACACTGCTGCATGAAAATGTGTGATAAAAACAACACACAATATGATGATGAGACATTGCATAGAGATGCTGAGAAGGTAGAGAAATATTATATGGAAATAATGGGTAGGATGTTACAGGATGAATTTGACACATGTAAGGATAATTTAATGACGCATGGTGAGTGGGAACGTGGTGTAGTAAATTATTGTAATGATCGACTAAAGTATGGAGTGAGTACTGCAGAATGTAGAGATTTTAGGATGCGTGTGCCATTTTCGTGCTTAATCTCTGGCAAATCACAGTGTGGTAAAACAGAATTATTAGTGACAATATTGTCACAGTGGAGATACATAACTACAGATCACAGTGGACAGTATTCCAGACGATTATATTGGTTTTATGGTACCGCATCTATAGAGCAGACTAATAGAGTCAGAGAAATATTTGAACAATGGAGAGATGAGGATGGGGTAGATCGTAAAGATACAGAATTACATTTCATTCAAGTAACGTCATTTAAGGATGATAAAATTCGACTGTTACTAGATGATATTCGCATGGCAATTGTTGTATTTGATGATCTGATGAATGAAATGTGCAGTGATGAGACAATAACTAATTTCTTTAGCAGAGAGTGTCACCACAGAAAACTGTGTATATTTCATGTGTGGCAAAATTTATTTCCACAAAAAAAGTATGCTGTAACACTATCTAGAAATACACAGTACAAAATTATATTCGAGAATCCCGAATTGCGAATTCAATTGAACACAATGTTGGTACAAATGTATCCAAATAAAGTACATCAAAGAGTGTATAATAAAATTATGGACTTCTTTCAAAAAGAGCCGCCTACTGAGTTTCCATTTGTCATGTTTAGAACATCTCCACAAGAGAAAAATAGAGACTGTACAATAATTGGCTATGCTGTGAACAGAAATGTTGACGATCTAAAAAATCATATATTTACTAAACCTCCTGTAGTAATTATGTAAAGCTGTTATAATTAACAAAGAAAGAGGATCAATTACATATGGCAGGTTTAGCAGTAGGATTAGGAAGTTTGTTATTACCACCGTTACTAAAAGCAGTTGGACTAGGTGGACGAGGACGGCGTACTCGTGGGCGCGGACGTATGGCAGCAGCAATACTGGGACGAGGTGGTGTAAGGGGAATGAAATGGGGCTACAGAAAATGTGGAAAGTGTGGCAGAGCTAGACATAGATGTGCAGGCAGAAAAAGAAGAGCACGGCGAGGAAGACGTCGTCGTGGAAACAGACCACTTCCTAGACATATACGGTGGAACTAATATAATATCAGAAGAGTAGTATATATTAAACAACACATCATCATCACATTATTACATAGTATTATAAGATAGAGAAAAAACAATCATTAATGGCACTACGAGGAGCAGCAATGTTGGGGGCAAGATTAGCCCCCAAAGTGTTAAAAATAGTAGGAAAAACAGTTGGTAGTGCACTTGCTGGAACAGCTGTTGACAGAGTTGCGAAGAAGATATTTGGTGGCGGACGAGCCCGATGACGGTTACGATATATGTTACAACAGAGACGAAGACGACGTAGAAAACGAACAAGAGGAAGAGGTCGTCGTCGACGTATGAGAGGGCGAGGATTGTTTACATCATTATTAGGACGATCTGCAATACGATGGATGGGTGGCAAACCAGTTCGTAAAAAAAGACATCGTAATCCTGTTCACAGAATAAAATCGTGGGCTACATCGAAAGCAAAATCGTGGATAGCAAAAAAAGTACGTAAACATCTTGGAGTTGGGGGAGGGCGTGGACGTGCTTATGGTGGTCGTGGATTACGTTTGTTTAGTGCGCCAGGATTAGTACGAAGAAAGCCGCTAAATTTTCAAACTGCAGCACGTAAACGTAGAGCAGGTACGACATCAACGTCACGTGGTGGATGCAGATATCATAGACGTCGACATTACCGTAGACGCAGATAAAACGTACAATATAATAGTGCAGCAATATGGGTAACAGCAGCAAAAAACGACGACAATTAAAATTAGCACACAGAGCGCATCCATTATCTCATATAATACAAAGTATAACATCAAAAACTAAACACAGATTATTACGTGAACATTATCCAAGAAGTCAAACAGAAAACTTATTATCGTCAGGTAGTTTTACGTTTAGTGGAAGTGGAGCAAGATTTCAACAATATGGTAAACTTAATCACAAAGCATCTGGATGGAATGAGGAAAGAATTAATAGATTGTTAGAACCAAGGGTATCAAACGAAGAGATAAATTTGCCAGATGAGTCAAAACCTCGACTCGATTCGGACTATATTGACAAGCATTTATTATGTCTGCCAGAGGAACTACGCAGAAATATACGACGACAGGGAGTGAAAAAAAGACAACGTAGGATAGAGAGTTATTTTGTAAACACATATGGCTATATCCCTCCTAGGGTACGACGACTTATTAGTGGATCATATCGCCTTTCTGAAAAAGGACTACCTGCATTGAGAAGAACAGCAAAATCTGATGCTCGACGACGATATAAACAACATTTATCCGAATCATCATCGTCTGTATCACCATCATCATCAATATCAACACCACCACAACGACAAGGACATACTGATAATGGTAACTCTTCTCCCCCATCAACATCGCATCTGTCTCCACTAGGGTTTAACTTATCTCCAATAAGTCTGTCTATACATGATATAATACAGCAGGTGCAGGGTACACAGCCTCTTCCTCAAGGATCGCCATTTCAAATTGTAAATCGACAATATGATAGATCCCGATCGCCCTCAGTAGAAATTACAGGTGATCAAGCGGGACAAACACCACCACCACCAACACCCCCAACACCACCGGGCGAAAAACAATATGAAGAATATGATGAAAACTCACCACCATATAGTACTCGTAGTAGTAGTAATTTTATGGGATTTTCTCCTCTTCAAGAGCATAATGACACACCACTTCCACCACCAGCAACACCTGGACAAGTAGCAATGAATTTAGTAGAAGATTCGGCTAAAGATCTAGAAACAGTGCTTAATGTTGCAGAAACTGGAGTTAAATCGTTATTATCAAGAATACGAGCTGGAGAAAAAGTAGTAGCAACAGCTGAAGCACCATCATCAGTACCTCCTGCTGCTACTACAAATGATGACGACAATATTGATGCTATTTTACATGATATATTGGAGGAAGAATTCAATCATCCACCAATAAATAAAAGTATTGGTGAACATAGACAGTATCTTATGGAAACAGAAAACATGTACAATGAATTATTAGATCATAATAATACCCCATTATTACCACCAACACCACCATCACGTAAAAAGCCAATGACTCGTATAGCGCATAAACCACCAATGCCTATAGCACCAGTACCTCGTATAGCCCATAAACCACCAATGCCAATAGCATCACCACCTCATCGTATAGCTCATAAACCACCAATGCCAATAGCATCGCCTCCTCCAACTCGTATAGGTCATAAATCACCAAGTCGTCGTAATACAAAAATAAAGAATGCTGGAACACAAGTGGGGAATGATAGAGGAGTACACAAGACTCTTAATAATATTTTTCGCGATTTTTGTGAAGGAAGAAAGAACACTAAACAAGCCACACATAAAATTTTGGATATCGTACACCAAATCAGTAAAGACAATATCAGATAGGCATTATCGACATAAACCGTACATTACAAATAACAGCACTGAGTGATAGCAGTCCAAATAACAACAATAATGGGAAAACATCGACGACGATACCGAAGACGTGGAGGAACAGCAAATGTACTACAGCATTCGTTATACGAATCTGTACCATCAGGATACAGAGATCACCTCACATCAAAGGCAATTAAATCGGCAACAATGTATGGCAGTACTATGTCCAATTCGCATTTACTAAAAGACTATCCAAAACCACATATTGACAATTTTACACAAGGTATGGGAAGAGTGCATATTAATCGTATGCTTCATGCTCAAAAAAATCAACATATTACTGGACGCGGTATAGGACCACACAACACAACACAACTAATATTTCGATCATCAAAACATAGACAAATGCCTAAAGCTGGTGCTGGTGGATACGCAAGAGCGTACAACTCATCGTACAAAAGTAAATTGGCACACGATGTTATTGTAGATACAAATCCTGCAGTATCCTCAAGTATGATGATGAAAGATCCACTAAAATATGCGCATGCACGAGAGATGAGTAACCGTATATTGAGAAAAGGAAGGAAACGTATGGGAGTTAGAAATAATGCAGAAAATGCCCAGGCATATGTAAATGTAAATCCGCTTCACAAGTATACAACAAGGTGGTTTGCAAATACTGCCTCACTTATGTAACTATATATACCAGATGGGTGCAGATAACTTTATTTAGTACATATAAATATATGAGATCAAGACAAGCGCAGCAAAATGGGCAAAAGCAGACGACGACATACTAGAGGGAATTTATATTATATTCCAGGACCTGGAACAGGTGTATTTAGTCCTACAGTGTACGCTCTTCAGGTACGCAATTTGCCCCGTTTACCTGGAATAACTCCTGTTGTTACAAATAAATTTGGAAATAAACACTACAGAGTGCAGAAGTACGCCTCAACATTATATCGATTATGAATGTGACAAATATCAACGACAAAAGGGAATTTAACGAAGACGGTACGTACAATGGAGCCTACGGAGATATGGTACAGGTACCAAAATCGTTATATACGTTCATGATACAGTCTAGTCAACAGGTATTACCATCAATCAATAAGCATGTAATTGCCTACAATATGAAAAAAGCAAAAGAAAATGCGGCAGATCCAAAAACTTATCGATACTATGTTAATCAAGCAGCATTGTATAAAAAGCACAATATCAACAATCCAGATGTGGATCAACGAATACGACAATCGCTATCAGATCCCGAGCTGAAACGTGTAGAAGACAAACTAAATAGACTACGTAATTCTCCTACCCTAAAAACCGATATTGGAATGAGAGAGTATCAAAATCTTCATATAGAACGAGAGAGGCGATATAATGTTCTTGAGGAAAATGAACACACAAAATACCAAAATTTTATCAACAATCCGTCGAATAATATCGTCCCCCAGCCCGAATCCATGAAGGATACACCCTATCACTCAAGAACTATAAAATCATTTTTAGCAAAACATCCAGATATAATGCAGCATGATATATCTGGCAATTTGTACGTATTGGGGAAAAAAATATCTGATGATCGTAGACAGGGTGGTAAAATTCTACATTGGATAACACACGATTATTCTGATTTGTCGAAAGTTCCGCATGGTACATCCGCTGTTATTAATGCGTTACGAAAAAAAGGATTTAATATAAATGACATTGGCAATACGTATTTGAGAGAACACCTTCAGAAAAGATTACAAGAAAAACGAGAGGCTCGACGACAACAAGGGCAACAACCATCACCTCGTGGAGCAACATCACCAATATCTCCAGTACCTTCTCGCAGTGAGATACCATCATCGTCACCATCATCGCATGTAAGTGAGCTTACAAAACGGATTAAAGAGAGATCGGATCGTATGTCACAAATAATTACAGATGCTAAAGCAGCTACAGCTACAGACTCAACAACACCAATACGACCACACACTGCAAGCATGGATGATCTTCGTAGAAAGCGCAAAAGAACAACACTATTTGATGACGGACGTCGTGATAAATATGATTTGAGAGCACGACACAGAAAGAAATCGAAAGACGACGATGATGCCGATGACCGACATGACCGTCCGAAGAAACATGCTAAACGCAAGACCAAACGGCACTAATATCAGATAGTATAAATAACTACCCTTTTATTCGCAGTAGCTCAGTTAATACAAGATGGATAATACTGATGATGCTACCAACAGTGCAGCAGCAGCAGCTGGATCATCAATGTCTTCAGCATATGAGGAATTTACAGACGAAGAAGACGAAGTTGATAATAATACTGCTGGTGACGGGACAAAAACCAAAAAAAGTAGCAACAAAAAGACAGCATCAAAAGGAAAAAAGCGAAAACGTAATGATAGTACTAGCAGCAGCGACAGCAGCGGCAGCAGTAGTGATAGCGACGATGATGGCAGTAGTGGTAGTGATAGCGATGAAAAACCACCACCACCAAAAAAATCTAAAAAAAAATCATCTGCTACAGCTACAAAAAAGAAAAAACAAGCACAACAGCAAAAGGGTGGTGGCACGACAGATGATCCCATAAACACCTTAGTGGAAATGGCAATAAAAAGTCAAAAGAAACAATTCAAGAATCAAATGATAAATTCTGTAAAGACAGATGTGTTATCGGCTCTACAAAAAAGACTCAACAATTCGTCCACACCACCGTCAGGAGACACTACTACTTCATCAAGAACAGATAAATCACTAGATGAAGATGGTAAGACAGTATCAAAAACACTACCAAAGGAGTATGTAAAGCGTATAAAACAAGCATACAAAGAGCACGAAGAAGGCTATGATGACTCTCCAAAATTCAACACGAAACAGCACAGAAAATCAATACATAAACTATATGGTACAATTGATCAACTAAATGGTGTAGAACTTCTTAGAATACCATATATTGATAAGGAAATGGGACTCCACGATTTTATTACAAAACATGGGTTAGATAGGAAAGTAAAAAAACTAGACAAGAAAACTCTGTCAGCATCCCCCGATAAGACCATTCCCGAAGCTGAATATGCCGCACTTAGAGATGCCTATTCATCATGTATGTTATATAAATATTTCTTTACTCGCTTACTTCCATACGTTACAGTTCCCTATATTCAGTAAGGTAATACTAGACTTATATAATAGTACAGTAGAAGTAGATACATTACATTATAGATATATGCTTAATTGATTGAGTGATTATGGCTGATGTTGTTAAAAAAGATCGTGATCGTTTGTTTTCTCATCTGTCATCTCTCTATCGAGATCCTAGTAAATTACCGGGAGGTGCCTACAAAGGATTGACAACATTTCATAAGCACGTAAAAAACCGGCAGAAACTTGGTATCGATCCGGAACTGAAAGGTCATACGTTATCACGACGTTTAATAGAAGAATGGAAGCATACTGATACGGCATACACCAGATATAAACCATCCAGAAGAAAACAGTTTCCACGACGCCCATACAAAATCCTCAATCCGGATAATATATGGGAAGGGGATCTGCTTGACATGAGTCGATGGAGTAGGAAAAATAACAACATTAAATTCATACTAGTGCTCGTAGATCAGATGACAAAAAAAGTATACGCATGTCCGTGCAAATCAAAAAACGCTGATGATGTTCTAATTGCATTTCGTAATATATTTGAGAAACAAACAATGTCGCGACCAAAAATTATATATACTGATAATGGATTGGAATTTACAAATTCACTTGTGCAAAACTATCTAACAAACAAGGTACACGTACGACACGTTACGACAAAGAATCCATCCATTAAATGTGCAATTGCTGAACGGACAAATAGAACATTGAAAGTAACACTTGTGCGTATTGCAGATCATAATAACGGCAGATATATTGATGATCTAGATAACGTTATTAGAGGCTATAATGAGACACAACACTCAGCTACGGGATTTGCACCAAATAATGTTACTCCTATAAACATTGACACAGTACGACAACAATTATACAGAAGGGCAGCTAAACGACGAGCTCAACAATTTGGCAAAAAGACGTGGGATTCTGGTACCGATGTAAACTCGGCAAAATTACAGGTTGGAGAGTGGGTTCGTCTTCAAGATAACAGAACAGACAATGATGCGTTTCGCAGAGGGTACGATCCATCCTTTTCAAAGGAACTCTATCAAATTGCTAATGTATCAGTAAAGGATAAACAAATTACGTATACATTACGAGATCTAGGTGGAAACCTGTTACCATCTGCGTATTACTATCCAGAATTATCTAAGACCATATTTCCTCATAAGTTTACTATAGATCGATCCAGTCCACAACGACAATTTACCGATCAACTAGATCCCACTGTAAAAAAGACAAAATATCGCTATATTAAAATCAACGAATATCGACAACCGATTTGGATACCAGACGAAGTATTGCAAAAAAGTCGGAACGCAGAAGAAAAACGAACACATACAATTTCAAGTGCAGTATTTATGCATTGGCTAAATAACTAAGCCGCCAACTGTCTGTAATAATGACTAGCAACGCTGCGACACGAATGTTTACGTATCATGCTGCCGAACAGGGATTGGGAGAAGATGATGAGGCACGATACTATTACACAGCGATGTCAAATACCAATACGACAAACACTAATTCCAATTTTGTAAATGAGCCATATGGCGGAATTCATTTCTACAGAAGTAGACAATATATTACACCGACAGGTCCAGTAGATGATGAGCAGTGGGGAGTACGACTACTGTCGTGTTCGCTGCCACGACACGAACAGAAATCAGATGCTATAGCACATGATATATGGTTCAAACGACTACATCTGGGCGAGGAATCTCCAGTGGATTCGACATTGTACGACAGACTATATTCCAAGAAAATATTATATGGTAGTAAATATTCAAGAATATTAGACACTCTACCTCCGATACGTCCACGTCCAGATATAGCACAAGAAATACTCAATGCAAAAAATGGAACCTATCCTACAGAATTGGAACACTTTCTAGAATTTGAGTATTGGTTCCCCCAATTTGGTGGGCTCTACGGTACAGCCCACACATCAGAAGGTATGCAGAGAAC
>WIPJ01002396.1:59856-76969 GCA_018155075.1 Cassiopea andromeda | reverse complement strand
ATTTCGAGCAGACAAATAGAAGAACATTTACCCCCTTGCGTCACTATGACGTCAGAGGGTTCATTTATGGAAAAACTATTTTCACCATCGTAATCAGCGCCCCCAAAAACCCCAACCCCCCCATTGATTGCAGCTCAATATCTTATATCCTTCGATTTTCATATCAGACAATACTTGCCAAAAGTCCCTGGGACACTTTCAAAAAATTATGAAAAACTATAGCCTTCTCAGTATTTCAATCGCTACGCTTTCTACGCACCCCCCTTCCCCCTAATACAATGTTGGCCTGTTCCTGAGACATTTGGCGTTATTGTGCGCGAAAACTTTTTCCGGTACCGCATGTACTTCACTCAAAATCCAACATTGTTTTGGGGGAGGAGGGGGCCGAATGTGCCGTCCAGATTTAAAATTTGCAAAGTGTCCCAGGACTTTTGGCGGGTATTGTAGTTTGCTATGTTTTGTCCCACATCACGTTTTACCATCGCGGCCGCGGCTTTGTGCTAACTTTTATTGCGGATTGCGGCTTTTGGCTAATTTTTGCACGTCTTTGCGGCTTCCAGACCCCCTATAATAGGCCCCCTTGTTATACGCTCTTGAGATGGAAATGGGAATAGAGGAGGAAGCTCATGAAATAGACAGTCGATCCAAGTTGTAACTATTTTTGATGCATGACCTTGAGAAATACCAAATCTATCAGCCAGATCATTCAGAAATAGACCTAACTTTAGTCTCATCAACACAAATACAAACTCCTCAAGGTGACTTAGAATTCTATTATGACCAGGTTTGTCTGCTTCAGTTGTCTGTTGATATGGAAGATTGGCACTATTCACAGATTTAGGACCACGCCAGTAGTGAAGATGGCCAAGCTTTGGTTGAAAACATTTAAAAACAGCTAGAAAGGATTTGGAGTTAGGAAAACCAGTATAAAATATAACAGCAGAATCATCTTGTGCTATCTTCTCAAATGAGAAAAGTGTTTTCTTAAGAAACTGTATCTGGTTGTCCAAGCAAATAATTTGCGGCTTTAAGGATTCAACAGAAGAAGACAGTTCTTTTGCTTTTAAGGAGAGGGATTCATACTGTGTGCAAAATTCAATCAAGTCATTTTTTTCAGGACTATCTTGCAAATACTTTGATTGACCTTGTTGATCATCCTCAGAAGAGTAATACAGTGGTAAATGGACAAATGAAAATGTTGTCTGTGTAGAGATGCAAGCATTGTCAATATCTGAGGGAGATAGTAGGCTTCCAAAATCTTCAACATCCACTATAGATAGTACAGCAGAAGTTAGTTTCCCAGGACCCTTAGCATCCACAACAGATGTTGAAGCGGATGTAGTTAAAGATGAGTGCTCTTTTGGTGACTTACGAGATGGCCTTGGTTTAATATCTTCGCGAGTGTACAGATTTAACAATGGGCAAGCTCCTTTATTAAGCCGCCACATATTTGGCAATTTTTTTATGTCACTATCTGTAAAATGTTTCTCACAAAGGCAGGTACAGCTTGTTACATTAAAATCATCCCTACCATCTAGTCTTTTTATGAGGTTGCACCAACGATTCTTCTCCTGATTTTTCTGTGGAAACCTAAAGAAATGTAGGCCCGAAGGCAAACCAACGGTCTTATAGAAGGTACTATAGCAACCATACGCAGCACATTGTCTTCCGAGTGATTTCTTTCTCTTCTTTGGTGCCTCGTTAACTAAAGCATCCCTTTCATTTTCCATTTTTAAGTGGAAATTTCAAACAGTTGATCGCAAAGAGAAAGATAAACCTATTTTTCTGTACTTAGCTCGGCACTCGGAACATCAACTGCCTCGTTTTCAACGGTGATGCCTCACCTTCAAACGCCGTCTACGTCATTGTGAATAGGGTCTATTGCCATACAAGAGAGAAGGTTGATATTCTCCATGCCATTAGCAATACATACTACACAAATGGGAATGATATGGCAATGTCATCAATATCAGAGGCATCTCTTAGTACAAAATATGATTTGTCAGAAATGTCACATACTGCTGATAATCATGATGAAATGGCCTGTCCAAGCATAGCACATCTGTTTGAAGTCAAAGAAGCTGCCATCTCATATATAGCAGGGTTTCTAGCACAAATGGGTACAAAGCAACGTATCTGTGCTGCATGTTGTATTGCACTTGGCTCCAGGAAAGGCTATACTTCATCTAACATTATCCAGTTAAAGGATCGTGGCAACGTGGTCAAGCCAACATCTAGTGTAATTCGAGTTTGTAAGGAAACTGAAAAGTGCAGTCAAAGGATGGTCTTGGCTACTGACGGAAAGCTCCCACAGTGTATCAGTTTATCTGACGCTATAGCTGTATCGGTACTGGGCTATTTAGGATCATCAGATATCTCTACTGAAGTACAAAATCATGTGCTAGAGTCTGCAGTTGACGACAACCATATCGTTCAACTAATAAAGATAATAGTAAAATGGTACTACAAGGTACGATTTTATCACCTTGGGAAAGAAACCACCGACAAGATAGGTGGCAGAAAAATCAGGAAAAAGTTATCAAAGCTCATTCTCGTTACAACTCAGTAACAGTCGTTTGCTTCGGAGGACATAAGTGTATTGGAATAGACGTACCGGTTAGCTTTCATTTATTGCAGATGTTTTATATCTTTCAAGACCATTGTAACTTTCGTTTTCGAGCCGGTCTACGCTAGGCCTCCCAGTAAATCCGCTTGCTGTAATACTTCGTGCACTTGAAAACACAAGCAAATATAGATGCCAACAACACTCAATTTCTCAAACAAAGAATATGTTCCCAATGCATCACCATGTATAATTGGGGCTCTTACAAGTCTTCCTAGCCCTAATCAGCACACTGGTATGTCCAATATGGCTGCTGAGGTTGTTATGTTGGCATAACTCATAGAACCATAGAAGCTCTATCCAGTCTTTTTTTGAGCTCAGTGGTGCTGACCCAGGTTTGTTGCTGTTCTTGTTCTCCGCAGGGAAGTTTCCTTTCATACGTGGTCTTTGAATCAATCGTGAATGGCATTGGAACCTGGTCGACATTGAAGCCAGTGCTTCCACTTGGAAGGAAATTTCCTTCTTAAGGAAAGTTCAACCTTCAGAAGGAAATCGAATTTGGAAGGAAAATTAAGGAAATATGAGTAAAATATAAGGAATATTAAGGACATTCGAGATTTCGCTACAAAAAGGAGAAACATAGTTTTAAGTTGTTGTTGTAAACAACTGCCCACTCAAATTGTAAAAAACTAGCTTCCAGAATGACTGAACTGTATTGCATAACGACCTAAAGTGACATGCTTTTTAGTCTCTATTGATAATTCGCAATATTTTCTTCATGATTCACACCATCTGTAACATGTTATACAACCAGCTGTCATAACTTATTGTACGGAGCTAAAAGCATGGTGAGCTGACTTGATGGTACTAGTGAATGGTTGCGACAGGTGTTAAAACTTTTATATACTGATATTGAACTTAAGTAGCAAATGGATGGATTAGAATGTGAAGAAGGATCTCCGTTGCCAGAAGAAGATGAAAGCAATGAAATATCATCAATAGTAAACTAATATCAGCACAAAGATGTGTACCTCCAACCAAAAGGAAAAAGAAACAGCAAAAACTGTGTCAAAGCTGGTTAACTGTTTCTGAATTCTTAACTAATGTTAGGATGTGTTGGCCTCATGGTGGAAGGAAAGTGGAAGGAAATTTCGAAATAGTGGGAAGGAACGTTAAGGAAATAATGTCAAAGCTGGAAGGAACTTTTAGTTTTCAAAGTGGAAGCACTGATTGAAGCGTCTGCTAGGCCGAACCCTTCCCCATTTATTGTCATAAGAGGGCTTTGTGTTTCCCGTCTTCAGTAAGCCCTTGCCTGAAGTCTGCAATTTGACCTGTACTACATTCAAGTGAAGTGCCAATCCCTCTTTTTAGTGGGTTTTCTGTAAAAGATGGTGATAAATCTTATGATGGTGATAATGATTATGGCATCATACATGATGCTGAAACCTAGGAGGATGCTTGCTTCAATGAAACTGATTATGAGGGTTCTTCTGCTGAGCCAATGTTATTCGACCAAAATGAACTGAGCGACTTGATTCGTGACTTGAGTCTATCAAAGAAGTCAGCAGAACTCCTAGTGTCAAGGCTTAAGGAAAACAATCTTTTGACAAGCGAGACGCGAGTTACATTTTACTGTAATGGTGATGCAGAATGTATCCCACTCGTCAATGAAGACAGCGACCTTATTTATTGCAGGTATGAAGGAGTTTTTTTGCCCCTTGCTGTTCAAGAATACGAAGCGAATTCATGGCGATTGTTCATCGACAGCTCAAAGCATAGCTTGAAATATGTTCTGCTGCATGATACCAACACCTATGCATGAATACCACTTATACACTCAACAGTGAAGGAGAAGCATGAGTCTAGTAAGCAGGTGATGGAACAGTCTACTACTGCAATCATAACTGGGTTATTTGTTGTGACTTGAAAATGGTGAAATTGGTGCATGGTCAACAATCAGGCTTCACCAACGTTCCATGCTTTCTGTGCTTATGGGACAGTCGAGCCAGAGATCAATGCTGAGGTAGAAAGGATTGGCCACTTCGAGCACACATTAATGTTGGAGGAAAAAATGGTGTACATGCACGTCTTGTATCTAAAGAAAAAATCATTGTCCCATCTCTTCATATCAAATTGGAACTGATGAAACAATTTGTTAAAGCTCTTGATAGGGATGGTCAATGCTTCAATTACATATGCAAAATGTTCCCAGGCCTCAGCTCAGAGAAACTCAAACAAGGTGTAGTTGATGGACCTAACATCCGAACACTCATCAAGGATGACAATTTTGTTTGCTCCATGAATGCTTTAGAATCACTTGCTTGGAACTCCTTTGTTGCTGTTGTGAAGAACGTTTTGGGAAATCACAAGGCACATAGCTACAAGGAGCTAGTAGACAAGACATTGACCAGTTACTGAGAGATTGGGGTGAAAATGAGTATTAAAGTGCAGTTTCTGCATAGTCATGTAGAACCACTTCCAGAGAACTGTGGACAATGGCATTCATTTAGACACATTTCCAGCACTACCAAGGACAATGGGACAGACAAATGATGGCAGAGTACTGCTGGAGCGTGATGAGGGATACGAGTGTCGAGCATTCTCGACAAGCTAGAAAGAGAAACTTTTACCATAGGTGATTCTTTGCCCCATTCAAGTTCCTCCTTTTGTTTTTTTAGTGTTTGTGACATAACTATTGGTTTTAGGTTTTTGCTTAAGTACACCTGGCAACTTGTAATATCCTGAATACAAGAATAAACGTTCATAAATTCGCATTTTTCGACCTTAGACTTAGTCCAGATCTCAAAAACTAGAGCTAATAGAGCAAAATCAATATGATTTTCAGAATCAGCACCATTTATATGGTATAGTTTGGCTGTGATGTCCCTGGCACCAATTCAACATTATTTTTGTTGACCAGTGTAATCATTCCTAACTCGATTTCTTCTGGTGACTCCCACCATCCATCTCAACATCCTCATTTATGCCACATCCATCTTCTTCTCTTTGCTCTTCTTCAGAGGTACCGCTTCAAGCCTGTATGCTGATGCAGGTCTGACTGCTGCTGTATCAACTTTGCCCTTTACTCTCACTGGCACCCTCCTATCACGTATCACACCAGAAACCCTCCGCCAGTTATTCCAGCCACATTGGATCCGGAAGTTCACTTCGTTTCCCATCTCCCCTCATCCCACCTCCTATCAAACTATTCACATCTGCCTGGAACAAATTAGCAAGGAATGCGTTTGAGGAAATGGGTATTTCTAATATCACATAAATGAAGCAGTTGAAATTAAGTGCTATCCAGTGAATTTTACTTGATGAAATTTTATTTTTTTTAAGTGTCGTTTGACATTATACTAGTTATTTATATAACGTAATTTTATTTTAGGTAAAATAAAGCCAAAATTAGTTTTTATTAATTTTATTTTATAAATTGCTTTTGTTCATATTTTTTTATATCCTTGTGTGTGGCCCAACGCTATCAACTATCACACTGGTACTTTGTGTATGGTCAAGTCAGTAGCCGCAACAGCAACAATAGCATTGCATTAGGAGAAAACATGGTGGATCAACATGTGAATTGGAAAGAAAATCTAGATCTTGCACAAGATTTGAAGCAATATGTTGCTGTATAGAGCTATTAGACTTTCTCAAATGGGACTGTGGAATGTACCCTTGGAGTATACCAACTATCGATTGAAGGTTATGACATTTTGGGGTGTGGTATATCAACAACAATACTCCCGTGACTGATGTTGTTAATGCTGTGCATATGGAATTTCAAGGAGTGGGACAAAAGCTAGGTTACCAAAATATGAAGTTGAAGTTAAGAACTGAAGATAACATATGTCTACCTAAAAAACTTGTTGAAGAAATCATGTGGGAATTGGATCCAGATGGTGTACAATCACAAAAGGTGTGGAAAAAGGAAACTCTTCCTGAGAGACCTTTTGCCTGTGATGGTCCAAAGTGGCATTGTTCCTTAGACGGGCATGGAAAGATGATGGGTTATCAAAACAGTACATTCCTACTTGCTATATATGGATGCCTAGACATCTGTTCAAAGAAGATAATGGTTTTTACTATGTGCGATGTTAACTCTGAGCCAATGCTTATAGGCAACACAGAACTCCCACTGTGTCAGGCACCAGTTTGAATTACAACGTCGCACAGGCATACCAAATCACATGTATTCCTTTTGCAGACTGTTATGGGGCTGAACATAAAGGCGTAGCAGTGGAAAAACTGATTTTATAGATGTATTTGATGTTGCAGAATTAGTCAATGCTCCTGATGATTACTAGGCTGCAGATGTTAGGGCACAATTGCCAAATAGTTTGCCTGAACCGGAAAATGTAGACTTCCATGAAACAGTTGCAGCCTACTAATGCATGAAGTAGGAAGTTAGATATATGCAGTTCATACTAACACAAACAATCTTTAGTAAACATAACTACAGCAGTGTCCACAAAAGTTCTGGTGGTTGAATGCAATGCAACATTCCAATGTACGTTCTTCTACATGTGAAACAGGCTTGTACAATACAACAAGGGTACTGAAATCAGAGTGCCAGAGTGGACTGGCCCCCACTTATGCATAAAGTGGTCATTTCCACTTTTATTTACACTTTTTGCAGACCAGATTGTTTACCAGACCATTTTCTACTTGCTACTTTTCCGACATGCGTTCAACTCTAACACAGATAAGTGGAAGTCTGAGCTTATGCCAGACACTGGTGAACCCATTCAATCAGGCCCCTCAACTTCAAGTTGTTTTGATAACCATGTACAATCGAAAGTCTAAAACTAACAGAATATAGCTATGTTAGAACGAAGGCTTCAAGACTATATATGTAAAAGACATTACCATTTTTGATAATGTAGCATGGAATGTTCGTGTTTTATTGATTTTCAGGATCTCTTCATATTTGTTTCAGACTTAGTAATCTCCAATATGTATTGCACACATGATATGCAGAGCAATAGTCAAATGCATGATACAGTAGATTTCTTGCACAGAGCAATTGCTCATCCTGCCCATTTTGACTTATTGATGAAGTTGCTATTTCAGGGTCACACAGGTTATGACCAGCACTTTGCAAATGAAGAAGTAGCAATTTCACACCAATTAGAAAGTAAATGCCCTTATAAATATAAGGATAGTTTAAATTGCTGGGAGCATGATAATGAATTTCCAATAGAGAAAGGGACTTTGCTTATGAAAAGGAATCATAAGTACTATTATCAGGTGCAACTACAGATAGAGCTTTGTAGAGTTGACTTTGCATACTTTTATGTTTTCTCATCCTCCAGTAAGGAGAGTTTATCAATTGTGGTTCCACAGGATAAAGAATGTATTGGAATTGTTTTGACAACATTGAAAGAAACGTGTTTTAGAGCTATATTGCCAGAAATTGTCTCTAGGAATTCAGATATCAACAGCACTAATGATCGCAAGTTGCACTGCTTATGTAGGCATCCTGAATTTGATCCAATGATAGCTTGTGATAACAAGTCGTGCAAAGTAGAATGGTATCATAACCCTTGTGTCAACAGTACTAGAGCCCCAAAAAGAAAATGGTACTGCAAAGAATGCAAGAAGAACAAGTCTGGCTAGAGTCAATAATCACATATTTTAACTGACAACACTTTTTCTTAACTTTACTAAAGCACTGATAACTATCATTGCATTGTCAAGCAAATCAACCTGTGATATTGGAATTGTATTTTGTAGAAGTCTGAATTTCTTTAATTGTCCAATCACTCTCTCCACATGAATTCTTACATTTGAGAGCTTTCGTGAGTCATCTACATCTTTTGCAGGTAGCTGAGACTTCCCTGTTGTACACTTTGGGATTTTCAAATAGGCCTCAACCCTGTTTAATTCATCCTCTATTAAAAAGCCTCTATCAGCAAGGATACAGTCACCAGGCAAACCTTTTTTCAAGAATCCCGACTCGATTGTTATCTGCTTGTCAGATACTCTGCCACCCCAGCCTGCTGACAGAAATGTAACTGCCCCAGCTGGGCTGATGCCAATCACATATGTTAATGTGCTGTTATGTTTATAGTTAGACCATGTCTGTGCCCTTGCAGTTAGGTTTTTTGGTCTCTCTATAAACACTTCACTTCAATCAATTATGCAGACACAGTCTCTGTAATGCGTTTTGAAAGCCTGTGGCATATTGAGTCTAACTTCTGCTCTACTTGGCCAGACAAGAAGACCTTTCAGTGAGGATGCTATACCTGGTAGCCATTTCCTGTATATCTTTGACACCATAGTTGACTTGATGCCATATCTAAGGGCTATATCATTGTTGAGAAGGCCAAGTCGTAATTTCATAAAAACAATAAGAATGTGGTCTTCTATAGATAGGTTTGCTGAGCATTTCTTAATATTATGTTTTACAATATCAACTACCCAAAGAAATAATTGCACACTGGTCACACCTGTAAAGAAGTTCATAAGCTCATCTGAACTAAAACCAAATGTTCTGGCTTTAAGTTTCAAGTTTTCTTCTCGTAACTTGTAAATTTCTGCATTGCGTTCTCTTACTTCTTTGTCCAGCCTATCCACTTCATTCCTTAGACCAAGAATCTCTGCTTGCTTGTTATCAAGGTCACACTGAACCCCAAATTCACAAGGAGGGAAAGATTCTTCTCCTAACGTTGGAATGCCTGATTCATCCAAATCAGTAAGGTACTCCATAGAGTCTTGCATTTCTTCATACACACGCCAGCTTGATATTGCCTTTTCCCTTTTGCTTCGGAGCTGTTCAAATCATTTTCTACTCTTTTCATGAACTTTCATTTTTTTATGATCTCTGTCCGTTGTATGTTCAAAAATTGTTGGGATCCAGTTTATTTTGTCTGGATCATATCAGATCTTTTGCCTACAAACCAGGTGGTCAGTTTAATAAGATAAACATTGGGGTAAGACATAGGACTAACACTGGAAGAAACCAAACATTTTACTCATCTGAAATACATGTATCAAAGTAGTTACATCAAACACATAAATCAAACTACTTATATAATTGATAAAAGCATGATAACTACCTGTTACAAAATGTTCAGCACAAATTTTCGCCTTCGAAATTTTGTCTTCTGACCATGTTTTCCAATCTTCTCGACAGATTGCCTTTATCCATGCTTCACGTCTTCGTCTTTCTATCGGGGATTTACCTTTTGGGATGTTGTAAAACTGCAAAGTCTTCTTAGCCCCTATTTTCCTATTGGCACAACCAACTGCGCAACAACTTTGAGGCGTATTGCCTTTACTAACTAACTCAAATAGGACTGTTTCCGCTGCTTCTACCACTACAAGACAAGTATGCTTTTGCCCATCTACATGCGCGCATGACTCTCGTGCGTACGAAAAGTAAACAATGGGAAGGGGTCTATACGGAATGTTTTTCACCATTACATGATTATCTTGTTGAAATTAATGATAGACTGCATGAAAAATTTCGTGAAGAAATAACTGAGCATCTACAAAAATTACAGGAAAACTTTGTCAGGTACTTCTCAGAAGACAGGACTAATAACAGTTAGATCAATAATCCATTTCAAGTGACAGAAAAACCAGCCAACATTTCTGTATCAGACTATGAAAGCCATATTGAAGTAACATCAGACTCTTCATTGAAGCAGAGATTTGAGGATGAATCACTAGTCAGTTTTTGGAGTTATCTGGTTCCTGAATTTCCAGCTATTGCAAAACAAGCGCTTCACACATTGCTGCCATTTTCCACTACCTACTTATGTGAAGCTGGATTTTCCTTTTATACTGCCATAAACACTAAATACCGAAGTAGACGTAATGCTGCTACTGACTTGAGAATCAAACTCTCAACTACTAAGCCAAACATTAAAACATTGTTTGATGATATGAAACAAAAACATCATTCTCAGTAAGCGCCACAAAATTATTGTAATTATATGATCGTTTTAGTGCATGATTACATGAATAGGTACATGATGATTACAAAATAAACTCTGTGTTACAATTGCTAGTATTTCTGTTTTATGTGTTATATGCTTGTTGGAAATATGTAAAGTAAAATCTTTTAGTTTTAAACTTTATTCAAAAAACACACATTTCAATAGTATTGCCTTTTAATTGCCTTTAAACGTACATACTATTTATACAGGCATATAAAAATATTTATATTATGGACGTTTATAATTATTAGAATTTGGGGTTCCCGAGAAAGGTTTCTGAACCAAAAAGGGATCCGCGTTGAAAAAAGTATGGGAAACTCTGCCGTAAGGGGAAGAGTAATGCAGGAGTCTAAACATTGTAGGATGAGCAATGTGAATGGCAACAAAGAAAAAACATACACACAGTACAACAACCAGTTAAAAGTAAAAGTTACTACTTCAATGAATGTCCAAAGTTAAAAGTAAAAGTTACTACTGACGAGTGTCCATTCTTGATCTTGTTGATGCTTGGGCACAGAATAGTAAATAGGCAGAAGGGACACTCTGCTCTTTTCAGAGGGCACGTATTGTTTCGCGCATGCGTCAGTATGGGGTTCATCGAAACGAGGCCTGTGGTGTAACAAATCATGCTAGTTCATTGGGTTCAGTATAGAGATGACACGGATGGGAAAACGCGGCCGAGTTAGTGCTTATTGCGCTGCTATTACTTGTACAAACAACAGGAACTTGTGTCCTGATATTCATTTTTACTGATTTCCGTTGGAGACGAGCCAGTGAGTAGGCATATGTTACTTTCGTGATTTCCCCCACAGCTTCTCTCATGCCAATAGTGTGTTATTTCTTGGCTATAATGACATCCTGCATACACATTTTCCCATTTGTTTGTTTAGGTGCAAGCAATGGGTACAGAATTGCAGAAGAGAAGATCTGTTAGACAAGTCTTCTATATACTTATCCAACAATTGTTTCATGTGTGCGGATCACTTTGAGCCACAATATTTGCCCAAAGTCAAAAACATCAGAGGCCGGTTGTCAAAAGGTGCAAGTCCAATGCTCTCTGAACGTCCTAATCCCCCTCCTAGTATTGGTAGTAAAAGACCTGAACCAAAACCAAGGACTTCAGGTATGTTGACATAACATACGTACTTCACTTGGAAAGCTATATTTGGACACTCTATAACAGTAGTATTCATCGATGTTGAACCCCCACCCCCTTGTTCCTTTTTCATAGTTTTGTTTTTAATCATCATGCTATCTTACCACCAGAGACTCGTTATGACAAAAGATAAAATTTTCAATTACTAGACATAGAATGATCATGCAATCACTCAAAAATTTCTAGTTTGTGAATTAATTTTGCAAGATATTTATTATAGACCTGCCAAAAAGGAAAAGGCGTGAGGTCAATAAGGCCAATACAGACCATACATATGGAAAAGAGGTACTACCACAATTAGCATATTATATTTCTACTAAAGGATGGCTGCTTCTTATTTTATTGACATATTTTATTTGCATATGGAACTCTTTGTCTCATTTTTCACCGTCATTACTATTCCTTTCAACTTGATAGATAATGAACAAGGGTCTCTTCAATTGTTGACACTTCTCATCAGTCTGCAGATATGAGTGAGTATAGTAATGCCAGTCCACTTCTTGGCAGTTCCTGTAGTTGTTCAGTAATATCATCAGTCCACTGACATGTGTGAGTACTTTTACATGAGGAAAAGCAATTAAACTACCTATGCAGTATCATGTTGATTTCTGCAATGCATATGATACTTTCTCACTTTAAAATGGATTGCTATTTAATACCTATTTCTTTCTTTTTCCAGCTTTGGAAAGCCTACCTGTTGATGCATCTAACACCACAACTTCCCAATGTCAAACTCCTCCCCAATTGTCTGTTGATACCCCACGGAAAAGGAAGCTGAGATTTCTACTGAAAAGGAAACACACAAAAATATCCCATCTATCAAATGAACTAGCAAAAACAAGGGCAAACTCTCCACTACTTTCTATATAACAAAGCATGAGAAGGCAAAAATGGCTCTAAAGTTATTACAGGGAGTCATTTCCGTGCCCCGAAAACAACAAAGATGCCGACAAGAGTGTCCCTTCTGCCTATTCACTATTCTGTGGCTTGGGCAAGGGTTTTGCATTGGGTAACCAGGAACCAGGAGCTGAAAAAGTTGAGGTGGAACGAAGGCAGTGAACAGTGTGAGTTGCCTGTGTGCTGAGTTGTTGCTGCCTTGAGTTCTGTGTTGGCACTACAGTGAGTCGAGTGCAATAATCCAGATGTGTGTTGGTGAAGTGTCAGTGAGTCGAAGGCTGTGAATTGCGATAGGTTGACAAATCCATTTGACAGCTGTGTTGAACTTTGCAAGGTTTTATGAGTTGGATAACCAAGAACCAGATGTTGACATTGCCAAGGTTGTGTAAGCAGGGTGACCAAGAACCTGAAGTGGTGTATTGCTTGATATATGTTGAAGTGAACCAACAAGGTGCCTATGCGGGTCACGTCTCAGTCACCATTATAGGAGACTATGTTCTTCCTATTATTACTTGCTTGTGACTGCTCCTCGTTGGTTTGTTGATGTTTCACTGTTGCCTTATTTTATGTGCAGAGGACACAGAGCCAGAGATAGGTACTGTCTGTAGACTCATTTCCATTTGCTCTGCCAAACCTCGCTTTTGTGGTTTTGACACAGAACAAAAACTATCCCTAGCTTTGTGAATACATCTTATGGCAAGCAAAAGAACTATAAGATGGAAGGAAGATGTTCTCCTGGAAGATGCAGTGAATCAGTACAATAGCCAGGGAATTCATAGAGTTGAAATTCTCAGCTTTGTGATGAGGGACTTCCCACTGTATAGATGGAGTATGCAAACATTGGACAGAAGACTCAGGTATTTTACTATTTATAGAACAGACCCAAGTGTTACTGTGCAACAACTACAAAGCGCCATTGAGGAGGAAACTACTGGTCCAGGAAAACTCCTTGGAGTCAGGGCAATGCGAAACACTGTCTGTCAAAAGCATCTGTAACTGTTCCACGAGTTGCAGTACATGCAATGATGTACTTTGTGGATCCAGCTGGTCTTGAAGGTCGGAATCCAGCTGTCAAGAAGCACAAGAGGGTAAAAGGTAATTTCACAACTAAGGGTCCAAATTGGTTTTTTTTCTCTAGATGGACACGCAAAACTAATGGGTTACCAGAAAAGTACATTCCCTCTTGCAATATATGGATGCTTAGATACAGCAAGTCGCAAGATAATAGTTCTTAACGTCTGGACAAGCAATTCAGACCCACAATTGGTTGGGAACTGGTATTTGACTTTATTGTGGAAACATGTTTGTGCCTGCAACGATACGCATTGATAAAGAGACAGAAACAGGTGAAATGGCAACAATTCGTGCCTTCCTGAGAAGAAATCATGGAGATATGGACCCAGCTGACACTGTTATGTATGGCCCATCAACTTCAAATCAGGTTAGTATACAGATAACTGTAGTCTGATGATTGCATCAAGTGTGAAACTCTGAGTAATAGCTTCAGTAATGTTCCAAAAGTTATAGTTATAGCTATTTCTGTCTAATGACATTGAGCACTGTAGAACAGAAGAATTAGCCAGCCAAAATCTCTATTGAACAGCATATATATATAAATATATATATATATATATATATATATATATATATATATATATATATATATATATATATATATATATATATATATATTTATACAGGCATGCACATGTGTATTTTTGTGTTTTCTTGGTATGTGCATATATTATTTATGTTACTTTTTTGTAGATTGAAAGATGGTGGAAGGATCTCCATGAGAGAGTAGAAATGTATTTCAAGGATCAACTATGATGCCTAAAAGATGAAGGCCATTATGATCCTCACTGTGACATGGATAGGTCTGTTGTCAAACTTCTTATAATACATTAAGCATAGCTGTTAAGGATTTAACTCGATGAAGACAGTCATGTGAACAACTAAATTACATTTATGCAATTCAATAATATGGCAATATATTGCCAGTGGCGGACTCTTAACTAGTGGGGCATGATGCCTTGCCTAATGTCTGTACAATGTGATTGCAGGTGGAAAATCATTCTCTACACTTGCAAGTTGTTGACTCAATGAGAATACTGTTCTAGGTAAACCCATGATGGGTCAGCTACTCTTAGCTGGAAAGCCAAACGTTACACTTCAAAGTTGTTACCTTGTTGAGTGCACTTCTCTAGGCAAACTCATAATGGTGGGCCAGATTTTAGTTAGACAGTCAAACACAACATCTACATTGTGTTTGACTTGAAGAGTGCACTGTTCTCGCAGAACTCTACCTATTTAGGTATGCAGGCTTAAGTGTTATGTTGTCTTCCATATGCTTTAGTGGCGTTTTTAGGTTTACATTTATGTATATGGTATTTTCACTTTGAAGTTTGTTCGCTAAAGGGTTTGGAATAGATGACAACGCTGAGAAGGTATTTTGCACCTTTTCTAGCAAGTTGAAGGGCATGGTAGACTCTGCCCTCACCCCCATTCATTCTCCATTTTATTAGACTTGGTCATTTCATAAAATAGGTCAAGTTTTCCAGGCTTTGTATTTTGGACATGTATGTACACTTACCTCCAAAAAGTATGGAAACGATTGGCCTAAATGTTCATGTAGCTAGACCCTTGAGCGAGGCTGTCCAATTTTTGAAGGAAATATTAGCGCGAATTTTGAAGCTGATGTGACCAAAAATGAAATGTTTGTAAACAAACCTTACTCTTCCTCAAAAATAATGCAAAACGATACACATATGTGGACTTTGTAAGTAATTAAATGCGAAAAGCTGACAATGGTTAAAATTCGAGAACTGTCTCTTAACGAAAGAGCTGCTATAAAATATTTGAGGGAAGCAGGGCTATCCTATGCACAAATTGCACAGCACGTTGGTTGTTCTAAATCTACGCTTTTCAAAATATACAAAACATTTGAAAATACAGGTTCAATTGGAAAAAGGCGAAGATCTGGTAGGCCGAAAAAGAGCTCAGATAGAGCAGAGCGTGCCATTTGCCGAGCTGCTAGAAAGCTAAGGTTCTCAACCTTGTGAGATATAAAACAAGATGTTTCAGATATTTGCAACCTTTCAAATAATTCAATTCGAGGAGCTCGTCACAAATATGGCTTGTTCAATCAAAGAAGGAAAGCAAAACCTCTTGTTTCAATCAAAAATAGGATGAAAAGGCAGAGGTGAGCAAATTCGCTTATGGAATGGCCTGTCTCTCACTGGGAAGACGTCATTTTCTCAGATGAGTGTAGGTTTAGCCTGTTAAATGACTCTGGAGTTCAAAGGGTATGGCGAACAAAAAGGGAAGCTAATAATCCAATGTTTTTCTGCCCAAAAGTGTCCAATTCACTATCTGTAATGGTATGGGGGTGTGTTGGGCCTAATGGTGTCGTTCGCCTCGTAGTTTGCGAGCAATGTCTAGACTCCAATTATTACATCGAAATGTTAAAGAAACACCTAAAAGCAAGCGTTGAATGATTCATGGCCACCCATCTCATCCATTTATTTTTCAGCACGACAATGCTCCTTGCCATTCATCACAAAAAACGATAAAATATCTCCACGATGAGAATATTTTATTGTTACCATGGCCTGCTCAAAGTCCAGACATAAATATAATTGAAAATCTGTGGCAATTCACAAAAAATGCACTCCGAAGTGATCCTCCAAGAACAAAAGATCAGGGGATAAAAAAATTAGTTCAAATCTGGTACGCAAGTCCAAGATCCGTGATCAACAAATTATACAACTCGCTACCGCACAGAATGAAGGCCATCACAAAATGCAGAGGCTACCCAAGAAAATACTAAGTGCAACTTACATATTGTTCACAATGAGCTCCAAGTTTGTGTAAAAGTTAATTTATGCCGTGGTTAATGATTGGAATTAGAAACAGTTGGATAACAACACTTTCATGGGCCCATTTCCCAGTTTGTTTTTTTGCCTCTTGAACACATTCGAGCCGCGTTTGCATGTTGTCTAGGCCTATCGTTTCCATACTTTGTGGAGGTAAGTGTATAAAGTGTATAGGTACAAGACTGTTAAGTGAAAATCATAGTTGGAATTTTATCCTACTACAACCCCCCTCCCAATTTGATCCACTTATTTTTGTCCCTAGCCAGTGCCATGGTAAATTGATAACCTGATATATTTCAGGTTATACACCTATGAAATGATAGCTATTTCATTTTCTTTGCTTTATTTATGTTAAAGCAAACGATTTCTCCTTCAATTGGGAGTAAATTAGGAGGCAATTCTGATATTGTATAGTAATTGACAAGTTTGTATTGAAATTGCAAAGGTATGGCCCCTTGATACATACAGAACCTCAAGAATTAAGATGATGATTTGATACCACCAAAGCTGGAAAGAGGCATTACATTCTGCTTGTTTTTCAGGTCAATTCTGGCATTCATCCAGAGGCGGTGCCACGGGGTGGACTGGGGGGGACGTGTCCACCCCACTTTTTTCAAAAATCGATTTTGTGATTCGCCTAAATTCGATGAGAAAATGGGGGGGGGGGGTAATCAGT
>WIPJ01002388.1:33210-44693 GCA_018155075.1 Cassiopea andromeda | reverse complement strand
ACAGTTTTCACAAACGACAAAATTAGAAAACGAAGCAGCATTTATGACAAAATACTTAACTCAGTTTATGTCACAGCCAACTAACATTAAACCTCAAGGAGTTAATGGAGCACAACTATTTGTTAGTAAACGTAGTTTTTTTGTACAACTATTACACAGAAGTTATCACCCAGAGACAAGCGAATATAAAGTCGCATCAGACAATCAGACTGAGGAGTTCAACGTCCTTCCCGATTATGGAGCATATGTACAAGCAACTATGGACACAGTTCCTAGCACTACCGATGGACAGTATGTGGACATCCTAATATGTATACGACACCCCGACGCTGTTGCGTTCTCTTCCACATCTTACTACGATGACCCATCAAAATACAGAAAAATAGCCTACACAGATTATGTTCCAGTCCCCATTCGAGCATCAATAAACAGCATGTATATTCCCCGAGGAGTACCATATATTATTAGCGAATACTTACGAGACCTTATGTACCTAAATCACACTGTAACTATTTTGGCGCCAAATATGGTATACGAGAATGCTGTGGCGGGAAAACTAGATAAAACAGTAGAATGTTTTCAGTCTAGACGACCGCGTGATGTATATCCGTGGACAAAACAGTGGTTCCAAATAAAACGACCTATAATGCATGTAGTACGTCGAGATATTTTTGATAATCGTCTTCAATTTAATGTAGAGCTTGCGCACGGAACATCGACCACGATTCGTACACTGTCGCAATTAAGTGATACTGCCAAAAATTACTACGCAAACAATTCTATTCTGATGATAGGAGACCACTCTCCAGTGGCATTAATGTTCGTATTTGAAAAGTTATATATTTTATGATAACAATTGTGCTACTAACTAATACACTACTACACGACAATGGATGAATCTATGCCGAACAGAGAACCTCGATGTTTATCATTTACAACAAATCAAGCACCACATCATGGACGTCAACAGAATCTCCCCCATCAACACTGAATACATCTGAAAATGCGATACTATTTCCTACCGAGGATTTTGACCTATCTGGAGACAGATGGTATGTATTTATGGACTCCTATTCGGTTACACTTCGTCTTCCAATGGGGAGCAAAATAACTCCATTATCACAGCAAATATTGGAAACTACTAACGGGATAGTATGTATAACCATGATGGACAAAGGACAAGCAGAAGATATATCACTCAACGGAAACAAATATGAAGCTGTCTATCCAATTAATGTATTATCGTATGGTAGTAGCAGTAGCACCACAACTAGTGGTGGATATACAGTTATTAAAGATACAATATTACACGAGGAGGCATATCATGTTACTACGGATACGTATGCAACATTTGAGGAAGGGCCGGTAGCACACCACTATGCATATCTTACACTACCAACAGATCACAAATCAACAGCGCCAATACCTTACCCAATCTTTTTTTCCGCTACCGACTGACCTGCCAACAGACTATGATAGAAAATCAGTCACCTTAAATATCTACATAAAATTACCACACGTAAATGAAGGAGCAAACATACGACGACGATTCTATATACCACTATTTGATGGACAAACAGGAACTGCTTCACCACTGGTGTACGATTCATTTATAAAACTGAAAATCTGCAACGAGGCATATCTACAACAGAACAAATTAGGACCATTATACTGCACAGAGTTGCAAGACGATATGAGTTTCGGAGCAAAGTATCTACTAGGGACAGTAAACACTCTCACATATGGTACTAGTTATAAACAGTATCCACTCAAAGTGAATTTCACAAATGCAGCTATACAATCAAATGAGCAGATACGTCGGGACGATTTACAATTAGATGCTAGCAAGACATGGGAGATTGGAGTAACTCGGGTGACGTACAACTTATCAGAATCACAACTAATTATGATTCCTCACCCCTCTGTAGCAAAAGAAAAGGGTATCTACGATCTTTATGCAGGAGAAATTATGATTGGACCGTGTGCGTATTACCCCATTGTAACAACAGATGATATGCCAACTAACAAAAATATACTCGTTGAATACATCAACACAGTCTGATTTTGTAGCCTACGCAAATGATCATTTTGGACGACTATACACAATGACAAGAGAATTACGTACTCACTTAAGCGATACTACCACAACGGGAGATACATGGTACACACAAGATTTACAAACCACATATGATCATACAATTACGGCTCTGCGATGTCCAGTATTTAGATGGAATTACACGGACAAATTACTAGCCAAGTATCCTGCTCGATTTCAAATTCATAATGATGAATTTGGTCTATTTTCATTACGAGAGATCATAGACGACGTAGCTCCCGTTACAAATGCGGAAATATACAATGCTCAACAATGGGCAGAAGCCTACAAAATAGCTGGGTGGGTATGGAGATACGATATAATTGGAAAACGTGTGTGGTTTAGAATTGCTAATTCACTTCCCACAATACCGTTTACACTACTGGATCATACTAATCAGAGTACAGACTCATCAGTTAAAAACTATAGCGTTAAAATTGTACCATCCTACGGAACAGTGTACATAGCATTGGGTTCAAAAATGTCCAAAATGTTTGGGTATACACATGAACGAAAAACTCGAGTACTAAAAGACCCGACCACCGGTGCTATAAAGCGTCAGGCATTGAACATTATCTATGACAATATACGAGAATCATATATATCTCCATGCCAACTAGTATCCAAAACAGCAACATTAGCCCCAATTGCACCACGCCCATATACACACGAGTCCCAAGCACCATCACCATCACCAACGGCAATAACATATCCATGGACACTACCGAAATTAGAAGGTTATACTGTAAATTCCCTAAATTACTACTATTTACCAGATGGACCACGTGCTGTATATTCGGATACAGTATTGGACACAGTAGGAGGAGATGATATTCTTATATACACAAATATGCTACCAAATATTACTAGTATTGGCAATCATTTGTCCCCCCTTCTTGTTCAGATTCCATGCCCAGCACATATGTTTGGTAGAAGTCAAATGGACATACCATACAACGATTTAGCAGACAAAACAAGAATAATGGCTACACATACGTGGGAAATTGAGAATCCTCAATTTAGTACACTAGCCCCCGGAGTGAATCTTGATGATATGCTCGTATCGGTAGCTAATTCTTACGGAGACAAATTGCATTTGGGAGTTATGGATATTCAAATTATTGTCAGAGAGAAAAAGTGATATCGCTGGTAGTGTTACTAGTTATCCTATGTGTTGTAGTAATAACCATATTATAACGACAGTTAGCATACAACATACTACCACATATCATCTCAGTATGAATAGAATTCAGCGAAATATAGAACAGCCATCAGTATCGTCAAGAGACGTCGTATTATCACGATATATACCAAAAGGTAGTAGCAGCAGTATGGGTAGTCGACGTAGACGTGGTAGAAGAACACGAGGTCGCGGTCGTCGTAACAATCTATTAGGACCTCGAAGCCCCGGCATCTGGTCTCCCCCTCCATTTATACGAACAGCAAGACGAGCCACATCTGGCTGGGGGAGAAGTGTTGGATCTGGAATTGGAGATATCTTGTCCACAGGACTAAACACAGTTGCAAATCGTGGTAGCAAACTTGTGAAACAAGAGGCAAAAAAGCACGGTACGAAAATTGCAAAATCATTACGCACAAAAGGACAACAGATGGTAAAATCAGGAGTAACAAGAGCTAAACGTCGCGCCAAGTCAGCAGTTCGCAATAAAAGTATAGCCACCCAGAAAAAAGTAGCAAAAGCACTATCATCTGCTCTGTCCTCAGCTGAACAGAAATCATCACTTAAAAAACGCGGTGGTGTAAAACGTCTTGCAAGTGCAGTAAAATCTATTACAAAATCAAAGACATCTAGAAAACACAGATCATCATCTCGTCGCAAATCAGTACACACCACAGGCACACGACGAAGGCGACGACGTCATAAAGGATTGTCAAGAAAACGCAGAATTGGACTATCAAACAAGAGCCTTATTGGACTATTATAACCTAACTAACAATGCCGATAAGTGATGCACTAGCTGGAGGGGTTGGAATGAATACAACAGCCTACTCTCTGTTACAAAATATAGCCTCAAAATCTAACAAACATGGTAGTAAGAAACGAACTCAAAAACAGTCTGATGACGAATCATCGTCGTCATCATCTAACAAGGAGAAGACATCATCAAAAAAATGGATGAAATTGGACAAGCTTGATCCTGACAGATATTATAATAGACGATTGTTTGGACGTGGAGATCTAGTGTCACAGGTACAAAATCAAGTATCAATAATTGGAGAACAATCACAATACGGGAATCCAACCGTTCCAGAATTTCATCAAGGAGGACCACGTCGTCTTGGTGGATCTCAACCAGGGGGTGAAAAACTGAACTTTTTTCCACAAACATCTATCTACCATCTCATAAAAACAACTCAGATCCTACGTACAGCTCCTGTGAACGTAACTGTGCCCGGATTCAATGAGACAATCACAATTGTAATAGCACAACAACCCGGTATATTTATTGATGCTAATGAATTTGTCTTAGAAGCTGAACTACAAATGTACTACAGAGACGTTCCCTGGGAGACTGATACAACAGGACTTGACCATACCTATAGAAAATGTATCTCCCCTGTGAACAATGTACTGGCTAGCCTGTTCAAATCTGTAACTGTTTCAGCAAACAATCAGGCACTAATCACATATGATTATGCCACTATGGACTATTTTGAAACCGTATTTCAGACCGCACTTCCTGCATACGAAAATGGAGATCTGTCTGTCAAAGGATATTTCAAGGAAACTGCAGGACAATTGACACAATGGAACGGTTTAACAGGTGCTACGGATAAAGATGATTTGCCACTATGCACTGCCAATCCTGCTCGTCAGTCATTATTGCGAATGTTCTATTCAGGACAAAAAGTAAAATTGCGCACAAAATTAAAGTTTCCAATCACACAATCACTAGATAGAGCACCCTTGAATTCTGCAAACAGGTTAACATTTCAATTTCAACGAAATCCAAATACGTATTATCTATTTTCGGGACCCAACAATACAGGAGCAACAGCTCCCATGCAGAAAGATATTGCTACCAAGGCAGCTGATTGTAAAATTCGTATCAACAAATTTGAAATCAAGACAACTATGCTAGAATACGAACGTCCTATCTTGGAAAAGTACGTCAATACATACACAGATCAGCTTCCTGACACATATTTGTTCACGTATCATCAAATTCAGTATCACACATTTCAGCCGGGAAACCTATACTATCAGATTAACGTTCCATCAGATACAGTCCCCGACAGACTAACATTTGCATTTGTGGACAAGGAAGCACGATTAGGTCAAATAACAAAAAACCCCTTCATTTTGTACAAACTACCAAAGGACACAAAATGGCGAATAACAGTAAAGAGCGGATCACGACAGTACGAGCCATTCACAGACACATATGATCAATATTGTCAAATGAGAGATGCTATGAATAAGGACACAGATGAACCACTTATTCAATTATACGACTACGAAGTGAATGATACCACAGAACTGAGTGACTGTCAGTATAACCTGTACTGTGACACACTGACACTGACACAGAAGAACGCAGACGGCAGTATTGCTCAAGACGTTCGACAGGCGGCTGTAGATATAGCTATAGAACTACCAAATGGTAAACATCTGCCCACCAATACAGAAGTGATGATCAATAAATACGATATAAGAAAGTTGGCCATCCAGAATGAGGGAGTTATTGTCAAGAACTACAACGGATAGACAACGACACAGATAAAAGTCATGGACAATTGGACTATAGAATCATGTATTGCCAAAGACTCAGAAATACGACAAGTATTTGCTGGATGCTTATTAGAGGATGATGTACGACATATAATTGGTGCAAGTCGCGGTGATAGTGCACAACGTCTGCACAATTTATGAATATTTCTATGCAACACAATGCTGTATCGCAATATTGAACACTTTCCATTGGCATTTGTACTCAATACCGGCACACACAAGAATGGTGGAACTCACTGGCAGAGTATGTACATCGACCACGAGCATACAGTGTATTTTTTCGACTCCTACGGTCGTAAACCAAGTGACATATTTCACAGATTTGCACACGATCTCCTAACTATATCCTACTATAGAGAATACACAAAAGACCTACCTCTAAAAGAAGCACTATCGGACAGTAGATTTACACAGACCAACCTACACAGATGTCACAAAACCAAAGAGGCTAATGACGAAGAAGACACTATTCGATACCTTCCCTATCAAATACAGAATGACAAGACTAACGTATGCGGCGAATATGCTGTATTATTTCTTCACAATATTACACGAACACGAGATCCGTGGATGCATGCTTACGAATTTTGGACCGAACATCAAGACGTGTTTTTTCTATTGCCTACATCTAATTTACGAACAGCCACACGGTGTCCTTGTTGTTGCACAACAACAAACAACAGAAAGACAACACAACAAAATAAAGCACTATCATCTGGACAAGCAAAAACTCAATATCAAAATCAAAGACTGTATAATAACGATGTGATTGTACGAGATATGTTCTCAAAGCTTTATAATGTAAAATTATCTAAAAACTTGTTATCTTAGGTAGTTCTTCAGTATGTAATGTTTATAATCTTAATTTGTTCATTTGCTATTATCATCTTCTCTTGTATCCATCATTTGTGGTGGCTCTTCATCAGATGTCTTTGTAGTTTTTTCTGGACTATACTCCTTCTGCCGTTTTGAAATCAGGTGGCTGCTATCAGGAGGACACAATCTCACAATAGTAGAATAGACAGAATATATGTACATCTGACATACATTGCAGTAGTAATTGTCTTTCGTTCTAGACCTCATATACTCATTAAATGGTTCTGTTCTCTGCCACGCATTTGTAGCCACCAAGCGTTGCAACATCAGATACAACCATTGAGCTGGAGTGCTGTCAGGCATCGTTGCAATATCATATCTTGGAGATGCAGGTTCCACCACAGACATTGAATGCGATCCTCCAATAAATAAAGATACCAACTTGGTGAACTCCAATGAACGTTGTGACGCTCCAGTTACTCGTATAATTCTCCTCATCTCTGCACATGCTCCTGAACACACCATAAAGTGATCTACCAAATAATCACTTATCACTTGATAAATATAATGCTTATCAACATACTTATTCTTCTCCATAGTCCAGCTGGACGACGCAAATAATGGTGCAGATATTGGAGATGCGAATGAAGATGTTGTCACCGGCATAATACCCATGTTAGGGTACAAACCAAACATTGCAATCATCTCTTTCATCATTCTTGATCTGATAAGAATCTTGTGAGATGACTCACTTGCATACATCATAAAAGAGGGAAAAAGAAGCAGATAATGATGTTTGTGGCATGAGCAGGAAAGAGGATCTCTAGAGATGGTCTTTTTACCATCCAAAAACGTGCTATCAATAGATAGGTTATTCTCTATAAAACACTGCAAACATTTGGACTTATATCTACCTATAATCAATTTCTTATTAAGCCTTTGGCATGGCTTAAATATTGGACGTAGCTTACACACATAACACAATAACTCCTGATCGTATGATGACCTATCAGGGACAGGAATATAAAATTCCTTCATTTTGTACAACGCAAGCGCTGTGTCTCTAGGTGTTGGTGTACTCTTCTGTTGCTGCTGTGTTTTGGCTTTACTAGCAGCAGATTGTATACCCTGATGTCCGTCTTCTTCACTAAACCAATTCATGTAAAACACAATTGTGCTACATATCTCCGCTGTCACACGGAAAAATAGGTAGCGAAGTGTTGCAGATTCTGGTTGTAATGGAATGTTTACTGCTGCTGTGCGTCTCACTGCACCCTCATATTTATAAAAATCTCTCATGAAATGCGCCTGCTCATCTGGATCAACAGGAAGTGATATCACCATCCTAAATAAACAATATAAAAGCATTAGCACTGTGTGCAAATGACAGTTAGTAGTAGTCAGATATAGAACAGTACTCAGCAAGCACACAGAGCAGCAATGGACAATACCGACGCTAGCAGCAACAATACAGCAGATAGCAGCAATACTAAATCATTAGAAGACGACCAACCACCTGTCAAACTGCCACAAATACCGAAACCATACACATTGCGACAAGCATTTGTCAAAAAATGTCTCAGAGAATGTCAACGTGACGCACCAAGATCATCCTTCGAGGAGGATATGTTACTAGAAGGACTAACAAATAACGACAAAACTGCCATCATTAATCATTACGAATACAGAAACAGTCCAATGCAATCATCGGATGTGCCACCTCCATTCAATAAATACTACCTACAATATCACGTCTTTGATCTTGTTGTGTTTAATAAATATGCCAAACAAGCATGGAGCGATGTCGTACAGTATTTTAAATACAACAAAGATCTGGAGAAGAAATACACCAAAAATATAACCTACAAACTACAGATGTATCAGCAATGCAGAGACTCACTGTCAACAACCATACAAGTACTCATTGCATATCCTCGCAATTCTCACAAGTGCAAAGAATCATGCGAGCATTTTCTACACAACAGTGGAATAAAAGAACAATTCCCAATATGGAATATAACAGCATGTAAGTCATACTCCTACCTGTCACCAGAAGAATATATAAAACTATTAAATACTCACGCTGGTGGTTGTTTCGTAGCAGAATTATATCCACGCTTTCGTATATCAGCTCCACCAGCTGCTGATGATGATACATTTGATGACGATGATTGTGATGATGATAGTGACGACACTGACACCGCTGAGGAATCATCTACAGACGATGAAAATGGTAATGATGATGACGACTCAGGCAGCACTGATGCTCGTGATAGCAGCGATGACTGTTCTGATGGCATGCTATCTACCAATGATGCCAATGATGATATATGCGATGCTGATGTTGGCACCATAGATGGGTCAAAAGGTGGAATTGACAACTCCCGTAAGGCAGATACTGCTGTGCGTACATCAGGCTCATCAAGACGAGTGTTCAATTTGCCACACCCAGATGTTGGTATATCAGCAGCAGCATCATCTGATAAAATGAAACGGAAAAAACCATCTAAGCTACAATCGCTAATAGCAGAAATGAATAACGTTGAGCACTGCAATAACAGTGCAACAAAACCTCCACACAAACATCAACTACTACCAAGACGCAAATTTTATCCATCCGAAGCACGATCACGATACTTCAGAGCAACAACATTTATGAAACATTCTATTACATGTGGTGGTCACAAACAGGACATAGTTGCTAAGGATATCCATACTGGCACCAATACTCATATTTCATGGGGGAGCCTCAGCGGCTCGTCCGATGCTGAGGCTCCCCCATCTGCATTATCTGTAGATGTTGATGAGGATGGTGGTGCTGCTTCGTCTGAGTTGGCTGCTGTTGGTGGGGTATCAGCATTTCCTGTTGTTGGTGCAGGTGCAGGTACATTGGCATATGTGTGATCACTGTCATCATTGGCTATGCCGCTAGCAGCAGTAGTAGTGGCAGTCACATCTTCAGCATTGGTGTTGCTTGTTGTATCAGTAGTCATCTTACTGTCAGCCATCTTGTCTGTTTGTTTCTCGTAGATTGTAGACTAGAACTCGTTGTCTTCACTTCGTCTCTATATGAGCCAAGAATCGAATGGTGAATCAGTTGAGTGTGTATCTGTATTTATAGGATATCCTATTGATCACATGGTGGTTCCACTCACAGTGTGATACAGCGTCTGTTATTCATTCAAATTGTGGACTTTGATTCGCGATAGTACGATTATTAGCGTCTTTTATTGTTTAACAGGGTTTGAGTGACATAACAATGGTTAGATTGGTGACCTTTGAAACGTGTGACACGATGCATGAACAAACACGGAAAGAGCGTATTCTTGTGATCTTTGCAAATGCCGACGTATTCTTATGATCTTGTGCACATGCCGACATACTTACACAGCATGTTTGTTGACTCGCGTATTTCATATCGTACGTGGGATGTAGCACGACTGTCAATCATGCTAACCCTATAAAAAGCGATGCTGTGTTAGAGACCTCACTTAGTTGCTGATCAGTCAGTGATTTAGATAGTTATCAAGAGACAACCTATACTCTAGTATGGAAGAGGATAAGAATACAACAATGGATACTACTACTACTACTACAGGTTGGTTTGTTCATATTCTACTATCTATTGTTTCTTCTGTTTCTTTGGTGTTTTCTCCTTCACAGCGTCACCAGTATCGTTGGGTGCTATTGGTTTCTTTCTTTTTTTTGTGTTTGATGTTGTTGATGCTGCTGCAGATCCTTCTGCGGATGGTACCGCGGGACTGTACGGGAGTAAATAATCTCTACTGCGAACAACATCCTTTTTGTGATGCATATTGTATGATCTTATATAGAACCGTTAAAGGCTTGGACTCTGAATTATATTCTATACTGGACCAACTTTCTGATATTAAAGATAGATTATACAAGTATTTATAGTTATTATTTCTTACCACCAGATGATTTGTATGAAGGAAGACGATTTCCAAGAAATATATCAGAACATAATCAGTGTTGACAACCAGCTCAAATATGCCATAACAGGACACATTAACATTCTTATAGATAAAGTGTACAATGTAATAGGAGACCTTATTGATATTAAAGATAGATTATACAAGTATTTATAGTTATTATTTCTTACCACCAGATGATTTGTATGAAGGAAGACGACCTCCTACACATTTACATGAACCTGTGCGAACTAGACAAGATACTAGAAGACAATGCAAGACATGTATCACAGCATCTCTCTATTATCACAACTAAAATCCACGCCGCACTAGTGTTTAATAATATACGTCGTCCTCCTTCGTAGATATCTGCTGGACGACGAAGAAAACGAGAAGAATTTCAGCAGCTAATTGACATACTACATGAGACTGTAGGATATATTACCACTATAAAAAATAGAATACCATATATGTACACCGATGTTGATGTAGATGATATAACCACCGATGTGGACACTCTCGATGATGCTATATTTAACATCGATTTTATACAACGAAGGCTAAAATATATGTATAAAGATACATACGATGAGTAACAACTTTGCCTCTTTCTGTGTCTCTCTCTTAGAACACTCTCACAACAAATCTCAAAGAAGAACATCTCAGTCGTGTGTTCCAGTCGATAGTCTCACTCGATTTCAACTTATCAACCATATTGAAGCACATTAGTGACAAAGATGGTTATGATGATAATCCTACTCCTTTCAAGAAACCCAGATATAGCATATATATGAGCGGTGATGGTAGCGGAAGTAATAGTGTCATTAAGATAGAAGACATCGAACACAAACCTCTTCAGATCTATCGTCTTACACCCGAAAAAATT
>WIPJ01002378.1:171528-182033 GCA_018155075.1 Cassiopea andromeda | reverse complement strand
ATTAATAGATTATCACAACCGTTTTAAATTGTATATTATGTTATTTTAAGATTTGTAATTAGACATTTCAAACATTGCAATTAGGTTTCATATATTGTGATTAATATTTTTTATAGTGTAGATGGAGGGCCCTTTGAAAATCAGTTATTACTGAAGGGTCACCCTCCTTAAGAGTGTGAAATGAAAATAAATGAAATGACAAACTTTCCTGTAGTTTCGTAAACATTCGGGGGTGTCATGCGTTCCCCACGCCCCGCATAAGCACATCTCTGGTAATGTTACCGAAGAGAAACTCTTAGAAGATCAGGGAAAAGCTTTACATGTTCTAAATTGCTTAATGTTTCACTTTCAAACATTATTGTAGCTTTGCTGCAGTGGTGGTGCTCTTGTTGTTGTTGTTTGCTTTGTTTTGAGTAGGCTGTAATACCTAGCCTTTTCAGCTAATTTAGGCCTACTATGCATACCACATCCAGGCATGGGACCCCTAGTTTAACATCCCTTCCGAAGGGCAGCAGAGTGAGCCACTTTGGTCGTTCATCTGGAGGTCGCCCATCCAGTTTCTGGCCATACACAGCCATGCTTCAGCTGAGCTAATGGAACTGGATGGGCCGCTTGGCCACTCACCCCGCAGAAGAGGGAGCGCGGGGAAGCAATCCCCTAGCTGTGACTTGAGGGAGCACAAGCCCCCCCCCAACTGTACTAACTTTCTGGATATAAGAGTATGGACGGATCGTTTTTCTGTTGTAAAAAGCTATTTTAGATGTAAAAAGCTGTCGAGAAATTGTTAGTTCATAAGATGTAGGGCAGGGTTTTAGAAGAAAAATTCCACATAAAATGCAGCGATGCTGTGTTGAAGAATTAAATTCTGGCTGCAGATGTGATTGAACTGCCTGCTTTTAGCGAGAAAGAGGTAGACAAATACTACTTCCGCAAACAATCCCATTTCTGGTTGTGTTTTGCCTATCATTTCATACCTAAATCTATCAATTTTACTGCTATTTACTTTTTTATACCCTTGGGCCACGAAATAATAAACTTTTGAACGGTTCCAAGACATCGTATAGACTGGAAGCCTATCCGCACCTACGCGGAACGGTTCCATACAGGACCGTCCTAATGTTCCCATATAAACGCAGCAGTATTTGAATAACACATTTTTTTATGTAGCTGCACGTTAAAAAAATCCAGATAAAAGGTATTAAAATATGTCGTTTACTAGAAGACATTGTTTTCTTCGTTTATAAGTGCGCGGAATAACTCCAAAGTTTCTTATAAAGATACATGCGATAGAAGAGCCCCCTAGCTATCAATAGACAGGGGTGACTTCTAGGGGGGGCTCAGGGGGGCGGAGCCCCCCTTGTTAAAATTTCTGCTCATGTTGGGGGGGCTCAGCCCCCCAAAAACTCTTGCATTGACTTGGCTTTTCTGAGTTTATTGGCCCTGCTTCCAAAGTGCTATGATCAACTGTGCACTGCTATATGGTTATTGAGGCATTTCTTATTGTTGACTATACTATATCAGTGTTAAACTAAGTTATTATGTTTCAATCTTTGGAAATATGGGCGTGGTTGTAGCTGGGCCACACCCAAACTATGGGCGTGGTTGTACGTAGAGCCCCCCTTGTTAAAATTTTTAGAAATCACCACTGTCAATAGAGCCCCCAGATAGCTATCGATTCACTTGATGCCTCATGCATGATGCTTCATTTCCATTCACTGATAAATATTTGCAGACGATGTGCATTACAGCAAAACCGTGTTGCCAACCATAGAACCTTATCATTCCAACTTACTCTGCTGTTCAATATAACTGCTTGAAATCTAAACAAGGACTATAGGTGCTTTACATTTATTAAAATGCAATTTTTTCTACACAGGCAACCATGGAAACATTGTTTAGTAGTGTTTAGTAATATTGGTTAAATTAGATTAATGACTTACACGCTTTTTTAAAAGAAACAGTAAAATTGAGGTTCATGCTGTTGTTCTTAATTTTCCCCAAGCTTTGAGGCTGAATTGTTCTTAAAATAGTAAGGTGTAGGCAATTTAGAGTTGCACGGAAAGACAATATACAAGACAACATTGGATGTTTCTGATTGATTGGGAACCCATTAGCCAAATGTTCTATCCGAGAAAAACTTCTTGCAAATTAATGCTTTTTGTTGAAAAAGCTTGTAATCAATTTCAAATAGGCCACCCTAACACAGTAGCTAGTTTAGCTAGGGGCAGCTAATTCGCGAATATCAAAAGAGGAGACGCTCGGCCTTGTTCTTAATTTGTTCTTAGTTTTCCACTATATTTCAGGGTTTTGTTCTTATAAAATTGTTGCTATAACAAAAAGAGTGCATTTTTCCCTTATTCTTCCTAGTTTTAAGCAACATGGTCCTATTTCATCTGCAATCCCTTGTCCTTATTGCAAATTATAACTTCTAGCAAAGGGACACTAACATACCTACAACACACTAACAAGACGAACTAGCTAAATGGAAATAGACGACGGCCTAGCCAATGAAGCGATTTGCCGTGGCTAGACAATGCTTTTCTTTCGAAGGCCCTCTGAGAATTGAACAGCTCTTTGACGTAATGACTGGTGACCTTCCTCTAAAAAAGGTGGTTTCTTGAAGATAAGACATTGCTGGGACGCAATCTATCCATTTCTAAGCCATAGAATTCAAACTATGTAGCAACTCAGTATCGTACGGGGGAGGGTGAAGCATAGAAGAGCAAAATACTAAAATTGGCAAAGTATTCCAACTATACACTCCCGTACCAAAAGCTTGGAAACGAGTTAACCAATAGGCCTAGGCATGAAATGGTTTTGGCGCGAACCACGTAAGTAAACCTTGCTTGTACGCATCATACCTTTCCAACGTGAACCGATTTATTTACTTTCATGCAGCGCAGTCTAAATAGAAAGATTTCTAGCATTTTTATTTGACTAAAAACTAAAGAGAAAGAGATTTACTAATAGAAGTTTCAACAAGGTTAGAGGCAAGGAAATTTTACTGAAAAGACAAGGTGGCTATAAATTGCATGAAATACAGTAGGCTGTTACATTAGAGAAATTGCAAGCAAACTGGATTTTAGCTAGTACTCATCTTATCTTTCTGAAGTGAACTGATTTACTTTCCTTTATGCTGCGCATTATATCTAGAAACATTTATAGTACTTTCATATGAAGAAAGCTTTTGATGCATTTAACTAAACATACCAATAAACTAATTATGATCAACAAGCACCAAGTATATTTAGCAATAGGCTTGACCTATGCACCTGAAATTTCAATGCCCCCTTATTAGCGTAATAAGTTATTATTCTTGAAAATAAGTTGAACCAAAGCACATAATCGGTTTTGAGATGCTCTGAGGCTCTATTAAGCATATTAAACTTATCCATGACATAGGCAACATCACGTGATCATGCCATGTTGCTTCACAATAGGCCTGACTGTGTGAGAACAATAATATGAACTCTCTCTTTTAGATTTTATACCTATCAATAGTTGAAGTCCTTGTCCAGCACTGAATTTGTAATGCTCAGGTTTCGGTGATTCGAAACATATATTTTCTATTGTAAAATACTGCTGATTGATAATGTTCCTAGCAACTTTTGTTATCGCCACAGAGTCCTATTGAATTCTATAGGATTTCATCGAGTGCAATGACGTAGCTCGTAGTTTTTGATCTAGTAGCTACAAAATGCGGTTTCCCAGGTCCAGTAGTTTATTTCGAATGGCCGTGCACTGTGAAGCACTTTGGTACCACTTTTGGCAAGCTTTTTTGTGATTTCGGGTTGTTCTCACATAGCATTTGATGGACAGCTATCGCTGCAGAGACTTCTGGCTAATTCAATGCATTTGGCTCTTGGCTTCGCTCTGCTGTTGAAGTTACGCATGCGCCCTAGTAAAATTCTCTCATTCCTAATGTCCGGCAATCATGAGAATAAGTTTGATATGCTTTAAGCCTAGCGCACACAGCACGATTTTCGTCGTTGAGGACGATGATTTTTGTCGCTGGTGACGAAAACTTGCTGTGTGTGGGAAAAACATATTAAGCCTAGCGCACACAGAACGATTTTCATCGCTGAGGACGAAGATTTTGTCGCTAACGACGAAAACTTGCTGTGTGTGGGAAACATATATAAAAGATTTTTGTCGCTGACGGCGATCTTCAACATCAATATGCTAGAAAGTCTTTTTCGTCGCTGACGACAGAAGACAAGATCTCTGTTGCCAACGACAAAAGTCGTGCTGTGTGCGCTAGGCTTTATTACGACACCAAATCGTTCCTCCACTTGAAAACAGGGATATTTTGTGCCCTGCATGATCTAAATTTTAGAAACTTTGGGACTCTAAAACTTCTCTCAAAGCCTTGTTAACCTCAGACATAAACATCATAAAATGGACTTTCTTGAACAGAAAACTACAAATCAATTCTTAAGGATTAAAGAAGAGGTATGCTTACGTGAAGAATAGCAGCAGATTTCAAATGACCAACTCCATCAATCAATTTTATGACGTGTAGCAGCTGCTGCTCAGTCAATTTGGTTATCCGACAAAGTATTAAAATTTTTAATAAAGCTTTGTAGCTATGAAACATTGAATTTCTATTTACTTAAAGTAATAACTTTCCTTCCTTTGTGTGAAATTTCACAATGGTTTTTAGAACAAATATGCAAAAACTCCATGTTTCATGTGTTCGGGAAGCTTCATGTATATGGGATGTTTCAAATGAACTCTTAGAGCATAAATTGTTCAAAGCCTTTCATAACAAGACTTTACTGAGGCAGACTCTAGAAAAAGGGAGATGCTAGTTCAAAAATAGAAGAGAAATTTTAAGGATTGGGAGTGTTTTATGGCATAAAGCCCTTCAATGTCTCTAGTTGTTGCAACATACTCAAGAAAATTCTTGGTGCAGCGTTGTTAACTTTGTCTTAAAATGCAGCTACCAATATCATGCTTGCCATGAATGATAGAGACATTCGAAAATTCTACTGCATCTATTCCACAAAAGAGGCATCCGTCAATTTGATATCCCTACATTTCAAATTTACCACTTACCATCACAGTTTGAGCCACAGCCGATTTAATCAAAAGCGATTTCTCCAGTTCTAGTTTAACACTTGTGCTTAAATGGATAGATTCTGGAAGCAAATATCCATTTACTGTGGGACAACAAGGGAGTATTTGTCTCCGAGTTTACTAGATAAAGAAGGCCATGAAGTCGTTGTCATGACGTTGAGTCCTTTGGAATATCATATGTTGAACCCCCCTGCAGAAGAGATCGCATCTGGTTGTCTGTTTGCATGAATACAGTAGGAAAGAAATTAACGTAACAGCCATGTCTTTGGCAAGTAGAGAGCTTTGGTTTTGGAGATTGGTCGGCATTATTGCCATAGCAGTTTGCACGCTGAACGTTATGATTCTAATGAAAGGTAAAACTTTACTTTATATCATTCTACTTAGCTTAATTTTGACAATGCGCAGAGCTGTTGTTAGCATTAATGCTTCTCTATCAATTTGATGATCTAGCCTACAGTCGTTCCTGAAGGTCTTTTGATGAAGAGACTGCACCAGTTGGGGTATAGTTAAGGGGTAACGCGTAAAAAAGAACCGTTATGCATCCTAATATGTTTCGTCCTCACCGCTGTGCTTCCACTAAAGCAAATGCTGACAAATTTCTTAAAATTTTGCAACGAAAACAAAACTGTGAAACGCTGTGTTTGCTTAAAAATTTTAGCAGTTTACTTCCTTAAGCAGTTTACTTCGATTAATTTGCATTCAAAATGATAAGTACGCGTAGATGAGACAAGTTATAGCCAATGTCTATTAATCACCTAGCAGCTTTTATTTCTTAACGATTTCTTACACTCTTTTCTCAATACACGTTGTTTTTTATAAGAACACCGGCATTTTGCCTGAGCCTCAATTTCCTTGACTTTTCCCGCAAATGAGCTTGAGATTGTCTTAAATTTTTCTTAACTTTTACTGAAATAGACTGGCTAAAATGGTTTACACTTTCGTTATCAATATTGTATACTTGAATTTGAATTCCATCTTTAACATTTTGAATGCAATAACTTACGATTTTTGGCCAATAAAAACACTTCATTTCGGAAATTGAGCTTCGTTATTTTCGTAAGATTTTCTTAAGGTTTTGACCATTTGAGCCTCATTTTCTTATAAACTTTTTGCTTATAAAAAGTCATGTTGGCAATCGAGACTTCATTATTGGCCGCTCCTTTGAGTCCACCTGTAATGAAAATATCAACATGAAGTCCAAAAAGCAAGGGCATTCTCGGCTGCAGTACACGTTTCCTTCTATAAGAAGAACGTTTATACGAAAATGTGCCTCAAATGGCCAAAATCTGAGAAAAACTTTATTAAAAATCACAAGGCTAAAGTTCTAAGTTAAGTATTTTTGTTGACGGAAAATCGATATTACATCATTATTACATTTAAGATGTTAATGATGGAATTCAAATTCAAGTATACAAGATTAACAAAGAAAATACAACCCATTTTAGAACTGGCCCCCTACCTCACATGCCGATGGCTTAGGATAAATGTTCTCTCTAACAGGCACTCCCCTACGTACAAAAGTATACGGGACTACCTTTTTTATAAGATTCCATTTTATAAGCAAGCTAGTACTATACAGCCTAAAATTTAAGAAACCTTTAGAAACACAAGGAAAGAGCTAAGAAATTTTAGACAAATAGCACATTGAAAAATCGTTACCTGGTGCAACGTAAAGCTGTACCAAAACAAAGTGGATACATGTTTTTTTATAACAAAATCATTATTTTGCCTGAGCCTTAATTTTCTTAAATTTTCCCCAAATTGAGCCTCAGATTTTCTTAAATTTTTCTTAACTTTTACTGAAATAAACTGGCTAGAGTGGTTTACACTTTCGTTAATACTATTGTATACATGAATTTGAATTCCATTTTTAACATTTTGAATGCAATAACGACGAAATTACCGATTTTTGGCCTATAAAAACACTTAATTTAGGAATTTGAGCCTCGTGATTTTCTTACGATTTTCTTAAGATTTTGACGATTTGAGCCTCATTTTCTTATAAACCTTTTTCTTATAAAAAAAACGTGTATGACATTACTTTAGAATTTAACTCGTACTGCGTACTGTTTGTTATAGGACATAGAGTTCAATTTAGTTCGCTAAATTAAGAAACTTCTAAGAAACTTTTAGCACTAAAATGTGGCCAAAAATTAAGAAACTTTTAGTTTTCAGCCTTGAGCCAGGCTTCTTATAAAATTAAACGTGTATCGCCTTTTAACTCTTTCGTATTCTTCTTTCACTAATAACTAGCCACATCTTTTTAAAAAGAAACGTGTAGTCCAAGTTAAGCATATTTTAAAAGAATCTCTGGCTCATTTTTGGTAAAGTTAAGAAAATCAAGACTAAGGCAAAATGATGGCTTGTTAAAACAACGTGTACATAGTTTTTAATAATGTTTTCAATCAACCAGTTTAGTACTATCAGGCACAAATTCCAAAGCGTGACCCCCTGGAAGCAATATGTCCTTAAAATTCGAAAAATACTAATCGTCGAACTCTGGCTAAAATGGACCACACCTTCGTTATTAATATTATATGCTTGAATTTGAATCCCATCTTTAACATTTTGAATACAATAATGATGAAATATTGATTTTTGGCCAATAAAAACACTAAAGTTTTGAAATTGAGCCTCCAGATTTTCTTAAGATGGTCTTAAGATTTTGACGATTTGAGCCTCATTTTCTTATGAACTTTTTTCTTATAAAAAAATGTGTAATGAAAGCTGTAGCTAATCAATTGTTGAATATCCACAATTAGGTTGTCGACTGTTTGACTTGCATCACAGATAAATCGAAAAGTGTTACGATATGCTCCTTTTTTCAGCATAACATTTACTGTCGGGAGAAATTTTAGGTGTATCACACTGTCAACTAGAGCTGCATATGTTACCTTTGCCATGAAACTGTTGGAAAGAGGAAAAACGAGGTGTAGTTGGTATCCTGATCTTTCATTTAAGAGTTCTGTTGTATCAAACCGCGATAGACTTGTCATTTTACCTTCTGTCCTATCGAATGCTTCTGCGTTTGCTATCGTGAGAATCTGCAAAATTTTCTTGAAATGTGTTAAATGCAAGCTTTATCAATTTTTTCGTATTAAAGTATCACTTTTTTCGCCTAAAGAATACAATAATATAGTTTATAGCAGAATTATTCTTGTATTTTTAGTATAAATTTGCTTCAAAGTTAAAGCACAGTATCCCGTTCTCTATATTTGTTTCTACGTTATAAAACTTATCTGAATAAAAAATTTTGGCTTCATGAACCTTATTCATTTTTAAATTATTCTTAAAATTCAGCAAATCGTATGCACTATTCTCGACATTTATGTACACTGCAATCTTGTGCAAAAAGTGAGTACTCAGAAAGCATAATTGAATGCGTGCTTCTCCAAAGTGGACTCTGCATAGCTGGTTTTCGAGGGGTCCTCCTTAAAAAGGAATATGAACTTACAATTTAATACAATAAAATATTTATAATAATTGCAGTACAAAGTAGACATAAGTAAATAATTAGTTCTGTAAAAGTCAACGCTATATATGCAAAATCAAAGAAAAAAGCTAAAGATTTAGATGTACTTTAAAAAGGATTTGAAGACACATAATGATCTTTCTTCTTTGCATTAAGTTGATAGGCTATTCCACACCTTGGCACCCCTGCATGAGAAGTATTTCTGCCCCACAGCTGATTTTCTCAAAGGAAGCCTTAAATCAGTGGTAGTGTTTCGAAGAGTGCGCTCAGAGAAATGTGAATTTCTTGTGAACATTTTACACATGTCTTTTGGTCCAAAATATTGATAGATTTAAAAACCATCATTTTTGTTTCATCAGAAGCGTACTAAAACGCAAATCTCGGCGCACGGTTCTTTTTATCTTTGCGCCTCAGGTGTTCGCCAAAATTCAATGTTGGTGTACACCAGAGAAGCTACTGGCGTACTTCCAGTGTGAGTTTTAGACGGAATTTATCCTGGGTACACTTAACATTTAAGATGATTTCGCTTGATATTTTTAACCTTTTACCAGTGATTCTTATCCTTTTGTAGTTTTGTGTAGCGAGTAAGGACTATTCTGGAGCTACGTACGACCAGGGATGGCGCTACCAAGAGTACTGAGAGGGACTGGAGTTTTACTGAACCCCTGTCGGCACATAAATTTTTAAAATTTATTTATAAATAGTCTGTTCGTACTACAGAACTTTACCACAGCACGAAAAAGCGGCAACATTCTTTTCACATACTGAAAGCTTTTTCATGTGTGAAGTGTCGGACAAAAAAAGCTTTCAGTATGTGAAAAGAATGTTGCCGCTTTTTCGTGCTGTGGAAAAAATTTTTTTGTACTATCGGCACTTTCAAGATCGCTCTTCTTTGTCTAAGCCAATTTGAAGGACATGGTCTACTAAAAAATTTTCTTGCTTCGCTCACTATCGGTACTTTGGCAGTGCTAGCCAGAGATGTGCCGAGACTCTTTTCATTGGAAAGAGGCGTTTTGACAATTTGACTAACTACTGTTACTAAAAAATAAGATCACGGAAGACACTGTGACTGTTTCCCTTGTGGTATGGGTGGCTTTTGACCAACTTTCTTGTAATTTTAAAAATACTGGAGGCATGACATCCCCACTCCCGCCATCCGCACATCTCTGGTGCTAGCTACCACCTATGCAAACGACCTAGCTTAGGCAATTAGATTTTAACCATAAAAGAGCTACGCTATTTGGTTAACAGATGAACAAGGTAAAAAGTATGACACAAATAAATGAATATAATACTAAAACATGTACAAAACTAAAACTATTATAGAAAACATATACCCTTTTCGGCATTTTGGAAAACGTCTCGCTTACCACCTGGAAAAGTCCGTGTACCCCAAGGTTCTTTTTAAAACAACTAAAACTGCAAATAGAATTCAGAGATACTGTGTTGAAGAGGAAGTAACTGCCTAAGCTAGGTTGTATGCATAGGTGGCGGGTGGCGGGATCTCACGCCATGCTAGCACCAGGGGTGTGCTGATGGCGGGCGTGGGGATCTCACGCCCCAAGTATTTTTAAAATTACAAGAAAATTGGTCAAAAGTCTCTACTAAAATGTTCTTGCTTCCCTCACTGTCGGTACTTTGGCAGTGCTGGCCAGAGATGTGCCGAGACTCTTTTCACTGGGAAGGGGCGTTTTGACCATCGCTGCTATCTTTCATAGTTCTATTTTAGCTATGTTACCCTATCTTTGCATACCTAAGTTTACCTGCGTTTACTGATATTCACTTTCTTACATGCTTTGGTTGTTGCATAATAATTTTTTAGCTGCACAGCTTTTTCACTCTACTGCATAAATTCTCTCAAAACTGCATATTTTGTATAGAAATGTACGTTAAAAAACTATGGCATTCCCCCAAAGTTGGGCGCACATACCCTAAATATACAGTAGTTGTTTAC
>WIPJ01002378.1:145678-162300 GCA_018155075.1 Cassiopea andromeda | reverse complement strand
TATAGTAGCTATTTCGCGTAAAAGACTAAAAGTCCCTTTCTGCTTTAGCAGTGTCGAAAATTTCTTTGACTAATTTTTTCCATCTTGTTCTGTCCTCTGCCGGTAATCTGAGGCTTTTAGATCGTCCATAGAGTTAAGCTGGGTGAATTTAATATTTTTTGCCTATGTTGATGTAGTTCTTAAGCATTTTTATGTCATTATTTAGTGAATTTGGCAGAGTGGTGGTGGGTCGTCTTCTAAATTTTTAAGACTGCTTTTATCTTGCTATTAATCGAGAGGGAAGTCAATGGACGAATTCTCCTGTGTTAAAATCTTTATGAATCTTTAAAGCTTTTGAAGCAACTCAAATACTTTTAAAAAATTGCCAAAACGTATGTAAATCCTCAAAAAACTGTTTGACATCCTCACAATTTGTGCAAAGTAAAAAAGCTATAAAATATTAAAAAATCATTGATAATTTTAAAGATTCAAAAAGTTTTCAAAATCCAGAAAGACCTTTAGACATGAAAATCTTTCAAATTTTTGAAACATCTTAAAAGCTCTAGATTCTCGCAAATAACTCATTCGTATTACATCATCACTTAATTGTTTTGGGATTAATTGTGTTTAGTTGCATTGAATATGGCAGAGCTGTTATTATTCTTGTAGCTTATTTGGTGATCGGTGTGCCGACTGTCAAGAGAACCAACGCCTATTATCTGCTTGATACCTTGGAAGGCTTGGTCAACGGACTGTCAAGAACTGAACAGTCAGAAGTGGTTATTGTTGTGTTTGTTGCAGATTTTGATGCCGATTTTCGTAGCAGAGTACAGACAGATATCATGAATACGTTCCCAGCCGAGATACAAAGTGGGCTGATTCAATGCATTATTGCCCCACAGGGATACTACCCTCCAATGGAGAATCTACCGCTTCTTCATGGTGATTCTGTACAAAGAGTCATTTGGCGTTCCAAACAGTCTTTAGATTATTCATTTCTGCACTTTTATTGTGCTGACTTAGGCCAGTATTTCTTACAGCTTGAAGATGATGTTCTTGCGGAAGACAGATATCTCCCAAAAATAAAGGATTTTATAAACTCACGTACTAGTAAATGGTCTACCCTTGAATTTGGTGCACGTGGCTTCATTGGGATATTATATGAAACAAAACATTTAATCAAACTTGCAAAATGCTGTCGTATGAACTACTTCTTAATGCCCGTGGACTGGTTGTTTCGTGTTTTCAACGAGGTATGGTTGTACGGAAATGAAAAAAGTAATGTGCACGATCCGGTACTTTTTAGACACATTGGCAGGTACTCATCTTTCAATGGACAAGTACGAAAGCTTGAGGACATAAAAGATATATTTAATCTCAAAATCCCAAGAGTCCCGAGAGCTTACAAAGATGCAAATAACCCCAAAGCCATTGTTGAAAGCAGTATTTCAGAGCATGTGGCAAATTACTCGATCGATAAGCCATATACCGGGGGCAATTTTTGGGGTAAAGAGATTGTATTGGGAGATGACATCCGAATTGTGTTTGAAAAACCTGTGATTTTGAAAAGATTTGCAGTTGTAAGTGGATCTGCATTATACCCTGAAGATGCGTTGGAGGATAGCGAAGTGCTTGTTTCTGCAGATGCTAATGGCGAATGTGACTCCTATCGAAGTATTTATATAGCTATAAATGCGAAAGTAATAGACACTGCGGTTATAAACGTTGATTACCCTGTGAAGTGTATTAAATTGGTCATCGACTCTATTAGGAAAAACGATCATGGAAGTTCAAGGTGGCTAATTATTAGTGAAATAGGTGTTTGGACCAATTAGAAGAGTACGAAAGAGTTAAAAGGCGATACACGTTTTTTTATAAGAAACCTGGCTCAAGGCCGAAAACTAAAAGTTTCTTAAGTTTTGGACGCATTTTAGGTCTAAAAGCTTCATAAAACTGTTTTAATTTAGCGAACTAAATTGCTGTGAAAGCATATGCAAAACATGAATGTAGCAAATTATTTGTTCTATAGCAAACAAAATGCGTCAGTACGAGTTAAATTCTAATTTAAAGTTATATTCACATTGTTTGGTACAGTTTTTGTTGAACCAGGTAGCGATTTCAATGTGCTATTTGTCAAAAGTTTCTTCTCTCCTTCCTTGTAGTTCTAACAGTTGCTTAAATTTTAGGCTATCTAGTACTAGGTTGCTTATAAAGTGGTTTCTTATAAAAGAAAACATGTGAATGATTAGCTAATATGTTTTCAAGTTCAAGTTATTGTTAGCAAAAGGCTAGCTGCAATTTGTATGCTGAGTTCTGTATAGTCTTGATTTTGTCATTCACTTAAAATGTACTCGGCTTTGAGTATTGTTCATGGAATTTAATAACTTCACTCAATGATTGAATTTATTTCTGCCTGCAGTTCACTTCCATTTAGGTCCATATTCTGTGAGAAGACGTCGGGGAAGCCTGTTCCCCCCAACAATAATCTGCAGCTTGACCTTGCCAGGGGTGGCGCCGAGAATTTCCCATCGGAGGCTGACTTTTCGACTAGGGAGGCTAAACTTCCGTTAGCAAGGTACTGTAAATGGAAATCTACAAACAAATTCATCCTCCGATGGGGGGATAGCATGTTCCGATAGGGGCTAAAGCTTCCATAACCCTCCACTAGCACCACCTCTGGATTTAGTATCCATATTTTTCATTCAGTCCAGCTGCTTGTAGACTCTCGTCATGGGACAATTATTATTTTGCATGTGCACATAATTGTCATTTGGTAAGCAAAATTTGTTAGAGTTGCAATATTCTGATTTATCTTGGCAAATGGCCGGAGTAAAATAGTTAATCAAAAGATAAGCAAGCTTATCCTTATGTGACCATTGCTTTACCAATTAATGATAAACTATTTCAATCGACCTTTAATTATGTCGAGTTCAAAGGATGTGAGAAAAACCTAACCGTGTAAAAGAACCACAAATTTTGAGAACGTCTGCCTTTAATTTCCATTCTTCAAACGACATGAATAAGAACCAAATTTAAATTAAAGAGTTCCAGGTTAATAAGAGCTTCTGATGATCCTTTTTGTAACAAAGACTGTCCGATGTTTAACTGGTACAAGGTACAATGTGATATTATATACTATCTCTGCCAAAAGGCTTGGAGCACTTGCATTATTTCTGCTGCTCATTTAGTAGTATCCCCCTCTTTCCCTCAAAACAATGTTGTTATAAACAGTGTTGAGAGGTATAGAAAAAGCCGCTATGCTTGCAGATCCTTCTCTGACAAACACACACTTAATTCAACATTGTTTTGGGGAGAAGGAGATTTCCATCGTTCGACATGGACAAGAAAATAATGTTATCTGATATTATGCATTAATTGATTGGTGTTCCAAGGACTTTTGGCAGATATTATAGTTGGCATTAATTCATTCTCCTTTCAACTGTGTTTACATAGGCCATCTTTAAATAAATTACCGTAAATTCCCGAATATAAACCCCGGGCTTATAGAGGTTCGAAAGCATTGCTTGGGCTCAAGTAATTACAGAGGCTCTATATATGCCCTGTCCATGTTAATTCTTTACCTTAACTATACACACAGATCCCAAATGTAAGCTCTGTGCTTACATTCTGGGGTGCTTATATTCGGAAGCACATTTAGGCTGGTTTACAGGGGTCTATATTCAGGGGGCTTATATTCGGGATTTTACGGTATTTGTATTTACTGTTTATTGTATGATATCATTATTACTGTTTACCTTCTCCATTCCGAAAAGCACTTTCCTTACATTTAGCATGGGCCTACAATACTTGCCAAAAGTCCCTGGGACACTTTCAAAACCTTGTGAAAAATTATAGCTTTTCAGCATCTCAACCATCACGCCTTGATGCACCCCCTTTCCCCCTAAAACAATGTTGGTCTGTTCCTGAGACACTTGGCGTTATTGTGCAAGAAACACTTTTAAGTTACCGCACGTACTTCTCCTCCCAGTAACCAACATTGTTTAGGGGGGAGGAGGGGGACGAATGCTCCGTCCAGATTTAAAATATACAAAATGTCCCAGGACTGTTGGCAAGTATTGTAGAAAGACGCCAAGAATTACCGAGCTATTACCGCTTGTGTAAAGTGGAAGAACTACTTCCGTAAATCTTTTCTACGCATTAATCTTCCTAATGCCCTAATTAATGCCGTGAAATTACTTACCGAACAATGTTACTGACAAATACAATCTGTAAGGGAGGCGAGATCAACCTCGTTTCGATTTGATATTTCCCACTTGTTTCGTCAGCTTGGTACATGCCTGCAGTTGTGAGAGGGTTAATTACTTCTTGTGTGGCCATTTGTGCAAAGACATCAAAGCCTTTAAGGGCCTATGAGTCTTTGATCAGACCTGTTTATTGGAGGAGTATACCAGGCAATAAGTGCAGGACACTGAGCAGTATGGCAGAAGTTTTGAAAGTCACTGCTGATAGAAACGACCCTCCCTATGGTAGGTTCTGAGTATTGTACTTTTTCATCTGATTAAAGTTGGAAAAAGGAAAATGGAATGAAATAGTACCTGTGTTGTTTTCTTATATATGGTAGCTATTTTTACATGGATATCGTAGCCCTAGAAATCATATTTATATCAACATTTGAACATATCAGATTACAGTATTCGTAGTACTCGATTAGATTGGAAGAGTTTGGCTAGTAGAAAGACTTTTGGTGATTATATTGAGGGAAATAAGTGGCCAGTTTTTCCTACTTCACCATGCCTTGTTCTAGAAATCCATCAGTGGATATTCTTAGTGCACGACGAACGGCCAAGATTGGAGAAAAGCGGAAGCACTATTTAGTCGTACTTATGTAAAAAGGTTTAGTTTACATCATAAGTCATCGCAATAGATAGCCGTTTCAAAATTTGAAATATTTGTCGTCTTGCTGTTGATCCTTCGTTTCGTTGTTTGGTTCCCACCAAATGAGTCAGTTTCTTTTCTAAAAAGGTGTACCTACTTTTTTACAGTCATGGAGGTTTGGTAACCTTCATTTTTAGACTTCTGCTATTTTCATATTTATTCAGAAAGGAGAAACTTTATTTATGTGTTGTATAGCCCTCTTATCCTCCCATGTTCTGTAAATGGCATTGTTATTTTAGGGGCATTGTTATTTTAGCTTTTAATAAGCAGTTGATGCCTTTTTTATTTGTACACAAAGTTAACTATCCTAGAAAGATGCCTCTGAGCTTTTAATTTCAGTTTTGGGAAATTGAACCCATTGATATATCTGATGATATATTAACACTGTATTTGCTTATATTTCTACATTCTCATCGATATTACTGCAAATGAACTCAAAAATACAACAATAAGAAAATTTATACTTGTATAAAGTTTCTTATTGTTGTATTTTTGAGTTCATTTGCAATTTTATGGTTACTACCTTTATCTGAGAACCTCGATTTAAATCATTGGTGTAAACCATATAAAAGAAATAATAGAGTTTATTTTCATAAACAATAGCTACCATTCTCTCTGTTGAGTATATCAATGCAAAGTCAAAGAAAGCAGATTTAAACTGGGGTGAACACACTTATGTTGACTTGCCAGGGTAAGTACAATCTGTTTCTTTGGTTATGGAACTATCATTTTCTGATCAGATAATTGTAGATTGCTATTCTGTTCCATGTAATTTGAAGAGATTTGTAGATTGGAAAGAAAGGGAAAATAACTATAGCTCAAGCAAGTGTAAGGAAAAGGTTCCTAGCCTTGCTGCAAAATTCATTGGTAACAGACATACCAGGTGAAGAGATGTACGAATTCACTGATGAGATTGCTAGCTTTTTGTAGAAATATTCACTTTGCTATTAAATCTAAGGTTTGTCTTCTTTTAAGCCTTTCACATATTTCCATATTGTGATAATTTGATGGTGGGCCTTTAGAAGCTTGATTTTCCTGTCCCATAGGAGTCCTTACCACATCTCTGTATTGAACTATATGGGATATCATTAAATTTAAGTTTAAAAGTTTGAAAATCTACTTGAATAGTATACTTAGAACTGCACTTAACTGTTTACTAGTGCAACGTGTGTTAATGGTGAAATGGCAGTGACCAGGTACTTAGCAAGAAAGTTTCCAAAAGCTGGATTGTATGGCAAAACAATTTTAGAAGCAACAGAGGTTTGTTACTGTCATATTTCTACCTTGCGTATTGAAGCTTATGTAACCAGATCTTTATTTTTGTAGAGAATTTTCCAAAGATTTTTCTAATGGTAATATTCTCTAAGGAAGGCTTACCAAGTAAGCTTTCACCAATACTGGTGTTTACTTCTTACAGATGATTTTTAATGTCAGCAGATTTATCAAGGAACTTACCAATTGATAGTTAAAGAAAACAACTAGTTTTTAATGCATTCCACAAATATTAATTTAAATTTCAGCCTAGATTTGTGTGGAAGTGAAAGAAAGAAATTGAGTTGTAGCATCTATGTTGAGTATTGTATTGGGCTAGCACTAGTATTGAGCACTTTTTCAGACTTTTTTGGGTACAATAAATCCTCAAATAAGCCCTCCTTGAAAAAACCCCCACCCTAGAGCTATAAATTTTTAATAAACCCCCATGAATAAGCCCCACCCAAACATGAGACTGTCTCTATCTGAGAGTCTGTTATTGCTTTATAGAGCTAGGAAAGAAAAAGCAATCATTAATTAATGAAAATTTGCCTGTCCTTTAAAAGCTACCCTATTGCTTGTATATGTAGCATTGAAGAAATAGTTTATTGGCAGAGAAATTTCAACTGGGATATTGCCAACTTCCAGAAAATGTTTATAGGCCCCCCACAAATAGGCCCTCCCTAGAATAAGCCGCCATGCAAGAATCCAAAAAAACAAATATACCTCGAGAGGGCTAACTCAAGGATTTATGGTAGTTATAGAGCTAATGGTAGAGGTTCCTTTGTCCTCATTTACACTTTTTTCAATGCTAAATACCAAAGATGTAGGCAGATTTATTGAATGCATAAACCCATAAGATAGGGCAAAAATGAAAGTGAAAAGTGAGCTGAATTAATTATCCAGACCTTTGAAGGGTGTGGTGCCTAACACCCTACATAATCCTTCACTCTCTAGTGATAATCACTTAAATCCATTCCTGACCATATAACTCAAGATTTCAGTTTAAGATCTTAGCATACTTATGTACTTTGGAGAATTAGGAGATTTCCTTTGATTGTGATTGTTCTTACCAAATTGTTCTAGATCCTCCAAATGTAGGTTACTTCTTCAGATGTAGCATTGTCTTTATTATATGGTATTCTTGTTGAGAAATGCTATGCTAATTTGATCAAAAATTCTGTTATAGAATTGTGGTTGCTGCAAGTGCTTGTAGTTGCTCTTTTGTACTTTAGAATACAGGTTTTTTATGTCATTGGTAGAGCTTTCAATAGAAGGCAGCTAACAGTGATTTTTTGCCAGCTACTTCTGCCTGAACTGCCATCAACTATTAACTTAAAATGACATAAAAAGTACACATATTGGGTGGCCCTCCATGGGGCACAGCTACCTACTATTCATAATCAGCCACTTACTCTCAATATTATTAAAGTTTCTGCATTGGCATTAAGCCCATTGAAGTTTATATCAAGAGGGAATTATATTTCCTAGAAATTCTTCCTATTGATAGCTATTGATTTTGCTTTACTTGCTATTGATTTGTCTCCTTCAGGATTTGAGCAGGCATGTAAACAAGTTCAGGGCCATTACCAGTATTAAATAGCTGTCCTTTCTACAATCTTCAATTTCATTGCTCTTGATTGTGACTAATGATATCAAGAAGGCCCATAATGCTGTTTATCATTGCCATTGTTGCACTGCAGTAGTCTCAGACTCTGGAGAATTTGGACTCAAATGCTATCACTAATGGTCATTTTTGTGTAACATAGGACACTCAATTTAGTATTGCTACAGCTGCATCTAAGTCATCTCAGAGGCTGAGCCACTGAGATGAGGATAGAGGGACTAAGTGCCCAGGATCTCAATGCCTTAGAGGCCTAGGACCTCAAGATCTGGGCACCCCATAGGCCAAGAACAGAAGTAGTTTTCTAGTGTTGATATCCATATCCTCTTTTTATTAATTTGCTTCACTCACAGGAGGCCTTGTATTTCTCCTTTGTTCCAGAGCCTCTGAATGCTCATTGGGGCCAAACACAGAGGTACTAGATCCCCCTGGGAAAGTAGCAGTAAAATTGAAGGATTTATTTGAATATTTTTAGATTGACCATTGGCTTGACTTTTGCTCAGTGAATCTAAAGAATTCAAATAGTATGTGGAATGCTATTCAGTATCTTGATGATGTCCTTGCCCCAAGCACACATCTTGTTGGTCACATGTTCACTATTGCTGATTTTGCAGTGTGGGGCTCCTTGCAAGGTATGTACTTATGTAGTTTGTAATAAAGTTATCTGAAGATTAAATTTGCAATGAACATGCTGCTAAGGCTGTGTAAGGCTTTCAAATCTTTCTTTATGGAGTACTTTCAAGAAACTATTTGATAGTTTTGTTTATCCATAGTTTAGCTTAGACCTCAGATTTTCAAACTTCAGGTTTAGATCTGAAGCTAGTTGGCAAGTGTATATTTGCCAGGAGCTGTAACTGTAGTATATTTACTCGTTATTTGTATTATTTGTTTTCATCCTTTTGCAAATTTTAAGGCATTATAAGCACCAGATTGCATGCAAAATATGCTGTTTTATTTATGACCTCTAGAAGATCATTAAGTACTCCATTTTCAATAGCCTTTTAGATTTTGAGCATGAATTGCCTGAAATATATTATAACTTATTCTCTGTCAAGAGATTGAGAGGATTTAGCAAGCTTCCCACACCTCCTTAACATTTTTGTAAATCCTTAAAGAGTGAAAGCATTCTTAGGAATCTTTGGTTAGTATCAAATTTAGTAACTCCTTCTAAATCTCCTTACTTATTGTTGATTTTTGCTGTAATTGAGCCAAATGCTATTTGAAATTTGCTAGACAATCTTCTTTTTTCTCCTTAAAATCTTTACTTTTTAAGTAGAAAAGGTATGGGATTCCTCTTTAGGAATATTTCTTGATATTGCAAAGCTTTTAGCAGTTGCTATATTTTATGTGTAAAACATTAGATTCTAATGCATGTTGCTATAATTTGTTTTTCTAGGCAATAAATCCTGGGATGCCCTAGTGAAGAAGGGAACTGCTGGTGAAAATGTCAATCGATGGTTTTCTTATTGTTCAGCACAGCCTGAATTTAAGAAAATCCAAAAGTTGGTGTCAAATAACATCCAAGCACCAAAAAGTAAAGCTGAAAAGCTGAAACCATCATCTGTATGCATTGAATTGTTGATTGTCAGTTGATTCATTTTTTAATACTGAGAGTATCCAAAATTTTAACAATCTTTTGCTTCCTGCAGTTTGGTGATAGTTTCTGGCTCCAAATACCTTTCATATGATATTTTTGTGATGTGATAGACACCTACAGTTGCACAACTAGGATTTTTCAATAGCAGGGATCCAATCCATTAAAAGGGCATACTATGATTTTTTTAAAGTAGACTTTTTAAAGAGCAGTCTTTCAAATACTGTTTTTCAGATTGATAAGTTGAGGAAATGCAGTGGGAGGGAATATTTTTAGGATCATGCCTCTTCCATGTTCAGGAAATGCCCTTTTTGAGTAGAGAGGGCACTGCAAAAAAAGGTGCTTTCATTCCTTTGCTGAAATGGGCAGGGATCTAGACCCCCAAGACCCCTCCCCTTGTTGTGCACCTGACTTGTCAATTGGAGGAAGTTAGTATTACAAGGAGGAAAAGGAGAGTTATTGATAAATAATTAAACATCCAGTTACAGTCCTAAGATTGCAGCACCTACTTTGAGTTAAACTATTGTTGATGCAAGGTGCCATTCAATAATAACATGACACCCAAATTCGCCCATTTTGACCAAACACCCACCCCTTGTATCCCACCCCCATTGTTACGGAACATTTCGAGTCTTAAGACCCCCTTTCAGTGTTCTCATTATCTGTTCACCTTTCATAGTACCCAATACCTTCATATAACATATGATTACTCAACCCAGTGTTCTAACGTGAGAGAATGATATCACAGTGCCATTTGTTTGGCAGCAAGGTAAATTTTTTGGTAGTTTTGCGTACGTCCAGGACAAGAGAAAATGTCACAACAATGTTTCAGAAGAGTGGAGGATACATACAATCTTTGCCAAAAGTTCTTGGAACACCAATTAATTACTGCATAATTTCTGATAAAAATAGTTTCCTTATCTATGTCGAAGGATTGAAATCCCCTCCCCTAAAAACAATGTTGAATTAAGTGTTTATTTTTCAGGGATGTGTCTGCAAGCATAGCGACTTTTCTGTACCTGTCAGCACTGTACATAACATTGTTGTGAGGGGAGAGGGGGATACTACTAAGTAAGCAGCAGAAATATGAAAGTGTTCCAAGACTTTTGGCAGAGATTGTACTCACACAAACAGCGTTAGATGTTAATCTCAACCTTGATGTAGCTGCAAGAAAAGATGCACTTAAGAAAACTCTCTGTTACATAGCAAAAAAGCTATGACCTCCACACCCCCTAAATGTTCGTAACAGTTCGTAACAAATATGACCATACCCACCCACCCCTAAGGCGTTGTGAGATTTTGAATGGCCCTCAATGTTTCATTCATTTTATTCACTACCATTATTATACTTGTTTTTCTCTGATTGACAGGGCATGCAAACAAAAATGGAAGAGGGTGGTAAGTTTATAGACCTCCCTGGGGCAAAACAAGGTGAAGTGGTTGTACGATTTCCCCCAGAAGCTAGTGGGTGAGTAACAATTTTTTTGAGATTTGTGACTGTGGGGCTGCTTTTGCTGCATTATTTTACCGTATTTGTTTTTAATGGCTTTGCTAAGATGTTGGAGCGTTTCAGAATCCCCCCTTCAGCATGATATTGCTTTATTCTAGAGCATCATGTAGTCATCTAGCTTGTTTTCTGAATTAAGATTTCAACTTAGATCTAAAGGTAGTTATAGAACTAGCCATCTGAATGAAAAGTGGAAGGGTGTTTTGCTATGGGAAATGCTACCGTTTGGGAGAGGCCATGGTCCCCCGGCCCCCCAATGGATCCGCCCCTGGGCCTTGCCAACTGTATTAGGCAATATCGTATCGTAGGTTAGAATGTATACTATTTCCATCATGTCAGAGTTAGACATTCTAGAATAGCACTTCCTGATACAGCAGTTTTGGAGTTCTAGCGTGTCTTCAGTTGATATTTAGCACGTACTTTCCAGTCCGGAATAGAAGTATGTGACAACAGTTAGAGGAATTGGAAGAATCTAAGGGGAATATTCAGGGGGTTGCAATAAACAAGGGAGCTGGTAAAGTGCCCTAAGATGCTTAGGTAAGCAATAGAGGTCACTAAATATTTGCCAACATACAAGAAGTGCTTCCATTTTACGTTATCAGGGCTTCTGATGGCGATGTCATTCTTCTTAAGTGCTTATCTAGCGACGCAAATTGTAGGTCTGGGTCGGAAAATGCCATCTTGGTCAAAATTAGTATGCGAGAGAAGGGAGTTCGCATTAGGAATGAATGAAGCAAGGGGGGGGGGCAGAAGAGATGTTTTGAAATCTAGGATAATGCTGCTATGAAGCACACTATGTTCATAGATTAGGAGTCTATGGTTATGAAAACGTAAGGAGCACAGAATATTGCTAAGAGACAAGAGCATTTGTTCAAAGTATCTGTTTCGAACATGGTTTTAAAAATGTGTGCGCAAAAGCTAATAAGCGGGGGATCCTAATAAGTGCGGGGGAGTGGAATACTATTCAAAAAGTAATTCGCGAGGGGTGGAGATTAGGCACGTAAGAGTAGGTAGTAATGCCGTGGCCGTCGACGTCTTATTTTGCTGTCTATAGGCAGGTTTCCATTGCAGCGCTTTTGGTCACGAGGGCGCAGCGCTCAACTCTCAGGCATGCGCAGCAAGAAAGTAATAAGATGCCGAGAAGATCGCGCGCTGTCATATCTGAGAGCTGAGGGGGTTGAACCTCTGTCAACTTCCAGGCGCAGCGTTCGTGCGAATGAAAGCGATCTAATGGAAACCGGGCTTTACAAGCGTTATAGATGTTTTAGTTAGTTATAAATGTTATTTGGTATTGGTGAAACAGCACATGTACATAAAGAAACAGCACATGTACATGAATATGCTCGTAAGTCTTTTCACTTCATGGTTGCTAAAATATGCAATGAACTATCAACTAAGATCAAGAGAACTGAAACATTCATTGACTTTGTCAAACTTCTCAAGGAACATTTCAGCTAAGCATCTACAAATCTCTTTCTCATTTTATCTAAGTTATTCTATTATACGTTTTTTTATAAGAAAACCATCATTTTGTTTGAGCATCAATTTTCTTAACTTTTCCCGAAATTGAACCTGAGGTTTTCTTAAATTTTTATTAACTTTTACCGAGATAAACTGGCGAGAATTGATTAAACATTCGTTATTAATATTGTATAAATGAATTAGAATTCCATCTTTAGCATTTTGAATGCAATAACGATGAAATATCAATTTTTGGCCAATAAAAACACTAAATTTTGGAAACTGAGCCTCGTGATTTTCTTAAGATTTTGACAATTTGAGCCTCATTTTCTTATAAACTTTTTCTTATAAAAAACGTGTATATAACAGGTTATGTTTTCATTTTTTTTTGCCTTAACTTAATGAGGACACACGCTGATAACAGCAGTTTATATTGAGGTGTTAGATCCTATATAAACATTCGTATTATTATTATTATTATTATTGTTATTAATTTGTTTTTTTTGCTTTACCATGTTGAAATTTGAAATCTGTTAGAAACTTTTACAGCTGTGTAATTTTGTTTGCATAGGTGATATTGACAGCCAATCGTACGTTGCCTGGTATACTGAGACGTATAATTGTAATTAGTTATAACTTGATATTATATTGAAGTTTCAAAAAGAAAAAATAAGTATACATTCATAAATACATATGTCACCCTGCTAGCTATCTTCACATTGGTCACGCCAAAGCTGCTCTGCTCAACCAGTACTACAAAGAACTGTACAATGGAAAATTGGTTATGAGATTTGACGACACGAACCCTGCGAAGGAGAACGAGCATTTCGAAGAGGTAGGCAAGGCGAAGTGTGAATAATAAGTTATGATGCTGAGCGTGTGTTCTCTAAGACACCATGCAAGTGGGAAATGGTGGACGTTAGGTATGGTGTGTTTGTGGTGTAGTATAAAGCTGAATATGTGCCAGTTGGTCGATTTGCCAATCTAAAGTCTGCCTTGGCTGTGCCAGAGCCCTTTAAGTCAACATCTCTTTCTCTTATTTTGAATACCAGACCCCATTTCTTTCTCATCTATCGTTTTCAAATGATTTTTAGAGATAGTCAAGAATTCATCTGATGAAGCTTTATTTTTTCCTTTGACAAATCAGAAAAGCTGTATTTCAAATTTGCTGAAGACCTTTAATAGCTAGACACAACATAGGAACTGATCAAGTTTGGCATGATTCAAATTTTGGGCTTACTGGTTAGGTTTGTATCTATGCAGTTCAATGGGATCTATTGATACAATGATTTCGTTGTAGCTCGGGCTCTTCAGTGTCATTATTAGGTACTAAAGTCATCCTAGAAAGCCTTAATGGATTTAGGCCCTGTTTCTACTGCAGAAGTTAAACTGTGTTTGGGCCAGAATAGAACTCACCCAAGTTAGTTTAGTCTAAGTTGAGCCTTGGCTAGTTTGTGTAATGTAAACAAAGCCTTACTACTTCAAAGACAAACACGTCCTTTACTCCAACGTGACCTTCCAAATATTCCTGCTTTGATGCACTAGAGGCATTTATACGTTGAGCTTTATACTCACCACTCTGTAGAAGCACACATGGGTAGTGTGGTTGCTGGTCTGAAGTATTAGGTAATAGGTATTAGGTATTGGGTATAAGGTGTAAGGTGTAGCTATTAAAACGGATCTGTTGTATCTATTTGATAGATACATGGATGTTGGACATGCCAAGGCCGCCTTGATATGTCAACAATACAAAGATAATTACAACGGCACATTTATATTCCGATTTGATGATACAAATCCCGAGAGAATCAGTTCACATTTTGAAAAGGTAAACGTCTTGTAGTTGCAGTAATGGACGAATAGGATGTAGTACGATAGGAAAGTTTTGTTACCCAAGCAGCAACTCGACTCTGTTGCTTTGAAAGAAGCAGAAGCTGTTTGATCGATCAATTTATTTTGCCAAGTATTGTTTTTGTCCAGGTTAGAAAACTTGCACTCGCTCGCTGCTACGCAACGATGTCTCTTATTTTCATCGTCTTCATTCTGCGATTTATTGGAAAAAAACGTGTAATCAACTATTGTAGATTCATCATTAGGGAAGCATTGATCGAGTTTTGCATTACCCAATCTTGGATGATTCTTTTAGTATGCGATTGTTAGCTTACTTTGGATTTCTTTCGCCATAGGTGATATTAGAGGATATTAAACTTTTGCATCTGACACCAGACAAGTTCAGTCGTACTTCAGATTATTTTGATGTTTGTCTCAAGTCTGCTGAGAAATTGATCAAAGATGGACATTTGTATTGTGACGATACGCCAATGGACGCTATGAAAGAGCTGCGTGAAAAAAGGGAGCCATCAGTGAGAAGGAATCAAAGTATGATGCCTTTGTTTATTTCTGGGTGGACATGTAAAGGTACCTTCATAGGCCTCCCACTCTGTCATAAAACCACAAAGCCTCGTAAAAAAGTTGAATTTTTTGAAATTTCGTCATAGCACGTCATAAAAAGTGACCAAATGTCATGAAATGTCATAAATGTTTGCGTGCAAACATCGTTGTCTTAAGTGGTGGCTTGATTATTTCATTAGTCCTCTTGCAGACAATTGATACGTCGACTGTAACTCAATGAAGTATTTGAGATTAATACTCAAGTATTATAAAGGTGTTTTATATAGACTATGACCTAATTTTACCATGTTTGTCAGGTTAATATTTGAAATTACCAATGAATAACGTAAATTGTATCATAAAATGTCACAAACTTAACTGAATAATTTCCTCAAATGTCATAAGATTCAGCAAAATTGTCATAAATTCAAAAAAATTGTTAAATTTAGAGTGAGAGGCCTGCCCTTAACATGCACACATTTACTGTGAATAAACCTGGTAAGTAAGTGGCCCTGCACAGCGCTTATACCTAATGTATATATAACGTAGCCTTATTTAGGAGCAGATATGGTGCTAGGAATTTTCTGATGGGGACTGAAACTTCCCAAAGGGGGGATAAAATACAGTTAATTTGGTACTATAAATGCAAAAAGCTCCTAGGAAAGATTTCTCCATCTTTCAATGGAGGATAAGTCAAGTCAAAGTCCTTTCCCGCGCCCAGTGGCGCATAGGGCGGCGCCTGCCTCCGTTTCTATACCCCTAGGCCACGCATCTGCGAATGCAGTGAAAGCTACAGCGGGGGGCTGGTCCACTGGTAGCTCCGCGAGTTTGACTTTTCCACCCCATTCTCATATGTCGAGCGCCAGACTAGAAGGCAGTGAGTACCATTTTAAAGTCTTTGGTATGACTCGGCCGGGGCTCGAACCCACGACCTACCGGTTGTGAGGCAGACGCTCTATCACTGGGCCATCACTCCATCATCAATGGAGGATAAGCATGTTCCAACTGGGAGCTATTGCCCCTAACCCCCCTAATGTAACCCCCTGTTTAGAGGCTAGAAAGAAGTGATTGAGAATAATACTCTCTTGCTTTAAGATTTAAAATTTTGCAAGGTCTATTCAACCCTCCTCGCAGTTTCGTTCTCAAAGTATGCGTCCTTGTATTAGACTGAGAAGATGTTCGACAATATCTTTACATGCTGATGTTCGTGATTATTTCTTTTAAAGGCGTCGAGAAGAACCTTGAGCTATGGGCTGAAATGGTGAAAGGGACTGAATTAGGCCTGAAGAACTGCCTACGTGGTAAAATTGACTATGCTTCTGATAATGGCTGTCTCAGGGATCCAGTGTTTTATAGATGCAAGGACGAACCACATCTCGCTACTGGAAGGAGATTCAAGTGAGTATTTATTTATCTATTGTTCCTTTTACAGGGTTTCCACGCCTCCTAAAATTCCTAAAATGTCCTAGAAAAAGAGAACTATACTAAAAAATCCTAAAAAATCCCAAAAATGTCAAGAATATTTTGCTTTTCTAAAGTTTTCATAAGTTGAATTTCTTTTTAGTCGTTATGTTGCTTGTAATAGTTTATGATAGTAAAAGTGGTCAAAGAATCAATTCTCTCAAATTCTACCATGAATGTATTATTTTTTGCATAAGCATAATCACCTTTTCTGCTATACCAAACGTATGATGGTCGTTTACCCCATTTATTTCATGTGATCTGAGTGACCTTTATCTATTACTTTCCCAAAAATACCTGAGCACTTACCGAATTTCTCTGGAATCTGCAAAAACAAAATAATTGGCAAAGAAATCCCATAAATTCTCCTAATTACCTAAAAAATTGATGAAAAAAGAGTTGGGAATCCTATTTTAGCCAATGGTGTAGAAGTAAATTGATAGCTGGAGGGGGGGGGG
>WIPJ01002378.1:120551-144522 GCA_018155075.1 Cassiopea andromeda | reverse complement strand
AGTATGTGTATAATGAAATTGTTGGTTTTTATTTTCCATGATATGCAAAAGTTTGCTTAAATAGCCTTGTAGTGTGATATGCGTAGTGTGTAGTATTTGTTCAGGACCTATTTTGAATCAGAAAAACAGGGTAGAAATCAGGGGAAAGTCAGGGAAATCATGGAAAACAATTTCCCTGATTTGCACCCTTTATAAAGAACTATGAGTTCAGTCCACCTAGTTATGTGTATGAGAAACTGAGACAGTGTTCCAGTAATGAAAGTTCAATCATATTATCTGGTAATTTTTCAACAGTTTTTTTAAAGGCGTCTTGTTTTCAAAAGAAATATTTCATCGTCATTGGCCTTAATTTCATGGCTTTTACGGAGTGGGGCTACGCCTTCCTCGAGTCACAACATGGAGGACTGCACCCATGCTGTAGCCAAGCGGCCCAGCCAGTTCCATTAGCTTGGATGAAGTTAAGCATGGCTGTGTACGGTCAGAAACTGGATGGGTGACCTTCCAGATGAACGACCAAAACAGCTCACTCCGCCGTCCTTCGGAAGGGACATTAAACTAGGGGTCCCATGCCTGGATGCGGCGGCATGCATAGTAGGCCTAAATTAGCTGATATAGCTAGGTATAACAGCCTACTCAAGTAAAATTAAACAAAAGCAATAACAAAAGCCCCCCTCACGCCCTGTCTTCGATACCTCTGCTTTAGCACATCATTTTGTGGCTTTGTGCGAATGATGTGGAACTTCAGATAGTATGCTGGAAGAGCTATGCTACTTCAGTTTGATTGCCCAATCCATTACTGCAGATTTGATACAGTTTCAAGAAAATCCATATGGATATTTACAATGCGGCACCGTACAGGAGCTGCACTACATCTCCTGTGAAAGTTTTCTTTTGAATATCTAATTTCATCAAGGCGTCAGCAAATTAAATCGAACTTCAACAAATTTGATCTTATCTCCCTCTCTACTTAAACTTCCTCATTTTCTCAGTATTTCCTTTGTCGGGGCTTTGTTATAGGTCTTACGGCCTTTCCCTGACATAACTTACTAACAAAAAAAGGCGGGGACGTATTTTCAGTATTACTGGGGGTGTCATGGGTTTGCCCTGCAAAAATTTTGCTTATGACTTTTATCTTTTTTCTGTAGCAGTAGTTGATCAAATAGTGCTGGATCCAGTTCCATTGAGCTGCCGTTTCTGCCTTGCGAAATGGCATATTTTCAAGGTTAGGGATGTGTCTCGCCTCCCATACTTCTCCTTATGTTGCTTCCTTTCATCAAAGTGGAAGGATTGTATATCCAATAGCAGCAATATTAACTCACTGATAAATAAGGTTACTATTAGGGAATATTCCATAATTCTTATAAATTCTGACAGCAACGAAGAGCTTAAGGATCGAATTTTAATAAATATGAAAATGGAGCAGAACTTCAACAAAATTTTGTTGTTACCGATGCCTGTCAGTAGCGGTGCCATGTTGGGGTTGAGGACACAGTTCTCTCGGGGGGGTGGGGGAGGGGAGAGGAGAAGAGAAGAGAAGAGAGAAGGCAGTTTTCAAATTTATGAAGAAGTTTTGGGGCTCGGTAGCTTTCTAGCCTGATGTGATTACTGTTATTTCATATCACTATTCTGTATTATACATTTTCACTGCCTCTTTTTACACCGTTGCACCCAAAGGTAGTTGTTGAGATAGTTGTTATCTGTCTTGTACGCTTGGTGTGCAAGGAATATTTTATGAACCCTAGTAAAAACTGGAATAGCATAATTTTTTTTATTAGGTAATTTTGCATATGTGAGTGATTTTTGACAGCCAATTGCACGTTACCTGAAGTAGTGAGACGTATAATGGTAATAATAACTGTTCTGCAAGAATGTCAAAAGATAGTATCAGAAATTTTTATCAGAAATTATACGTTAATTAATTGGTGTTCCAAGGACTTTTGGCAGAGCTGTAGCTATATAGCTAATTAAGGCCGACTATCAGTATGAAGATAAGAAAAGTAGATATAGTAGATAAAATAGTACTTAATGGGGCAGCACATTTACTGCGGCGTGTTTATATTTTTAAACTTCATGTAATTCAATATATTTCTAACACACAATCATAAACCTCTCTATTAGGGTAGCGTATAACTGGCTATCTGCAAAAGCTACAATACTCGCCAAAAGCCCTGGGACACTTTGTATACTTTAAATCTGGACGGAGCATTCGTCCCCCTCCTCTCCCTAAACAATGTTGGTTACTGGGAGAAGTACATGCGGTAACGGAAAAGTTTTTCTTGCACAATAACGCCAAGTGTCTCAGGAACATTGTTTTAGGGGAAGGGTGGTGCATCAAGGCGTGATGGTTGAAATGCTGAAAAAGCTATAGCTTTTCTTTATTTTTTGAAAGTGTCCCTGGGACTTGTGGTAAGTATTGTAGTAGTACAGCATAAACACCAAAAAAGTCAATGAACAAAATACAATATCGTCGTAAAAAGGACAAATGTAAACATTAAATAAATCTGAAGTCCAATAAATCAGGATTGTTCCATGGTGTGTTGCGACGGCAGAAAACTTAACAGGTACATCTAATGACTATGTTCATAACTTTCCTAATGAAATAATTTTGAGCAGGTTTGTCCAAATTAGGGTCGTCAAGCATTAGGAGCAGTGATTCAGAGGAATTACCCATAATAACGATTGTACTCATTGTCATAACTATAAGTTTTCTGCAAGAATTGCACTAAATTTTTCGCTATGGAAGATCAGGACCAATCAGAAACACCAAGTAACGGAATTGGACAGCTCATTTACTGCGGCGTGTTTATATAGTAATAATAATAATAATAATAATAGTAGTAAGTAATTTATTTTGAGTTGACTTCCAATGATAGTAGATATACAATCTCTGCCAAAATCTTGGAACACTTGCATTATTTCTGCTGCTCATTTAGTAGTATCCCCTTCTCCCCCTCAAAACAATGTTATTAAATACAGTGTTGACAGGTACAGAAAAAGTCACTATGCTTGCGGACCCTTCTCTGACAAATAAACACTTAATTCAACATTGTTTTAGGGGGGAGGGGATTTCACTCGTTCGACATGGATGAAAAAAATCATTTTTATCAGAAATAATGCATTAATTAGTTGGTGTTCCAAGGACTTTTGGCAGAGCTGTAGCTATATAGCTAATTAAGGCCAACTATCAGTATGAAGATAAGTAAAGTAGATATAGTAGATAAAATAGACTAAACGGTACAAAGTGAAATGAAACCAACCCTAGATGTAAACATTTTGCACAATCTACAATCACACTTTATTGTGCAGGGTCATAATTCTTTTTAATGCTATCAATGATTGGAACTCTCTAACATTAGGAGGTATTATTAGTCAAAGTTTTTGACCAGTAAATTGCACTGTTTCTATACGATATGACGTTGTCCTGACTTTTAGTATATCAAGAGTATTTTTGATTCTTAAATTACAGTGTGAATTTCTTAGCTCAAACGGTACTCTTATTAAGCTGGAATTTAGGCTCTTTTTGGTTTGGTAAACTTCAATTACAATATAATGTACCATCCATGTGATCTAATATACTGTTGCACAATCAAGAGACTAACATTAGCGAAGTGCTATAGTCATAGAGTACATGAAACTTTACCTTCCCTTGCCCTAGACATAGGAGATCGGGTTGTCAGGGAGGGCTGCAGCCGCCCAAGTTGGGCATAATTCTGTTTCATTCGTGCAAATTGTCTAAAAGAACAATAGACCGTTCGAATAACTTTTCGAACTGCTCTCCAGATCTCTTTGATCTATCGGACAGAAAGCTTACAACCCCATAAATTTGAAATTCTCCTACGCCTATGGCCCAAGGTTATAGGATATAACTCGGCAAGTGATTGTGCTCAATGGAAAACTAGCAACATAGACAATATATAGTAATATATAGTTAGTTAGTTCCTCCCACCCTGAACAAGGTATAAGGCAGCAAGGTGGCGCCAGCGGTCACGATCAGATGCTACAGTGATAGCCTCGTTCCAAGACAAGTTTCATTTTTGAAGGTCATCCTCAAACGTCTTTCGCCAGGTTACTCTCGGTCTTCCACGTTTCCTTCGTCTCTGCGCTGGGATCCATTCGAAAGCTCCACGAGCTGGACGTTCGTGTGGTAGTCTCATGATGTGCCCAGCCATATTCCATCTCTTCTCAGCTATTGTATCCTGAAGTGGTTTCTGTCTCGTGCGTCGTAATACCTCTGCGTTAGTGACATGCTCTTGCCAAGTGATTCCTAATATTGTTCTTAAGCACCTTTGGTGGAACGCATTAAGTTTCTTCCCTTCTCGCGTGGTCATCGGCCATGTCTCACTTGGACATGTTGCCGTTGCTAAGATAAGAATGAAGCTAATTAAAGCCAACTATGCAACACAATGGATACTGTAAATCATGGATGGGCAGAATTTCTTCTCGTAATGGCCATACTTTGCGTTTTGTCAAAGTCTGCGGGCCATAAGCAGAAGACACGTGCCAAAAATTATGCGCATGCGCTCGCAGTCAAAAGAACAACACCCTGTAATGTCAGCGGTTTTATTTCCTTTTTATCTTAATTTTGCTTAATTGTATGTAATTAAGTTAATTTTTGTAAATATGCTGAAGGGATGTCGTTATAAATTAATTAATTTAAAAAAAGCATTCTTACTTGATATAGGAATGTAAAACCTTTTCCAAAACATTCATATCATAATCTTGGAACATAGGGCTCTCGTAGTTACCTTAAATTGCGGGAATGGCGGCCTAGTACTCGACCAAAGACCGGTGGTCCAGTGGACATTTACTCGACCAAGGACCGGTTGACATCTAAATTGTTTTTCTATTTTTCAATACTCATGGACGTCACAGGGCCATCGTTAGTTGCATTACTGTTTAGTAATCGCTCAGTATTTTTGTAGATTGAATGTTTTTGTGCGCTACTTACTGTACTTTCATGCCATTTATGATGTTATTTTAAGGAGCAGAGGAATATGCATCGGGCTAGTGAAATAAAATCAAGATGTTTGAAAGATATTGCTATTCCTGCAGTTGTTGTTGAAATATCCCTCTTTAATGAAGCTTATATAGACTCCCCTTATCTCATGAATAACTATTTTCACAGCGGTGAAATACCGGCCATTTGGTGTTTTTTAGCCTATGGCAGCCGAGAGAATTCAGAGGCCCCCGAGCAAAAGAGAAATACAAGCCCCACCTCCCCCCGCCCAGCGAGCAAAGCAAGCAGAAGAGTTTCAAGGTCTAGAAATTAACTTGGAAAATTGCTGCTAGTTTACATTTCTGAGGCCCCCAGACTTTGACGCATTGGGTGCTATGAGGCCTCTTGGACCCTAAGGCAGTTTAGCCTTCCCCTCTCCCCTCTCGGTAGTCCAGGCTTAGCCCCCACATTTTATCACATTTCCCCAAAATCGGGAAACATGTAACATTTGTTAGCAGTGGTCAGTAAACTGACAATATTGATCGGTAGAATGGTATCAGTAAATTCGCCCTTGCACGTCCAGCTCAAAAATTGCCAGGCTCGCTCCTGATGCATGCAGTCATAGACAGTAGGGGGTGGTGCAACCCCAATATGTTAACACTATTCGGTAAATTCAGCATTATTTCGTACCATTCAATAAGTTCTGCAACATTCTCGAACTGTGTGGTAAACATCAAAATATTAACTAGGTTTTTGGTACTAGGATTTAATAATCAAGGCTTGTTGTTTCTACAACAAAAAGCAACTTTTTAGTATAGGGCAAAAGCGAAGTAAAAATGGGCGTGGCTTCATTATTCAGATATTTGAAGTGTGTGAGGGCCAACGTCCATAATAATCCTACACCCCTTAAGCAATCATCTCTTTAAGTCCGTCCCTGCTTGCAGTAAGCCATTGGTAGTGTCATTGAGGGCCCAAGGCATTGAATTATGAGGGTCCCTGACAGTGGCGTAACGGAGCAGTGTAGGGCCCTTAGTCAAAGTAGTGGTTCGGGCCCCCTATTTTTCCAAATCACGTTTACATGCTGAGATTGTCCTTAACTTCGTAAATTGTTTACAGCGATATACAACATCTAAACAAATTTGAAGAGACAGACTCGTCTTTTTTATGTATTCGAATGAACCACCTGGTCGACATGGCCCATACTGTAAAATCATTTTTAAGATCTGCATCGTAGAGATCTTCACAAAAATGACCACGTTCAGTTGGATAAGAGTCGGAAAGATCAAACTGGCACGGCGTTACTTGAGTAATAATATGAATCACATTTTCGTCGTTCTCGTCAGGAGATTCATAAGATTCATCAGGGACAGAACTCGTGACATTTTCTTCCACATTTTCCCCCTGCGGAGGGATACTTGAGCTTGGTAGGTCTTGGTCTTTGCTTTTTTCAAAATACAGAGAAATTGGCTTTGTATTTACTGCTGTAGCTTCTATCTTACTCTTCTTTTCTGCCATTTTTCTCGCACCAGCTTCATAAACACGCTTTCGATTAGAAGAAATTGTGAAATGAAAGCAGGAATACTGATGGATGATTTGAAAACATCTGTATATAGATAAGCATTTTCAAACTGTGTCGTTTAGGAAGTCAATCATATCTGTGATATTCTCTGAAATTAGGTGCTAAATTTTATAATGGATATGGGCGTCCATTAGAAGGATACCTTATTGACATGTTATGTCTTCCATCAATATTATGTAGTTATGTGGCTATGTAGTTACATCAATATTATGTGACGACTAATGACAAATCAGAACAAGCCTTACGCCCACTTTAATAGTATTGCGAATCTTTTAAGAAACGCTTATATCCCAAATAAATTTTTCACAAAATTTCGCGGGGCCCCCTCGGGGACCAATTGTTTGGGGGCCCTTAGTTTCATGCTTAAAGGTGCACACTGTGCGTTACGCCTCTGGTCCCTGATAAAGTAGAGCTTCATAGCCTGTGGGGTCATGCCAGGCTTGGAGAAAGGGGCAGTGTTACCCGCCAAAACTATTGAATTATTGGAAGCGAGGCTAAGAATAAGTACACACTTTTGTATGGTAGGATCGTTATTTTGAAGTTCATCTAAGTCCAAAAATTGTGAAAATGGTGAATGGTACGATCATAGAAAAGACAGATATTGCTGTTGACTTTTGGAGAGTGCGTAAATATCCCTGGTTAAGGCATTTTTTTCTCTCGCACGTTCATTCTGATCACACCGAGGGCCTGTCACCATCATGGCGACAAACGATTTACTGCTCAGAAATGTCCAAGAAGCTTCTTATGCATAAAATTGGTGTCAATGAGTGTCTCATTGAAGCTATTGAGATAGGTTCACCGAAATTAATTACTGGCAAGAGAGGACGATTTACTGTGACATTGATAGATGCAAACCACTGTCCCGGTTCTGTCATGTTTTTGTTTGAGGGGGATTTTGGCAGAGTTCTTTATACTGCGGATTTTCGTTGTGATGCAAAGTTTTTTCAGTATTTTCAGACTCTCCCTATCGGCAGCATCGATACCCTTTACCTTGATAATACTTACTTTCTGGAAGGTGCGAATTTTCCAACGCGTGAAGAGGCAACGATGCAAGTTGTGAAAGTTATTGAGGAGCATCCGCGACATCGTATAGTAATTATCTGTTATAGTATTGGGAAGGAAGATTTGTTGGTAAACATTGCTCTGCATTTTAAAGAGTGGATCGTTGTTAGCATGGAAAGATACAGAGTCTTGGAAATTTTAGGAGTACCCAATGTATTTACAACTGAAGAGAAAGCAGGAAGAATTAGAGTTATTGTAGCAAAGGATTTGAAAAATAGAGTTATGCAAACTTGGATCCGATCAAGACCTACAGTTGCTATATTCCCAACTGGCATGTTCAATCATGATAACAACCCATATAGATCACAGTCATGGGAGAAATCCTTTTTTATACCTTATTCAGATCATTCAAGCTTTCAGGAACTGCAAGATTTCCTAAGTTATGTAAAGCCTGATAAGATTGTGCCAATCATCAAGGGTGAAAAGACGAAGTTTTTAAAAGAGACAAATTATGTTTCCAAACAGCTTCTTGCAATTAATATTAGGATTGAAGCTGATCCTATCTTGGAGGTGGATTCTTACAAGGGTTTTTGTGAGTATGCAGCTCCTATGAAACGTGCACCAGCAGCTACATTGAAAAGAAAGAAGCATAGACCAAACAGACGAAGGACTGCCTCATTCAAAGTAGCTACCCAAAGAAAGGGTGTTGTTTTTGATGATGACAGAGAAACAGAAGTAATTGCACAAGAAGAAATGACACTTGGAAAAAGTGAAGGCAATGAAGTAACACAACAAGCTAATACTGAGACTCTACATATTGTAGACCAAGCTCCAACTAACTCACTATATTTTGCAAACCAATCCCATACTGACACATTAAATGATACAGCCCAATCTCTCTCTGAAGCTTTAAACTTTACAGCCTGTGCTCCAACTGACAGCATTCAGGCAGACCAGGCCACTATTAATGCTATATCAGCAACAGATTTTATAAACACAAGAAGAAGAATTGGTGATGTTCAGAGCAATCAGGTAGAACAAGATGCAAATATTTTCCAAATTGATGACATGAATGAAGATGCAGATTGGAACTGCATTGATTCTGATGCACATTGCTCTGGCTTGCAATTATTTGAGAGTGTCAACAACCAAAATTCAGTTACAAGTATTTCCATTAAAGATGCTATTGATCATGCTTGTAATGACTCATTGTTTTCAAAGCATTCATGTCCAGCTTCTTCAAAGGCAAAGAGAAAGATGAGGTATGAAAGCAGACATCAAACTGATATTCTGACTGTTGCAGACGAAGCCACTATTGATGCTATACATACTACAGATAACATAAGCACAGGAAGGATCATTGGTGATACTTGGAGTAATCAGGTAGAACAAGATGGAGATATTTACCACATTGATGATGCTGATGAAGATGCAGGTAGGAATAGTGTAGATTCTAATGAAGATTGCTGTGGCTTACAATCATTTAGTTGCAAGAGAATGAATGGTTTTTCACTTGAAGACATGCTTGATTATAGTAGTGAACAAGACACAGATGTATGCCAAATTGATGATACTAATGAAGATGTAGATTGGAATGGTGAAGATACCAATGAGCTTAAGTCATCTTGTTCTGGTTCAAAATCAAGTAATTCTGAGAGCATTAACAGTCAAAATTACATTGGAAATTTTTCACTTAAAGATGTCATTGATTATATCTATAATGACTCAGTGTTTTCAAAGCATGCTTCTTCAGCTTCTTCAAATGCAAGGAGAAAGAAGAGCTATGAAGATAAATGTAAAATCTTATCTACTGCCTCAGCAGCTGCCTTAGAAGTATTAAGTAGTAAATCATCTCCCCATTGGAAGACTTGATAATTTGTTGGGTAGAGCAGGAGATTACTTATTGTTTATTTTGAATTTTTCCTTCTAGCAACTGTTTATTGGTAGAGTAGGTAATTATGTTAATTCTAAGAAGATTGATGTAGTCTTTAGTAGTCTTCCATCCCCTTCATTGTCTGTTAACTAGTGTAGAAATATTGTGAATAGGGAAAACCTTTCAGATATTTCTTTGGTCATTGTGTATTCAAAATAGTCTTGCATGGTGTTGTTGGAATGAATGGGGGGAAGCTTAGAGAATTTAGCAAGGTTATTTGTGTTTGTAAACCATTTTTGCTCTGTTAAAATGGAGCAACTTTCAGCAAGTGTTTTAGTAGGTAGAGTGATAGAGTAGGTAATTTATTTTAAATCTAGGAAATTTTGTGTACTTATTGGCAGTATCTTTTGAGGTAGAGAAAAGTACTCTTGTAAACCGTCCCCCCAAATATCTTTTACATTGTTGTAACACTACTGTGAATAAAGACTACTCAGAGCTCTCATACTTGAGAACTCTAAGATTTTGAAACTGCTTGGCCCTAGAAAGATGCTGCCTTCCTTTTAGCACAATCCTTTGTAAATAGTGAAATCTACTGCTCAAAGCTAGATATTTATCACAACCTGGAAAATAGAATTGATGGGTTTCTGGGGAACTTCTGCAAGTACATAAGGCACTAAATATTTCCTGATAGCCGAGAAACAACTGCACTATTTCTGAAAAAAGGCAATTTGTCTCATTTTTGCTTTTCCTTTACCAGACTTTTAGGAATACATTAGATTTATAATCTTTAGTGTGTCAGATTAAATGTTTGTATATCATGCCCAGTTCATGAGATTTGAGAGTTCTGGAACACCTTGAAAGTACATAGCTATTTGGTCATGGTAATTTAAATAAGTCTTGCATTGTGTAGTTGGTGTCAAGCAAGAGGAGGCGTAGAAAATTTTGCAAAGTTTTATATTTGTACAATTTTTGTTATTGTTAAACAGACACTTGTGTGCATTTCTTTTTCCTCCACCTGCAATAAATTTTGCTAAATTTGTAGTCAATTTTTGCTTGTTTTGTGACTGGATTTACAGTTTACATGAAACTTTCAAAGTAGCTTACTTTGCTAAGTTAGGGACACTTTTGGATGACAGATGTTCCCAATGGGGCATTACAACTTAAAATGTTTGACATATATTATCAAAAACACCTAATCCCTCTGAATGAGGTTGCATTTCTTTGTACCACAGTAGGTCAAACATTATAATACAGGTGAACATGGTGAGAAATACCTAGCTCAAAGAGACAGGGGGTTGATAAATGAAGCAGATTTAGGGGCTGCTGTGCCCTCTTCTTTGCACCCCTCATCTTTTTCTGGATTTCTGTGGTTTAGATTACCAGAAGGAGAAATTTGCTGAATATACTGTTGTTGTTAGAATGGGTTTATTGTTATGCCCATTGTTATTTTTATTTTAAGTCTTGTTGCATGCTTATTGTTTTTCATACCTTGGTTAATAATTTTTATGGCTGATGTTTTTCACACCTTAGATGTTGTGGTTATATTGATCTTTTGTAGTTAGTTTTATGGCCTATACTTCTGCAATCATTTAGTGGTTTATGCCTATCAGTTCTTGAGCACATAACTTCAACTTTTTTCCTATGGTATTTATGTTTCCAGCTTTGGCACCAGTATTCCTTTGATACCAAAACTGGTCAAATAAATATCACACATTCTGCTATCTTTGACATATACTGTATCTCTTATTTTTTGCAATCTCATAGGATTGCATATCTCACAAGACCTGTTCATTCAGATGTTTATTTTGAAAACTATGTGTTTTTTTGAAGGGTGTATCCGACATATGACTTTGCATGTCCCATTGTTGACAGTATTGAGGGTGTTACGCATGCCCTTAGAACTACAGAATACCATGATAGAGATCCACTTTACATGTGGGTGCTTGACAAGCTTGGTAAGTCACTGTTCTCCATAAACTTAACTGTGTCATTATCATTACTTTGTGCTTTGGAGGGGAGCTTTGTTAGATGATGAAAAACCTTGAAGTGACTAAAATGGACATTGGGGTTTGGTGAAATTGATAGGGTCATAGCAAATGCATTACTTATCAAAAAGGCATTGGAAATGGGAAAATATACTGTCATCTCCAAACATGAGATAATTTAGAATGAATCTTCAGACTAGGGTTTTAGCATTTTAAATTGCTATGGAAGGCATGATTACTCAGTCTACACTAGTATGCATAATTTTTAGTAATCTGAATTAATACTGATGATATGATAATGTGATTTTAATGATTATTTTGTTGAACTTGATTCCAGTGATGATAATTATGGTGATGATTATTATGGTAATGATGATAATGAATGATGAAAACTGACAATGTAATAGATTTTGTTTCTGAAACCAATTTTGAGACAGTTGAGGTTGTAGGATACTAGTCATTTTATGGAGCAAGTCCCAACATACACTGTGAACCACTTTTATTTTAGCTTATTGACTTTTTGAATATTGCCCATGGTTTTGAGTTTTTCTGAACAATATCAAGTGATATTTTGGTGATTGTTGTTGTCTTGTCAATTACCTGTAAACAATGATTCTGCAGTCCTTTCACTTAAACTTTTTGTATCTGTGATCTCAACAGGAATGAGGAAACCACACATATATGAATACAGTAGGCTGGCAATGATGAATACTGTACTCTCCAAAAGGAAGCTAACTTACCTTGTTGAACAAGGAATGGTTGATGGATGGTATGCTTTTTCCCTTTCCTTTGTTTAGTAAAGTTTTTTAAATAGGAAAATTAACAATTTTTGTCTTCAAGTTTATTTTGGAGTCAACCCCAGCTAGTGCTTTTTAGTGGTGGTCATCATACAAGATAAGCTTGGAAGAAAAACATTTTACAATCTTGGCAATGTTTGCATCATTATTTCTTGTAAATGGGAACATATGATCATTTGCAGAATTTATATAACTTTATTGGCTACCTCTTGGTATTTTTGAATTTTTTGAAAATTCAAAGAAACTGATGAATATGTAGTTACTTTTACAGATACTGCAATTCTTCAAATAACAGCCTGGGGCCTGTATTATATTTTTCAACTTTTTGGGGGCTCTATTCAAGGAAGGATTCTATAGTAGGGGTGCCTTTATTGAATATTTTAAAGTTTATCTCTTTCAAAAGTTATGAATAAAGATGGAATTTTTAAAAAATATCTACAATCTTGTACAAAAGTCACAAGACAGATCTAAGTTTTCAGACAAAATTTGTATTACTTTCATATTTCCCCTCTCCCCACATTTCATGTAGCCAACTGGCATTGTTTCTCTATCATTCAAATGTGATCCAGGTGGTGGGGGAGAATTTGACTCTTTCCATAGCCTTGTAAAAGTATATTTTGCAAATTAATCAGGGAACGCTTTAGACATTCTATTGAATAACTTGTTTCACTATTTCACAAGCGCTATAAAAGTACTGTAACAAACTACCACAGCAAGGATTCCATCATTACGTCACATTGGATATACTGTTTGCACTATTCCCTTGTTCTACACTAGAAAAATGTTTCAAGTCAGCAGCTTTTCAAACCCATTCTAGCAGATATTAACTCAAAACAAACTGTGACTGTAAATTGCAGACAGAATATAGATGACATTCTATATTAATATAGACCTTTATCTATATTCTTTCTGCAATTTACAGTCACAGTTTGTTTTGAATTTGTATTCTTAGATGAATAAATTAAGCTTCTCATAATTAGGAATGACCCAAGATTCCCAACAGTTAGAGGGATTATTAGACGCGGTATGACCGTAGAAGGACTGAAAGAATTCATTGTTGCCCAAGTAAGTTCTTTTCGCAGTCTTTATACAAATTTGGCGGTCTTTAATTTTTCATGAGAACTGGTTCATTAACTTCTCATAATTAGCCTACTTCTGGCTAATTTTTGTTAAGTTAAGATTGCTGTAAATGCTACATTTTATTTCGACTGCAACATGAGGCAACATTTGTACAAGCACCGCATGTAGCATAACTTCAACAGTTCTCAAATTCTGTTTATACCTCGGCATATTGTAATTATTTTTACTATATTATACTGAGAAGTTGCAGGGTGGCGAGCAGGTGAAGAGCTTCTCTGTCGAGAAACTGGTTTCAATTCTAGTAGCTATCATTTTTATCATTTACCATAATTATCTGTTCTGTTTTTTACTTTTGGCTACCAGGGTTCTTCGCGATCAAATGTTCACATGGAATGGGATAAGATTTGGGCCTTCAATAAAAAAGTATGTCAGCATTTTTGCAGGTTCTTTTCATTATTTTTTGTTAAGGGTTCAGTGTTAGCAGTGATTACCGAAAGAGGTTAATCCTTTCTTGTTTGTTTTTTATATGTTTTAGCATAAAGAAAGTGCGAAAAACGAATTATTTACTGAAAACCTTTGCTGTTGTTATGAAGAGTTAGCAAATACAGAGATCCTGCAATTCTCTCTGCACTTAAAAAGCACTCTCGCTAGATTCTAAGTAAATCTGTGGGGTACTTATTGAAGTAAATCTGATAAAATGTGTGCGCTGAAACTTCTCGTATCCTATGGCATTTAAGATTTTAGGCATTTTAAATGCATTCACCTTAGGTTCTAAGTAAATATGCGGGGGTGCTTAGTTAGGGAAATCCCACAAAACGTGTGCTTTGAAGCCTTCCGTATGCCATGTCGTTCTAGTTTGTACGTAGTAATTGTCTGATATCAGCATCTCTTTTACAGATAATTGACCCAAGTGCACCTCGGCACACTGCTATTCTAGATTCCGAGAAGGTTATCGTTAATGTATCCGATGCTGAGGATGGCTGTGCCAAATACCCATTTCACCCAAAGGTAGTTACTGAAATCATTAGCTGCTAGACCGTTTCTTGCTGGTATAAGTAATCGTTAGCATCAGTGATTGCTGAAATCAGAAATCATTGAGTTTTAGTCATCGAAGCACATTTCTATGTTTTAAAAAGCGTTTTGTTTTTTATAAGCAACCACATTTCTTCCTTTGTTTTTACTTTCTTTGTCTTTGTTTTTGATGTATTATCAATCTAAGAAGTTACAACAACGGCACAAAATTACAATACAATACCTTAGGGAGAATGAAACTTCATTACTACCTCAAGGCTTACGAATTTCTGTCAGTCTGACGATATAACTTTTGAAAACTTCCTTATTAAATCTTATTCTAAGTAGATAATTTTCCTTAAACCCATATTCCTAATCCTTTGTACATTTTTTTTTATAAGGATACCATCATTTTGCCTGAACCTCAATTTTCTTAACTTTTCCCGAAATTGAACCTGAGATTTTCTTAAAATTTTCTTAACTTTACTGAAGTAAGCTGTCTAAAATTGGTTAAACTTTCTTTGCTTATAGTGTATACATGAATTTAAACTCCATCTTTAAAATTGTGAACCTTGTGATTTTCTTAAGATTTTGGCCATTTGAGCCTCATTTTCTTATAAACTTTTTTCGTATAAAAAGAAACGTGTATAGTTTTGGATAGCATTTGCCAGAAAAAGCATATGCACTGCTATTGTGCAAATGTTTTCTACCCAGTGCTCTGATTGTCAAAGTGAAGACATTCAACCAAGCGCGGGTAAATTGCGGGAGTAACTATGACTCTCTTAGGGTAGCCAAATGCCTCGTCATCTAATTAGTAATGCTCATGAATCGATTAACGAGAATCCCTCTGTCCCTATCGGGAGGGGCGTTCCTCTCGTTAGTTATCGGACTGATGGGAAAGTCTTCCCGTAAGCAATTCCATTTTCTATGCAGTTCAGACAATATTACACATTACAGTTTATATGTGCCTTATTGTTTTTATCTCTCATTTTGTATTAACTTCAACTGTATTGGAGTTTAATTTTTGAAAGGTGAAAAATGACGTGAAACCACCATTTTACAAGCGTCCTTTTTCTATAGAACCCAGACGTTGGAGAGAAGACTGTTTTCTACTCCAAGAGAGTCTTGATCGATGGTTCTGATGCAGAGACGTTTTCAGAAAATGATTTGGTGACTTTTATCAATTGGGGAAACATTAGAATTTCGAAAATCAATAAGTAAGACTTAATGCTAAATTTCAGAATAGTATAATTCTCTGTTGCACGTTAGTTTTTTTATTGTCAAGTAGGGAGTGCTCTCTCATTGATTAGTTTAGGTGCTGAGAGAGTTCCTGCTTAAGAATTAGTCGTGTAATATATTTGTAGTTAACTTGCAGTTTTATTGTAGTTTTCTATTGTTGTTATTAAATGCTTTAGAGAAAATTTTTATATGGTGAAATTTAGAAATGAAATGAACTAAACTATCAATGGACGATGAGAAATCGATGAGCCACGTGTTTCATTCATCGACAAGACCATTTTCCCTCCTTTCTTGCTTTATTTAATAGTATTTACAGTTATCAATTGTTATATACAATGCCCCTCTGGCGTAGGATGACACCTAGTCATCAAACCTTCACCAAGAATAGTACTCAAAATTTTCAGAAATATACGCTTTCTTTTGTATAAGAATAGAATTTAATGATTTGAAGATACTCAAAAGAATTATATAATGACTAGCTGGTTGTAGATATAATTAATTCCGTCTGAGACAATTCAGTGAACGTTACGACATTGTGCTAGTGTCATCCTCAGTACCTTGAGGAAAAAAACGAAACGTAGAAGTTAAATATTGAAAGAAGTACAAAAGACATATAAGAGAAATCAAAGGTGGAAATAGAAATCGGGACATTTATTTCACTTTAAATGTTTAAAGAGGGTGACCCTTCAGCAATCGCTGATTTGCAAGGGGCCCTCTATTTAAGATAAAATATTATACAAAGTAACTACTAAAATATATAATTACAAGCCTAATTACAATATAATATGAAGTTAATTAACATCATATGAAAAAGGGAGTAGAAAAAGAAAAGGCATAATAGTAAATCATAGATACAGTAAAATATTTTAGAGGAAAGGAGGGAGGCAAAATGCAAATGAACTTGTTAGAATTTTATTAGGGAAAAATAACAAAGAGGATGACTTTGTTTCACAGCTGAGAACGATTCAGGTATTTAAATGTTATGATTGTTTTTTAGAGGAAGCGATGGGAAAGTTCAATCAATTGATGCAAAGTTAGAACTAGATAATAAAGTAAGTTGGCCTTAATTTGTCACGATATTGTCATAAACATGGTTGCAATAAGTATCGAATTGAGTTGAAACTTTTAATATGTATCAACCTTTATTGTTGATATTTTCATTGCTTTTAACCTTGCCAATCTGTGTGGAGCCCGCAGTACTCGTAACTCATTCATATTCTTCACTGTTTTTAACATTTGGGCAAAGCAGTTTTGCATACAGGGAGGCTACGATTTGGAACTCACTGCCAAACGACTGTAAAACAGCTCATACTTTCTCAACGTTTAATGCGAAGCTAAAGGCCATGCTTGCATAGCCCTTGGTACACAATTTTATAAGAACACAGGCCTTAAAATTTAATGGAAAATTAAGAACAAATTAAGAACAAGCCTGAGCCTGAAGCCTTTTCATTGTATTTTTAGGAAACAATGCAGAAGCTTTCCACTAACAAATGGACATCAAAGATCTTTTCTTTGTAAACCTGAGGAGAATTTGCAGCCTTGTCACTTTTTGTCTTTGATTTTCGCAAATTAGTGGCTCATAGCTAAACTAGATACTGTGCTAACATTGTCTATAGTTGCTCGTAGACTTTTCAATAAAAATCATAAACATGCAACAGAGATCATCTTGGTTGTAGCATCTGGCTCTCAATCAATCAAAAGATCCAGTGCTGTTTTGTATACTGTCATTCAATGTATTTCTAAATGGCCTACACGCTACTACTTTAAGAACAAATTAAGAACAATTCAGCCTCAAAATTTGGGAAAAATTGAGAACAGCCAGCCTGAACCTCAGTGTTACTAGTGTATTTTATTTCTTTATTTTTCTTTCAGTTATCTGCTGGTTTTATCTGCTTTTTTCGTAAATATTAGTTATTAGTTTTTGAAATATTGTAAAGTAGTTTTTAACATCACCCCCTGAAAAACAGATGCATAACAGGAGGAGTGACCATGTGCGAATAAGCAAAAATGAAATCTTTGACGATATTTTTTCCTCTATTATCTTACAAACTCTATAAATTTGCAATAATTTTTAAAGACTTGTGGCTCTACTAACCAAAAATATTCGTTATATTATCCCAATTTCATCTGTCTAGGATTTCAAAAAGACAGCCAAGGTTACTTGGCTTGCTGAGCACAAGGACGGACCATTCACACCAACTGTTTGCATTCATCTCGATCACATTATTACGAAAGATGTCATTACCAAGAAGGATGACTTTAAAGATCACATCAACAAAAATACAAGGGTAAGTAGAAGACAGTATATTGAAATAGTTTTCAGCAGTGCTACACTAGATCAGTTTACTGTAATGACGCATTAGGTTCATTTACATCGTATGAACGAGCAAATTTTCAAAAGTTGAACCCCCTTCCCTCTTTCTTGTGCACAAGCATTAAATTCATTAAAATGACCCTGCTATGCAAGAGATACACGTTTTTTTATAAGGAAAAAGTTTATAAGAAAATGAGGTTCAAGTGGTCAAAATCTTAAGAAAATCTTAAGAAAATCACGAGGCTCAATTTCCAAAATTTTGGTGTTTTTATTGGCCAAAAATCGATATTTCATCATTATTGCATTCAAAATGTTAAAGATGGAATTCAAGTTCAAGTATACAGTACTAATAACGAAGGTGTAACCCATTTTAGTCAGTTTATTTCAGTAAAAGTTAAGAAAAATTTAAGAAAATCTCAGGCTCAATTTCGGGAAAAGTTAAAAAAATTAAGGCTCAGGCAAAATTACGGTTTTCTTATAAAAAAAGCGTGTATGCCTATTGCCAGACCCTTCCCCTTCCTGTGTATGTGCTATGTTAGTGACCCCCTATTGCCCCCTATGAGCCCCTATTCAGGGCTTGTGCTACTCCTTAAACTCTTTAGAAGCTCCTTGGGTTTGATTTATATTTTTAAGGTAAAAAGTAAAGGTAGTCCCGTATACTTTCGTACGTATGGGAGTGCCTGTTAGAGAGGATACTTATCCTGAGCCAGCGGCATGTGAGGTAGGGTGGCCGGTTCCTTTCATCGCCGCCTTTTTCTCCACAGTGTTACCACCAGGTACCCATTTGCTGCTGGGTAGGCAGTGGGCGAGCATTCAGTCAGGGCATGGAGTCGGACTCGAACCTTAGACCTTCCATATGGGAGGAATGCGCTCTAGCCACTATGCTACCTCTCCCATACATTTTAAAGGGTGCTGAAAAAGTCCTAAAGTTCTTGAATTTTATGAAAGAAACTACCTAAAACTCCTTATTTCTAATCAATTCTTTCGGGTGAGGGTTTTTAGCGTCCGATTTATTTAGGAAATGATATGCTTTTTTCATGGAAACACACAAAGATAGTCCTTAAAAGCCATTTTTGGTCCGTAAAACTCCTTAAAAGTCCTTAAAACTCTTTAATAAGTCCTTATAAAGTCCTTAAAACTCCTTATAAAGTCCTTTAATGTCCTTAAATTTTACCCACTTCCCACATCACAAACCCTGGCATTGTAAATGATCAGCGATTGATTCGATCAACTGCAACAACGTCTTTTTGTCTTCAGTAGCAAGGCAAATGTGTGGCCTAAGTTACTGATCCTTTTCTTATGGAAGTAAACTTTAATATTCCATAACCATTAGCACTTGTGTCCTTGTAAAGGCCCACATACAATCATGAAATTAGAAAAGCTTGAATCCTAACACGACATTTCTATTAATAACCCTACCTCCTTCTCCCACAGACTGACTTTGTAATGGTTGGTGACCCATTGTTGAAGAATTTGAAGAAGGGAGATATCATACAGCTCCAGAGGCGGGGGTATTATATATGTGATGAGCCTTATGAAGATGCAAGGTTGGTTTGTACCAATTGTTTACCGTATCATTTCAAATTTCAACTCTATATTAATATAAGTCTCTCTCCAATATGATACCAGCTTTATTATAAAGAGCAGTGAGTAGTTTTCCATTGGGTGGTTGCTGTCCTTTAGGTGGAGTCTCTCTTAAATGAGGCCTCCTCCCAGGGTGGGCCTGTACTTTCGGGGGCCTCTTTTCATGGTTGCCACAGAACCTGGAAAACCTGGAGAAATGCCCATTTGTTAAGAAAATTAGTGAAAGCTTGGAGAAATCAAGGAAGATGTTGGAGAAAAATATATATGTCAGGGAAAATTCAGGGAATTATTTTTGGGTTGCTTTTGGGAACCTATGGCTCGTAAACCAAATGTGGCTCTTTTGATGACCTCATCTGGCTCCCTGTCTCGCAGAAACATCTTAAAAGGTATTTCTTCAAATGATGTGGAAACAGTGAATACCTCCAGAACGGCTCTCTAGAGTTACCAATGGTGTCGCTTTCACGTGCCATATTTGCTCAATAATGCATTGGCCAAGTCAGTGTCGAATCAGACTATTTTTGCCGTTCAATGTAAACCCAATATCTAATTGTATGGCTCTCATGAAATTGCATTTCCAAATATGAGAATTTCATAGCTCTTTCGGCCAAAAAGGCTCCCCGACCCCTGCTTTAAATAGTCAACGCCCTTGCAGAGAAGTGGGTGTGACCACAAAAGCCGTGGCTTTTAATTTTTGTAGCCTCCTCAAGTCCTCCCCGCTGACACCCTGACTTTGATCAGGGGAAGATCAGGGAGTTTGGCTTTTCATTTTTAGTGGCAACCATATTTTTTTGGATCGGTAGACTATTTCCTTTGGATCACTGTTCCTTGTGTGGGACTGTACCCTTGACGGTTCCATCTTATGGATGGAATGTACCCCTTGCATATATGGTGTCCGTTTTAGAGTTCTTTTAATTGGATAAGCACTTGCAAATTTCATATTGATCCAAAAATACGAGACGAAGTTGCTCCCCAATCGCTAAGAGAAGCCACAAGAAACCTTTTCGTTTTTGGAAGCTAGAGATGCCCATTTGAGGTGGTATGCTACTGACTTTTGAGTGGTAGTAGAAATTTCTGACGAGAGAAAGTGAAAGTTTTGTCACCATGTGATGGGCGTTGATAAACAGATAACCAGGGATCTTTCCCCCTACGCTCCTGTAGGAAACTCTTTGAATAGAACACCATGTTTTGACGATATAAAGTAGTAGAGCTTGTATACATGGAAATGGACGATAAAATCAGCGAGAATTTGTTCTGTTGGAGGAGATAGATTAATGAATGATAGAAATACAATTAATGAGAACTTAAAGTCTTGGTATTGCTAGGTGCTTATTGGCATGAATAGTGCCAGGGAAGAATTGCTGTGGTGCGTGCACTGTCATATTATCAACAGTGAGCGAAGTGAGAAAGTTTTAGCGGACGACGCACTTCAAATTAGCTGAAAAAGAGAACAGTTCGTGAAAGTGCCAACAACGCATTGAATCTTACATTTAGGTGCCGACGGGGGAATCTCAGTGAAATTTGGGGACTCCACCCCCCAGCCCAAGCATCCCCTGTAGCACCATCCCTGCTTACAGTTGGAAGTATATAATTCTTGTTTATTAGTTACTATCCTAGAGAACAACCTATTTTTCTGCGCAAGACTTGTATTTCCTACCACACATGGCCTATTGAAACAATTACTTTGTTTATTGCAGCCGACATTCTGGCAGAGAGGTGCCCTGTGTATTGATTAATATTCCAGATGGGCACACGAAAGCTATGGAGGCATCTAGCGCAAAAGTAAAATCAAGAGAGCAACAGAAAACTCAAGCACCAAATCAGGTACAGTTTTATCCTGTAAACTACACATTTTTTAAGAGAAACAAACTCTCTGGCTTCAGCCTGGATGTTTCGTAGTATTTCGTCAAATCCAACCTGAAATATTTCTTAAATGTTGCTTAAATTTGAAGACGTCAATGACAATAGCAACCCAGATAAGGCAATTGTGATGCAAGAAAAAAGATGCTCAAGTTTTTTGAGGCATGTAATGCATGCTCATTCTTGATAAAAAGTTTACAAGTAAAAACAGTTTTTGCAAGCTTTATTTGAAGCTCAGTCTCCCTATATTCCTTAAACTTTTCTTAATTTTTGTTTAACTTGAGCCCCATGATTCTTATAGTTATGTTTCTTGTAAAAAATCCGTGTATGTCGTCGAACCCAGTCTTAAACGTTTCATGGTTGTTCCTTAATTTCTTTAGACTTCTAGTAACAATGTTATTTAGCTACCCAGATAAGACAAATGTGATGCAAGAAATAGGACGTTCAGGTTTTTTGAGGCATCTAATATATTTCCTTTATTTTGTTTCTAGCTAGATCAAAACTTTGCTTCCAAAAAATAGTTTTTTGTTGTAAAAAATAGTTTTTTGTAAAAGCAGTAAAACTAATAAAAAAATAATTTTATGCGTGTAAAAACAGTTGAAACTCAGCCTTCGTATGCTTCTTAAATGTTTCTTAACTTTTACCAAATCTCAGCCTCATGTTTCTTATAAACAAGTTTCTTATAAGAAATAAGTTTCTTATAAAAACAGCGTGTATTCATATACGTAAACTACCATTTCTACATATCAGTGTACATCATAATCCAGAAATTGATTGCAAACACCAAACGGCCAGAATGAGATAAGAAACCTATTATTTCGAATTCTGTAATTTTATGCCTTCGCTTTGCTCTTCGATATCGCTATTTGTTGTAGTTGAAATCCACGCTTATCAACATTCGCTTGTCAGAGATATACCTAGACGCCGTTTACACAATATCTGACACAAATGAATCCATTATGTTTTCGTAGCGTATTGCCTTTCCCCCTACACGATGACGATGATGAATCCGTTATGAAATCAATTCACACATGAATACGATACAGAATGAATACGGTATCGTGTAGACGCATGAATCCAACATGATTTCATGATTGGCAATGAAGTCAATCTTGCTGTTGAAAACAATTGTTAAATAAATCATTTCGGATTCATGCGTCTATGCGATACCGTATTCATTCTGTATCATGTTCATGTTCGTATTGATTTCATCGTGATCTTGTAGACGGAAGGGATACGGTACGAAAACATATCGGATTAATTTGAATCCGATATCGTGTAAACGGAGTCTTACACTCAAATTGCATCAACTGCACTTGCACGTACTTAAAAGTCGAGGGCTGTGTTTTGCTAGTTCAGAGCAGGTTTCTCTTATCGTGGCATACGCCAGCAGAAAACAATAGACCACCATTCACATGATCATTTGACCACGTTGATTCACGTTGTAATGGGCCTAAGAAAAGTATAGCTGCAGCCATATAAATAGCACTTGAGGGCTTGGTACGTATTCCTTTAGGTTTTCAAATATTTTATTCTATCAAATAATTTTGCATATTGGGAGCATCATTAGCTAGCTACATCTTAATTTTTGAAAATATGGAATTTTGTTCTGCAAGTTGCAACGTTGGCAGGCTGTCTTCCTTTTCGCCATAGAAGTTGTATAAAGGATCAAGTATTTCATGACATCAGGCTAGAAGTAATATTTTTAATCAATTAATAGATGTTTGAAGTTCTTAATTAGAAGTTAGGCTAAAGCCCTTTGTTGAATATATCATTTCCTTCATAGATGTAAAAGATTAATGTAATTTATGTAATCCCTTTGTATATCATGCCGACCATAAAAACATCAATGCATTCTGTAATGTATCGATTGCTTATATTACATACCTAGTATATGAGTTAGAGCCCCCCAATTTCTATACCCTGAATTTTAGCGTCAATAGGCCATTAGGTTTAAGTATTTGATGCAGACGTGATCACTGACGTACACGAAACAATTTCATGCAGCTGGGCCTTGCCCTTGTGATCTTCCGCCTGGGAAAGCTGAAAATACTTTTACTCTTAGCCTTAGGAAGGTGTGCTTTTTTTACAACAGTTGTTTGAGTAATTTCGAGGGCTAAAATTTAGTGATATTTGTTGTTATCCACCAGAACTTCTGAAGCAGAGAGGATCCTTAGTTATTGTCTGTTGCAATGGCTCTATATTTGTGGTTGAATATTTCAGCCTTAAACCCACAGCTTATTCTATTTATTGTTCCAATATGGCTTTGCTCACAGCATTGAATCTGCTATTGAATTTTTTTAATGAAGGTTGAATGTATCGATTATAGAATCTGTTGTGTTATGCATTTAAATGGTTCGGCAGCTCTTTTAACATATGAACTAGAGAACAGCTCCTCACCCAGTTATCCTTTTTGCCCTCCTTTTATAGTGCAATGTGTTCCCCCCCCCCGCCGCAAGTATATGGTCCCGTCTTTCTCTTCGATATTCTAAGGCATGGATGAAAGGGCTTCTTCCGCATTTGGCTCCCTAGCTATGCTTCTTTAAAAGAAGCCCTGTGTACTACGCTTTGTGGTATATAGCGGTTTGCTGGAAGGCTTTGTACAGCCTGAGCATCTATGACAGGGGCATCCAACCCGGGAATGTGGCTCTTTGCCTGGCTTCATGATGCTTTTGTACTTATATTGAGAAGTGTGTTTCTTTCCAATATATATA
>WIPJ01002378.1:63495-88360 GCA_018155075.1 Cassiopea andromeda | reverse complement strand
ATATCATACTAGTATATTACATCATTCATACATACACATAAATGTAGTACAAGTCCCTAAGATTTTTCGACAATCTACATGCAACTTCCGTATAACGTTCCTCATAACAAGTTGGAAGTATATATATTTGGAAAAACAATGAAATTTTTGTAATTCGAACTTTTACTAATAAGAGCAAAATTAAAGTCTCTTAACAAAGCCTTATGGGAAAACCTCCATAATTCGAACCTCTGTAATTCGAACTTTGTGTAATTCGACCGATTTTATCAGCCACCTAAAGCCTTTCTAATTCAAACTTTCTGTAAACATGTTTGTGAAATTAGTACTTTTTTGGAGTAAATTATTGCAAAATTTGAGGTTTTTTCTGTTATGTGCTTGAGAGATAAGCTTGAAAAACATACGTCATGTGTACAGAAAGAATTATCAAGCCAGAAAAACTCAGGACTATGAGTGGCTTCTATACAAAATAGTTTCTTGCAAGACCAACTTAGATGGTAAAAATTGCTGTCTTTATGAAACGCTGTTGGGCAACTAGCGATTATGTACTCTCCAGTTCCGAATAGAAGGGAGAGTAATACTCGGGGGGTTGGAAAAAAGTCTAAAGCTAAATAGCCGGGAAAAGTCTGAAGCTTAATGGCCCATTTATACAGTAGTTGCAATAAACGGGGGGGTCAGTAAAATTTATCACTGGCACGACTTTCAGCTACGTTGTAAGTGCTTCTGAGCGCAATTTCTCTTGTAATTAAGTTATCATTTCGCGATGTAAGTTCTTAGTCCGGACTGGAAAGTCCCTCTTGGCTTGCAATTAATAAGCGGGGGGGGCGGTTGCAATAAGAATGCCATGGTATACATTTCTAGAAAAAAATTAGTCGGGGAAACGTCTATTCAGGACTGAAAAGTCGGTAATGGCTATGAAATGAGGATTTACGGATCACTACGACAAAATCTAGAGGTTTTTGCACCCCATGGAGTTCGAACTACACAGATTTTACTGTATGTACATGTGAATACGCGTTTTTTTTGTAAGAAAAAAAGTTCATAAGAAAATGAGGCTCAAATCGTCACAATCTTAAGAAAATCGTAAGAAAATCATGAGGCTCAATTTCCAAAATTAAGTGGTTTTTTAGGCCAACAATTGGTATTTCGTCGTTATTGCACTCGAAATGTTAAAGATGGAATTCAAATTCAAGTATACAATATTAATTACGAAAGTGTAAGCCACTCTAGCCAGTTTATTTCAGTAAAAGCTAAGAAAAATTTAAGAAAATCTCAGGCTCAATTTCGGGAAAAGTTAAGAAAATTGAGGCTCAGGCACAATAATGATTTTCTTATAAAAAAGAAATCGTGTATAGAAACAAACAAATAAAAACTTATTTTTCATAATGAAATATAGCACAATTACATACATGCCCTTGGCTGTCCATTGTACTGTTCGTCAGTTTAACCTTGTGAAATGCTATCACCTGCTTCATCCATTGAGCCCCTGTGCTTGGTGAATCGGGATGAATATAAAGTCTACTTGCTATGCCAGGCTCTGCTTTTCCCGCCACTACCCATTCGCTGTTGTGATATTTGTATCGATTGTCATCTAACGGTACAACATCAAACAGCACAAAGTATTTCGTTTGAGGTTCAAGGCCCTGGGCGCACAACCGTAACGGTGGGAACATTCGCCTGAAAAAAATAAACATAAAAGCATCAATAGTAAGGCCTCAGCATAGACAAATACACACTTTTGATGATTAGAATATTCAGGCTCAGAGTCGCAGAAACTTAACAATAATTCAAGGCTCAAGCTTCATCAAGACTTAGAATTTTTGTGTACTTGAGTTATAGTAATGCTTGTAGATTAGCGTTTTCACTATCGATACAATATTTGTTGTTCTGCTCCACTTTTGTTTTGCCTTATGATAAAGTAAGACATCAATAAAGATTTGATTATAATCCTATTATTTTCAGACGTAGTTACACTATCGATTTTTAAGAATATTCTAAGGCTGAAAACCAAAACAAATTAAGAATGTTGAGGATCAGAAAAAAGATAGGTAGTCTTGTAAATTTATGTACTTTAAGGTAGCTTTTGCCACCATTCACACGTCAACTCGCAATTTGCTTTTTGGTGAAAATCACCGTATTCTTTCTACATCACTCAGCAATGAAAATCTGTAGCTCTCTCGTACCTCTAAATTGAAAAATAGCTACCCTATCGTAAATAGAATGCACATCCTTCCACTCAAAATGTCAAGCTAAAACTATGGCAATATATTTAATTATTTACTACTTATTCATACCATACCTTTTTTCTTCCTAGTATTATTATTTATTTAATATAAAGCACGCAGGCCGCTACTAAGGTAGCAATTTTAATTATCTGTAATTACATAGAAGCTACAGCTTAGCCTATAATGATTTTTGCCATACTTTTTTGTGCTTTATAGTCAAAGGATGCCTTCTCTGACGTCCTTCTTTACACAAGAACGCGTACGAAATATCGGGCGTACAAAAAGCCCCAGGTATCTGCATGCTTCAAACCGACTCATCTGCTCTACTTAGCCGGATTTCTAGCCAAGTTTCTCTGCAGGGCTTGGTCGCAGTGGTTGCTAATGAAGGGCGGAATATGGTAGAGAATACAGTAGATTACCCGCTTTTTTCATAAGAAAGTGTATCTCGGCTGCTCAAAAGGTTAAGAAAGTTCAGTACTGGAGTTTTGAAACCTAAGAAAGGTTATATGAGTATGAAAGTAAAGGTAGTCCCGTATACTTTCGTACGTAGGGAAGTGCCTGTTAGAGAGGTCAGTTATGCTGAGCCATCGGCATGTGAGGTAGGGTGCCCAGTTCCTTTCCTCGCCGACTTTATCTCCCCAGTGTTCCCACTGGGCACCCATTTGCTGCTGGGTGAACAGTGAGCGAGCGTTCAATCAGGGCATCGAGTCGGGCTCGAACCGCAGACCTTCCTCATGGGAGGCATACGCTCTAACCACTATGCTACCTTACTCATTATATGTGTATATGTATTAAAAACTTAAATTATCTTTGTATGAACTACTATGGATGTTATGTTGGCTGCTCCCCAACAGTTTACCTTCAGTTATTTACTAAGATCTATCATTTATTCAAGTGTGCATGGGACGTTTTCACTTTCCATTACTATGTATACGCAGGAAATCCAGAATTTTTTCTGAGAACGACTGTAAGAAAGTTTTGATACTCGAATCGTGAAAAAGCTAAGATATCTTCAGTACTGGGAGTCAGAAAAGTTATCTTACGATAACTTTTATACTAAAGTATAAAAGACGCGTGTATTTTCTTGAAAATCTGTAGTAAGAACGTGAGCCCTTTCTATTACCAATTGCATTAAGTTTTGAAAAATAGGCATGGAAATAGAAGAGCTGGTCTCCTATATCAATATTGCTTAGTTGTTTGATGATCGCCGAAGGTGAGAAATATACACATGGTCTCTCGTATCCTTGAGATAGGCGTGCATCATAACACAATAGGTGTGAGCAACATGCATAAATAATGAAGTCATTATACTATACCGAGTCTTCCATTGAAATATATCGCATGTTTTCTCAATAGCAACATTCGGTTGTACGGAAAATGATGTATTTCACCACAGGGCAAAGGTGTTACTTTATGAATAATTGACCTAACAAAGGAAACCGAGCAACGGGGGGAGAGAGGCCATCAATAAGGGTTGCAAAGAAACATGGCACACAAGCAGTGCTTTTCTTGACTGTTTGCATTTTGATGATCGATTTTAGAAGAATTGTAGAATAGAGCTTGAAAGTAACTACTTCAAAGTTAATCTGCTTTTGGTCACCCTTTTCTAATTTAATTTAGTGGTATTTCCAGATCATATCAAAGAAAAAAGAGCATCAGCTCTGTCTCCACTAAATCTTTCACGTTAATCAATTTTTTGTTTATAAATCTTCAGCCATTTATCAAAAGAGTAAGGACTAAAATCACTATTTTGCTATCTCAAACTTAATAACAGTAATAGATTTACGCCATTCTAGTATGATCTTAAGTATCCCTTCTGCTTCAGGCCCCTCCCGACAGCAGGGGCTTCATGATGGATATTATTCTTTACCTAAATGCTTGCATTGCAGCCTTAAATCTGGGGATGTTATAGATTGGTATATATGTATATACATATATTCCAAACAACGAAGGATAAGCTAATTGCTGTCGCACAAATTTCCAGCTAATGGTTTCTTATCCCCCCGTTCTGTATTTAGTGAATAACAGGCGGCAAGAAAGGTCAATCATTCCCAAGTGGCAACTGTTTCTGAAAGAAGCAGGAGGTGCTTCTTGTTTACGAAGGTGAAAGCTATATGTTTTCACATTTTCCATTCTTATGCAAATAACTTCACGGCTTTTGAAGAAGCCTGACCATTTCTATTATTTTATTTGTCAAGGCCATTGGTCAAAGGTGAAGGTCAAAGGAGCACCGCTATATCGAACGGCGCTCTTGACCTCTTCGAAGAAGTTAAATAATCTGATAGCGGGGCATGCCATCCATGCAGACAATAAATTTAAATAGAAAACAAAGGGCGGATACTTTTTGGTGCTTTTCATACTGAGGAAGGAGACTTTAGGAACTTCTAGTTTAGACAGTTTGCATTTGCTTCCATCATGTTCTTCGCATCCGGAACGATTTTTCCACTTACTCCGCGCCCTTTCCCGCGCTTTGATGCTGCAGCTTTCAAATTATTAGGAACTAGCTGAGCCTTCTATCACGCACTACTCTCTGCAAGGCGCTGAAAGTATCACATAGCAACAGTTCAGAGGACAAACACTTTGGTGCCTTGGGAGGTTAAACATAACACGTTACCAGTGAAGATTCACTCGCCTATGTATCTATAATTCTTCATGCTTGGTATACTATTTCGTCACATCTGATAAGCGAATAATCACTGAGCACTTGTTAAGTTTTTATGAGTACAAGTTTTGTTCTGGGTATATTTTCCAGCGTAAAAATTGCTTGCGCATGGAGCTAGTACGTTTCATGCACTAGCAGTGAAAACAATGCTGACCTTAAAGGCCAATGTAGCATCACTCATGTCCCTTACTCACGCCCAATACAAAGAAACCATCTTCTCTAATCTAGGGGCCGTATGATCCTTTCGCTACTTGCAAACAGTTAATTGAAGATAGCCAGAGACCACAAAAACTGTATCTATACAATATATTGGATAGAGCTTAGATTAAAGATAGGCTAAAATAGTGCAATGAGCAAAGAGACAATCCCTTCCAGCTTTCATTTCTTTTGCAACTAAAACTGTCTTCTGCTATATACAAAAATACAGATGTAATGTCTGTCTGACTGTTTACATTCAGGGGAGGAGTGATTTTCTTTGAGCCCTGAGAACTGACTCTTACGGCATCCTGGCAACTTCTCTTTCACCACTCAATACAGCTCTTTCTTTGCTGGATCATGAATTCGGTTACAAGAACAGAACTACTTCGAAGGGGATTTAAGAGATAAAGCTGAAGCCGTCTTTTATCATTTCCCCCCATGGACATCCCACATCAACGTCAACAATAATCCTCTCTTTCAGAAACGGACTTGAAATCTCAAGGTAGGATAAAATCCTGTACGACTTAAGGAGTTGAATAACACACCAAGAATGCTTCAAAACAAAAATATACGTCTAAGAAAAGAAATCAATACCTTCCGGTCTTTGTGATTATCATCTCTGTTCCGAGTGCATCAAATTTTGACCACAGGTCCTTGTTTTCAAGATGAATTCTAATGCTACTATCTCTACCAGGTGGAATCGCGGGGAATCGCGGTGTAGGGCATGTTGGAAAGGGTAATGTACCTGGTAATGGCTCATCTGCTTTGTAGCTCTCAAATGATCTGTTTTGGCCAATGTCCGTGTAATCTGCTGTAAAAGAAATGAAGAGAATTATTCCAGCGGCTGTAATATACCTGATAGAGTTAGGATATAATTGACTCTACCAATAGCGTATAGAAAGAGCTATGTCCTGCTGCTCAATAGAAAAATGTGAATAGGATTTTCAGTTCCCTTTCGCAAAAAGATATACTTGCAAAATGTCTTTAGGGACACTGCTAGAAGTGCAGAGCAACCAAGACAGAACAGAGTTGTAAAAATCCATGAAAATGTCATAGTTTTCAACCGCTAAAACTCTAACGATACTTCTAATCTGAAAAAAAACATAAAATAACTCTGACTTTGAAGGCAGCTAGAAGAAACTAAATGAGCATTGAGAAATGCACATCAATCAGAAAAAGACAAGAACAGCAAACTATCAACATCAGTACTACAGAAAAACAACTCCAGCACAGCAACCTTGGACAAATACAAAGTTTTGCTTGCTACAAAATTTTTAAAATACTCTTACATCTCCTTCAGAATTGGGTATTTCTAAAGTATTAACAGCTTACCATTGCCAAATATTGAATCGCTGTGCGCTGGGTAAGAGCTTGGAAACGCGGGATACTGACCATTAAACCTCTGAGATACAAGAGAGTTGATGGAAAACGATCGTAACCTAGACGAGTAATAATCATCATTTTCGTATATTCCAAGCGGTGGGCAGGCCATAGGGTACCTGGACGTCGATATGGGATTCCAGTTATTCTCCATCGATTACAGACTTGAATGTTTTCGACACTTTGAAATGGAGCTAGCAAAGCAAGGCGCTCGTTCTCACAAATTTTTCACAGTTACTTTCGTCAAGATCAAATTGAACTGCCAACTATGTGTCGAGATTCTTTATCAAGACACCAGCGCTATTCAAAGTTGCATCTCCCCAGAGTACGCATTGTTATACGCGTCAGCAAACAATGGAAAGAATATTGTTAAATGTGACAGAAACAATAGCGAGCCGTGCAGAAGAGAATAGGTATTCTTTCCCATGAGGCATTTCGAAAACGCGCAAAATAATATATAGTACCATGAAGCAACGAACTCCTTCTCAGCGGTGGAGCTTCATGCCGTGGTACCTCATCAGTATCAATCCAACACCACTCTGCTTTTATAATTTATGGTCATTGAAAATTCAGGAAGTTATGGACCGTTTGGTACTTGCAAAGGGGTTGATACCGAAGGGAAATTGATTTGATGAAAGAAATTTTATGATAAAACACGGTTACGTAAATAAATTGTAGTGCAACCTGAAGGGTAGGTATGATATTTTGGGCAAGAAATTATCTCTCTTCGGTACTAACCCAGCTGTAAATACTTAGCAGTCCTTCAAGGAAATTCAAGTTCCATAGACAGTATGTAGGGGTGCGGAATGCGGGGTGTGATGCCATAAAAAACTAAAAATCGATCTAGTAATAGATAAGAATTTATCTATGATAGTGATAACTAGTGAAAATGACGTCAAAGCTACAAGGAAAAAATGAAAATATAGAATATCAGATAAGAAAATCAACCCACTGCATTCATATAACCCTCAGACAATAATTTTTAATGTGTGCTCCTGATAGGGATGTCACTTCATATTTGTCCTGGAGGTGTCAGGCAAATCTACCCTTCGAAAATGATTTTTTACTTGTCAAGCATTGAAAAATTGCCAAGCAAAAATGGACTTTGTCCTGCAAAAAAGGATCTTTTCAAAGTTGGAGATATGCCACCCCCACAAACGTTCGAGTAACTTCTCTAGTTCCTGATAGCATGATCATGAACTTAACTCAAATGATTTGTAAATAGGCTAGCTTGCTTGTAGTTGGAATTCAATAACATTAAAGGCTGTATTTTATAGCTGACGAGTGCGTTGAAGCAATGCAGGTACTGAATCTACCTCAAAATAGCATCTTTCATATTGACGATAAGAATATTAAAGCTCTCTGGTGTGATGAGAATATTTATTCATTCAAGTATCATAAAAGTTCAAAACTGGATCGATCACCCTGAATCCATAAACTGTCGTTTGCGTCAAAGGTAGCAGGTGCAAATATGGTACGAGAATAGAACAGGCATTGCGGCTGCTTGATATTGTTGTTATTGTTTATCTTATCGTTGTTGCTGTTGATCTTGTTATTGTTGTTGTTGTTGTTGTGAATCTTGATAATGTCGTTAAATATTGTTGCTGTTCTCGTCTTCGTTCCCTCCGTTGTTGTTGCCGTTTTTGTTGTTGCAATTGTTGGTTTTTTTGTTCTTGTCGGCTACTGTCGTTTATTCAACTAACAACATACGCTCTCTTTCACAAGTATAAAGCTTATAAGAATATTTAGGCTCAGAATCGCTGAAATTTAAGAATAATTTAAGAATAATGCAAGGCTCGATTTTCATCAAGACTTACAACTGTTGCGTATTCTAGTTAAAGTACTACTTGTAGATTCACTACCGATACAACAGTATTCTGATCCACTTTTATTTTGCTTTATGATAAAGTAAGACAGCAATAAAAATTGTTTATTTGAGTTATATACAGTTTTTAGATTAAATTTTGCACTATCGATACGATATTTATTATTCTGTTCCACTTTTATTATGTTTTATGATGACGTAAGAGCCATAAGGATTTGAATAAACATCTTTTTTATAAGAATCCCTAATTTTATGCTGAGCTTCCATATTCTTAACTTTTTTCGGTTTTGAGACATAGATTAATTCTTAAATTATTCTTAAATAATGAAGGTGCTAACTACTTCCAAAAATCAAAGGATTATATTCAAATCTTTATTGATGTCTTACTTTATCATACCGAAGAATGAAGTGCAGCTGAATAGCAAATATAGTACTGTATTCTTATCAACAAAAAAAGCTTGTATATAGGTCTTTTTTATAAGATAACTATAATTTTGCCTGAGTCTCAATTTTCTTAACTTTTCCCGAAATTGAGCCTGAGATTTTCTTAAATTTTCCTCAACTTTTTGTGAAATAAAATAAACTGGCTAAAATTGGCTACAATTTCGTTATTAATATTGCATACTTGAATTTGAATTCCATCTTTAACATTTTGAATGCAACAATGACAAAATATCGATTTTTGGCCAATAAATGCACTAAAATTTAGAAATTGAGCCTCGTGATTTTTTAAGATTTTCTTATGATTTTTACCATTTGAGGCTCATTCTCTTATAAACTTTTTCTTATGAGAAAATGTGCATGGTAACTGTTACTGCGGAGTATAATCAAAGTGCGCTTCTGCGTAGGAGTACTTCTTTGATTTTATGACGAAGCTACACCTTTGGCAAAATTTATGAATATTGAAGCCCAGAGAAACCTTTGGCACTCATAAAAAAGAGTATATTTCCCTTCACAAGACTTTGCTGCAGCCATTGGATTCTTTCCCATGCTATTTTCTTATCGTTTTCAAGAATTTTGCATGATCTGTTAATTCTTCTAGCCATTACCATTGTTTGTACTACTGTTGTTGTTGTAGTAACAGTTGCAGATGCGAGCAGTGTTATTAAATATTTCAACATTAAAAGACAGCTGTTTGTTCATTCATTCTCAAATTTTGCTGTTGAAATGCGCGTTATCTTATTTCTGCCAAAGCTTGGCTATAATTTTACAAGTCTTGCAAGAATGTTTATGAACACTTGTGACAACTTTTTGTAAATACACAATGCAATTCCGAGTTAAAGGAAGCTTGCACTACAAAGCAAAGCTTAACGCCCAAATTTAAACTACTCCACTCTTTTCGTGCACTTCATGTTTGTGCTCGTGTTTACGATCTCACGATTGCTCCACGTTAATCGATGGGAAGACAGGAGATAATTTTATAGTTAAAAGCCAGTTAAATAGCAATTTTCAGTGAAAGTAGCGGCCACTAACTTTTCCAGGAAGGAGGTGGAAAACATCTGGAAGGGGGACTACTAATTTTATCAACTTAGAGGGTGGGGGTGGAAAGTAAAGAACATTTTAGAGAAGGAGTATTTCTAAAATGTTAGAGGGGGGGAATTTCTTTGTAAATATAAGAGGGAGACGAAAATTCCAACAAATGTATAAGAATGCCTTCCACCCCTCCACGAGAGCAATGTATGATCCGTTCCTAACATCAGTGAATCCAGTAGGGCAAGCTTTGGCTTACATCAACTGTGCTCAATGTCAACTCACAATAATTTTAATACTACTCGTTCTTGTATACCAAATTGAGAAAACATTACAATGTGAAAATTCATGGATGTGGGAGGTACAGGGGCACTTGCCACAACACTTTTTCAAAATTTAGGTAAAGTGACCCTTTGTAGATTGCAAAGGCCTCCCACTCTGTCATGACACCATAAACTTCATTAAAAATTAAATTAAAGTTTTGAAGTTTTGTCATAGAATGTCTTAAAAAGTGGCCAAATGTCATAAAATTTCATTAATTTTTGCATGAAGATATCTTGATAATAGTGCATTATTGCAACGATAGATAATCCTGAATAAAAATTTGATTTATTATTTTTACATTATTCTCATAAGTGGTGGCTTGATTATTTCATTAGCCCTTTTGCAAACACTTGATACCTCAACTATAACTTTTTAAAAATAAAAATGAAGTATTTAAGATTAATACTCAAGTATTTGGTTGTTTTATAAGGTGTCCTTACCATGAAATCTCGCACAGAAAGTTGAAAAATATTTCAAGTGACCAATAAATAAAGTAAATTGTGTCATAGAATGTCACAAAATCAATGGTTAATGTCCTAAGCTGTCCTAAAATTCAACAAAAAGTGTAATGAATTCACAAAATTTAATTTAGAGTAGGAAGCTTGCGCCTTTCACTTTGTAATGCTCCCTAAAAATATGTCCCCTACCTTTAAAATAGTTTCTACACCCATAAAACACGCTTACCTGATAGAAATGTTGGTGGTTTGACATCTCTTTCTTTATCATCGTCCGGCTCTTCTTCTACTATTGGAGACGGAGTCCTTGGTTCAACTTTTATAATGACCGAGTTTGGAGACCGAGGCTCGGGATCATTCCACATTTCCTCTTTGTCCGGTTCATTTTCAGGTGATGGTAACAGTGGCGGGGTTTTTGGATCTACTTTCACTATTACTTGACCCCCGTTGCAGATTTCATCATCTGATCTTCCCTCTGTTCGTTCCATTTCATAGTCATAATCGGTAGGGCTGTCTGACGATTTTGAATACTGCTCCTCCACAGAGTACTCGGGAATATCTGAATAATTCCTAAAGACAATAACATCTGGTGGAGGAGATTCGATACCATTGCCAACACGTTGAGCGTAAAGTTCTTTGTTTATTGTTGGAGGATTTCTCTGGATATCAACAGATGTGCTATCCAAGTCAATCATACCATGCTTCAAACCTCGTCTCTGGCTGAAGCAACGGCCTATTTTTATTTCTGGTATGCCACCTTTTCTGCTTCTTTTCCATTCATCACTACGGGGTCCTTTTTCCCTAACAAACCCCCCATCTTCGTGTGCTTGGTTCCCTGGTAGAATGTCTCGCATGGATTTTCCTTCATATGATCTGTCATAGTAATGGCATTGTTCACAGGATGCATCTCCGCATTCTGATCTCGATTCGGAGTAAGTCTGTGCTGTATAAGGGATCGGTCGTTCCTTTTCATACTGGTGAGGCCTGTAATGAGCAATAAAAAAAATTTTCTAATACTTATGACGATAGCATAAACTCAAGAGTCCTAAAGGGTACCACATGTATATCAAATGTCTCTCTTGTCTTTTGCTAAGTCTTGAAGAGAAGTTTAAGTGTTCTTCTACGTATTGTTGTATAACAAACATATCTATAAGAAACATGAGGCTGAAATCAGGCAAAAATTAAGAACAAATTTAAGAAACAAAAAGTTAAGAAACACGTCAAACTGGGCTTCAAATGTTATCTTGAAAAAGCTGTGCTCACCAGAAAATTTTTGATCAAGCTACAAACAAAATGGTAACAACATCCATTACGCGCTTCGTACAACCTGAAAATTTTATTTCTTGTATCATAGTCAGAGCCGCCAAGAGGGGGGCAGGAGGGGCAAAGTGCCCCAGGGTCTCAAGGTTAAAAAAAGGTCGGCGGCGCTTATCTCCGTTTCTATAGCTCTAGGCCACGCGTCTGCGAATGCGGTGAAGGCTACAGCGGGGGCTGGTCCACTGGTAGCTCCGTGAGTTTCACTTTCCCACTCCATTCTCATATGACGAGCGCCAGACAAGAAGGCAGTGAGTACCATTTTTAAAGTCTTTGGTATGACTCGGCCGGGGCTCGAACCCACGACCTACCGGTTGTGAGGTAGACGCTCTAACACTGGGCCATGACTCAAGCTCAAAGGGGCTTCATAATACCCAATGCTTCAAGATGAAGTGGGCCTCAGAAAGTAAATCAGCAGTAATTTTCCAAAGATAATTTCTAGACCCTGAAAATTTTCTGTTCGCCTCGTTTGCAGGGGGCCTCATCTATCTCTTTTGCCCCGGGGCCTCAGAATTTCCTCGGCGGCCATGACGACAGTTGCCTTGTCGGAGTTGCTGTTGTTATTGTAAGATTCAAATATTCAAGAACCAATTAAAAATTATTTGGAGCTGGATTTGGCAAAGTATTAAGAAACACCCAGGCTGAGAGCAGACTGTTTTTTAAATACAAAAGATCTGTAATGACGGTGTGAGCTCCAATTTCAATGGAAATCTCGGTGCTACAGTACTCACCAAAAGTCCTGGGACACTTTGTATATTTTTAAGCTGGACGAAGCATTCATCCCCCTCCTCCCCCTAAACAATGCTGGTTTTTTGGGAGAGGTACATGCGGTAACGGAAAATTCTTTCGTGCACAATAACACTAAGTGGCTCAGGAAGAGGAACATTGTTTTAAGGTGGGAGGTGCATCAAGGGGTAATGGTTGAAATGCCGATAAAGCTATAGTTTTTCATAATTTTTTGAAAGTGTCCTAGGGACTTTGGCAAGTATTTTATATCGAAGCTAAATAGACATTGCAAATATACTTTAGCAATTCCTAATTTGAGCTATGTAGTGCCAATAGAAAATTCTTTCATCGTCAAAACATTGCTATAATTATTGCTATTAATTTGCTTGTAGCAAGCAATAAAAAGAGTAAGCTGTATTAGCTAAAAGCTAGTCTATGTAATAATAATCTTTCATATTTATACAGGTTAATTTGTTCAGCATGTAAATTTTTTTATCAAGCAAAGGCCTGTTTAATACAAAGTAGCAATAGAGTTAAAGACAAAAACTAAAAAAAATAAAAATGAAATTGAGAAGATGTCCAAAAAACTAAGTTTACGTCCTTGCAGGATGCTTTCAATCTCAAAAGGGACGTTTCAGTTGGCAAGCTATTGGGTAGGCTATGAAATATGTGTGCTCCTAGGAACGAGGAAATTTTACATCCACCTTCTGTTCTAATTCTTGTAGTACATAAGGGTAAATTGGCCATAGCTCAATATGTTTGAGAGCTTCCCTATTTTAGCCTAAATTGTGCTTAAAGTATGCGTAGTTTGAAAACTTTCCTCTTCGTACCTATCATTCTCAAAAGATTGTTTCATGGAAAAATGCTCTTTCCTATCACATAACCTCGTCTTTCGTGTGATATTTTTGACACTTGATTTAGGAAGAAATGGAATATAGGGAAAAGTTCCGAGGCTGGAAATATGCTTAGTACATGCTAATTTTTTACGAACGTGAACTTAAGCATGCTAATAAGCTTTATGTTTATAAAAAAAGGGTGTAACTACCCTCTTTTTAACCAACTAAATGAAAAATACAAGCAAATAATTAGAAAATAAAAATGATTACAGGCCTTGTCAAGACCAAAATGCTGCGCGTGTGGTACATAGCAAATGCAAATGACTTTGCGCGTTCGATCGCACAGCTACAGTAAATTTCACGTACTCATGCGCGGATGTGAGGTGTCGAAGCAACGCAAAAGAAGTGTAACATACAATAAAGATAGCATTTACCAAACAAACTTGCTCAAAGGAGGAAAGACACTAGTTTGAGTGATAAATGTAAAATACTTTTTCATGATAAAACGCTGCCCCTGAAAGTCGGAAATATGTGATAATTGTCGCCAACGTGCTTGCGTGTCCATTATGGTGTAATGTAAATGACTTTCCCAAATGACGACATTGGAATTCAAAGTTAACAGTAGACGTTCATAAGCACCTGTTTGCCGGTGCGATCAGTTGCAAGCGCAATTTAATTAGCACGTGTGTGGAAACGTGCGCGTGCGATCGCTCGAGCTAAATGACATAGCCTGTGATCTTTGAAAAATGTTTGCATTCAAAAATACCTACATAAGAACTTTTGTTAATGATAATTAGTTTATGATTATAATACTAAATTGCAATACCAACAATGTTGTAATACCATCGTAATACCATCGCTGCCTGCAAAACCAGTATGAAAGAGTGTGATCAAAGTTTTTAATGTTTTTCAAAGCACACAATTACTAGCGAAATACAAAATAAATGAACAATATCATTCTATAGCGACAAAGGAACGATGACCTTGAAAAAGCATCCTTTATATGAGGTATCTCAAGGATTCCCCTTTGCGCCACTACTTTTCAATCTTGTCTCGAACACAATGGTAGCACGTATGTTCGTACAGGCTATGACAGTGATGAAAAATAACCTGTTGGCCCAAATTATTTTCCTAAAGCAGAAATCTCTGTATATAACTGTAGCAAAAGCTTTCAGTCCATGTTAAAGGCTCGCATTTTTAGGACAAGAAACTGAATCACTCTTCTGGTTCAGAGAATAAGTGACACAACCAACTCCAACTCAGGGTAGATAGAAACTGGATCTTTATTGTAGGAGCGGTTAATCTTCGGACTATCATCAAACTTTATACATAGCATGACCTTCTATATCAGATTATCCCATAGAGGAGACCTCTAAAAACTGTAACAAGAACTCTGGGTGTTACGTCATTAAGTGGATGTGGCTATTGCCCCTTTCACACTGCTCCGTTTTTGTACAAAAACGCAAAGAAATGTTACTGCGCATTCCGTTCGTGTTTATACCATATATATTTGCATGCACAGTGTTGACATTTTATATGTGCACTGCATAGTAGACCTTATACATACAGTTTTGACCTTATGTATTTGCAGGTTGACCTTATATATTTCAATTTAGACCTTATATATCACATACCAGCAATGTATTTAAAAGCCAGACTTTCGTCCATTATGGCGGGGCATACTCAAGCTTTATCAAGACATATGAATGTTTGTATCCTCGTTATAATACTGCTTTCAGATGTATTATTGCATTATTGATACAAAATGTAAGCTCTTGTTTAGTTTTATGATGTAGTGGTATTTAAGAATGATTTAAAAATAATTCTAAGATGAAAATTAGAAATATTAAAGAATATTGAGGTTTTGAAAAAGTGAAATATTCTTGTACAAAATACTCCAACAAATTCTATTCTTATAAAAAAGTGTGCAATATATCTTGCTAAAATGTAGGCAGTTTCTACGTATGAAAAATTACTAGGAGAAAACCAATACCTGTATGGTAGTGTGCTAGCTGGGGGGCTTAGCCAGGTACCCCTTTAGGACCTTCTCAGAGGTGAACATTTTTGGTAGTAGCCTAGTAGCAGTCTTTGTTGGAACCCATGATAATTCACTGAACAGAATGTTAATAGGTCCTAATTGGTCACACTTGGGGCCAATTAGACGCATCCTATCACATAACCGCATCTGGAAATATATCTCAGTTAACCTTAAGGTCACTATCTGCCGTTTTCATACTCTGACGAGTGTCGGGCGAAAAAAGTTTTAATTATGTGAAAAGAATGTTGCCGCTTTTTCGTGCTGTGGTAAAGTTCTGTAGTACCAACAGACTATTCACTGAAAAAGAAGAGACCCTCTTCTGCATTCAACAGGGAGTGACTGGAATTGTATGAACGTACAAGAGTTGACAGTTTTGCATTGGAAATTTAAAACTCACAAGTGCACGTGTGTGTTGGCCTAAAGTGTCTGCTTTAAAAGAATAAAACTTACGTAACTTTATTTGTTTATGTTATTCGCAAATCGAAAGGGTAAACAGAACTTATGGTCAAGTATTTCTGATTATGCTTGAAGACACAGCTTTGACAACAGTAAGAACGTGGTTTAAGTGTCGGCAAATGCGTTTCCACAATACGACGAGCCAGATTTAGAAACATTTCCGTGCTGCAATATGGCTACCAGCCAGGACAGTGCTCCGCAGCCTTTTTCAATCACGGCACGCTTATAAAACTTGCTAAATATGGTGGCACACTGCAACAAAAAATGTAACTAAAGGTACAAGATACGCAAAACATAATGTGATTTACGTTCGTACTTCAATGAGATATTTGGGCTTGTTATTGATTATCTAGGACGAAACTCCTGGGGAGTATGGGTGGGGTGAAACACCCCCAATGATGAAAAATCAGTAATTTGTCGGGCAATCTTTCTGGCTGCTAGTACATTTGTAGGTTAATCCTGAGCGCTTGGCATGTAGATCTTCCCACAACGCTTACTTTTTCTCTGGTGGTCACATGCAAGACCTAAAGTTAGTGTTTACTTGCAACACTTTGTGCAGATGTAAATTTGAACAGTGCAGTTGCAGTTGATGAAAGGGTCTACTTGTATATAAGTTATAAATAGGGTATATATGTTTAACGAGCTTTTAAAAACTTGGGCATGTCTACCTACCGAATATCTCAAAAATAGGGAATATCAACTTGTTCTAGTATTGGGAGATGTATTCTAAGCCAAAGTAAAGGGCGTGGTCATAAAAATGTTTCTGGGGGCACAGCCCCCAAACCCCTTCTTTACCTTTTATGGGCTCATTTTTTAATGGTCTCATCTTCCTGTCATAACTTGTTGTCTTAGGCCCTGTTCTTAATGACTTCTACAAATGACACGCCTTTTCAAATTTGATGGACAACGCCCATTTTTCGGGCAACTATGTCTCACGCCCTCCCAATGGAAGCACCCTAGTTTAGCCCCTGTTGAATAGGAATAGTGATTTGCAATGAAGATGAAAGGCCTTGTTTCCACACACAAGTTATGCAAAACTGGAGCAAAATTTCAATAGCTGTATTGGAAATTTGTTTGCATTCTTCTCTGTTTGAAATCCGACGCTTATTGTCCCTTGGCCAAACTTAAAACGAAACCCTTTTCAAAATTTTCTTGATTTTTATAGCTTCTTAGTAACATATCCAGATATCCCAGTATTAACTTATTTTGCTAGAGCAATAAGTGTTATTAGAACCTACGACAGAACTTCTCAAAGCACTTCCATCTTCTATATTGAGCTCATTCATGCGCTCAAATACGTCTGTCATGTAAGCAGAAATTCCAACTTTTGATATGGGAGAGACGGGAGGTTTATCAAAAATGCCAAAATTTTCGATGTTCGTACTGTTGCGTTGTTAATGCTGCTACAGGATTCGTGGATTGGATCCTGAAATCGCTAAGTCCGCAGTAGGCAGTAGATTTGAGAAGAAGAATGGGAACAAACCCAGCAAACATCAAATGAATGTACCAACAGGGAAACACCAGATGTAAACTATATTGATCATATAAATCAAAATTACACGGAAAGTGCAGTATAATTTGAAAAAGATGTTAATTTAGGGAAAAACGAGAGGTCATGATGTAAAAATGGGAGGGGAAATCTTATTTGAAAATGGGAGGTTTCCGGCAAAAACGGGAGAGTTGGAATCTCTGTGTAAGCAAATTTAGCTATCCAAGGATCATCTTCAATATTTTTATCCGATACGTGCTTTTTGTTGCTTAATAAGAACTGCTTTACTTCATAAAGCCCCAGCTCCACGAGCAATTTTTTCTATGACAGTTCTTATTTGCTCTTGTAGATGGGGACTTATGACAATTTCTTCTACGACAAGTACACTGGTTCGAAATCTAGCAAGCCAGCTTTTGAATTAGTGTACTTGTTATAATTTTCATATGCAAGAATTGCTGGTGTAAATGGCCTGACAAGTAAACTTGACAAGTTTGTCATAGAAAACTTGTTACCCGTTTGCGCGAGAATGGAAACCTGTCATAGAAAATTGGTCGTGAACTTAGGCCTAAACAGGTTGAATAACATTCAAATGTGCAAAGGAGAAAGTTTAGTTACTCTGCGACACACCTGACATCGTCTCACGGCATACCGGTTGTGGAGCACTGAGCTAGGACATTCCGTTTCTGAGTAGCACAGATGACACTTCTTGTTTCAATGTGGGTGTTTTGACTGCATGACCAACAAACCATAACGCTAAATTTTTAACCTTGATTAAGGTTAAAAACTTTTTAACCTCTAGTTTTATAGAAACTAGTAAAAGTGAAGTTCAGGGTGGCTGCTCTTAATTTTTCCCAAATTTTGAAGCTGGATTGTTCTTAATTTGGTCTTAAATTAGTAGCGTGTATGCCATTTAGAAATACATAGAAAGACAATATACAAGACAACATTGGAGGTTTTGATTGATTTAGAGCCAAATGTTACAACCAAGATGTTTTCTCTTGCACATTAATGTTTCTTATTGAAAAAGTTCATAAGCAATTCGAAAATTGAAGAAAAGTTCTCAAGTCTGTCAATTCTCCTCAGGTTGACAAGGAAAGGACGTATCATATCCATTTGTTAATGGAAGGCTTCTGCATCGTTTTCCAAAACTAAATTTTACGACAAGGCTTCAGGCTCAGCCTTGCTCTTAATTTGCTCTTAATTTTCCACTAAATATCAGGCTCGTGTTCTTATAAAATAGCTCTTAGAAAAAAAGAGTGTATATTAGATGAATGCAAGTCGATAATAAATGCAAACCTTATGGATGTTCAAAGCGGAGGAATGAAGGCCCTAAAATTCTTTTGTGCTTGTCTGCTACACGCTTTTATTTTACAAGGAGCCTAGCCCGAGGCCTAGTTCCAAAAGTTCCTTATTTTTGGATCTCTTTGTATCAAATTCTAGTACTTAAAGTTCCTTAACAGTTCATTGATTTTCACTCCACATATAGTGCCATCAAAGTGGTGCAGACTTAAGGAACCATAAAAATTCTGAATTTTACCTTTACTTTATCTGGAACTCTAGGTTGAAAGCACAATAAGGTAGGAAAGAAGTTTCATAAATGTACCTATGTAAGTTGCCAATGGAACCGGTTTCCTAATTCTCAATTATTTGCAGTTAAAAAAATTTTTGAAATTGAAAAGTTCCTTGGATTCTTCTCCATTAGTAGCATAAGTTCCTTAAATATTCTAGCCGTCTACATGTAGGCTACTTATAAAGTGGTTCCTTATAAAATAAAAAGCGTCTATATCAACTCGTATTTATCAATTTTCCGGCTTTTCTACAGAAACACACTTTCATGCGAATAAAGTATATAAGAACATCCAGGCTCAGAATCGCTGAAATTTAAGAATAATTTAAGAAGGCTCAAGTTTCATCAAAACCTAGGATTTTTGTGCATTTGATTTAATTACTGCTTGTCAATTAACTTTTCACTATAGATACAATAGTAATCTGCTCCAATTTTATTTTGCTCTATGATAAAGTAAGACATCAATAAAATTTTGAATATATTCTTTTGATTTTCAGGCACAATTACACATATTTAATTCAAGAATAATTTAAGAATAATCTAAGGCTTACAATCATACTAATCTAAGAATATTGAGGCTAAGCGAAACATTTGACATTTTTAGAAAACAGTGATGCATAACCAGGGGCAAATCCAAGGTGGGTCGCGGAGTCATACCCTCCACAATAGCAATATTTCCTAAACCAAAAAACAGTGTTGATGAACTTCTCACGTGAAAAAGACAACAAAATGAGTCAGATGGTACCCCTATAGTCCAGCTCTGGATCCGCACATGTGCATATCCAACCTAATGCAGACGAGAAGAGTTCTTCAGGGCCTCCAAAATCCCTAGAACCCTCATTTTCACACATTGATGTAGTCCTGGGGGGGCTCATTTTCACACAGCGATATATCCATGCAACGTTGTAGGGGCGCAGCCCACTTTGAACAGTAGGTTATTGAATGTTTTATCGAATTTTTCTAGTTTACTCAGGATCTGCGTAATCAATTCCATATTTGTTCAAATTACAAAATACTACTAAAGCATGGCGAAAATTTCTTAAGCATGCTCAGTGGAATATCGAGGAATGGATTGGAAGTGATACTGCACGATTCCAAAAGGTGTGGTATATCCCAAATTCTGTTTTAAGTCCCCCTGTATAAAAATTTAGCGCTGTACCCCCTGTTTTCAAACACTATAATTATCCACAGTATATTGATGTGGCATTTTTGACCCACTGGAGCGATTTGTGGAGTACAAAAGTGCAGATTCCACCTTGGCCAAAGATGAATGAACAGCATTGATGTCAGTGGTGCCACTCATAGGGGAATTCCCCTACCGTAGGTGAATACAGCACTCTGTAGGTTATATGGGAAATTGAGCTATACACATTTTTGACCCACTAGAGCAGATTTGTGGCATGCAAAAGTGGAGATTCCACCTTGGCCAAAGATGAATGAACCAACTTTATGTCGAAAAAAACCCGTGAAACAAAAGATGCAAGATCAAGAACAGCAAGGGGATTGATATGATAATAAATCCGTTATAATTTTGTTCCTAGTTTATAACTAGCAGCTGTGCATCAGTTGGTAAGGACAAATTAAACAATATGCAAATTTCTTTTTATAAGAAACCTAGCTCAAGGATAAAACTAAAAGTGTCTTAATTTTCAGCCACATTTTAATTCTAACCGTTTCTTAACCATTTCTTAATTTAGCGAAGTAAATTGCCGTGAAAGCATACGCAGAACATGAATATAGCAAACTATTTGTCCTACAACAAACAAAATACGTCAGTACGAGTTAAATTCTAAAGCAATGCCATATTCTCATTGTTTTGGTTCAGCTTTACGTTGAACCAGGTAATGATTTCACTTTGCTAGTTGCCTAAAGTTTCTTAACTCTTTCCTTGTAGTTCTAAAAGTTTCTTAAATTTTAGGCTGTCTAGTACTAGGTTGCTTATGAAGTAGCTTCGTATAAAAAAAACTGTGTAGTAATGGAAATGAACAGTCATGAGCGATTCCCAAATGGAAGATAGTATAGGAAAAAATGAGAAGTTCTCGGTGAGGAACTGAGGTAAAGAGACTTAATGAGTACACATATAAAAGCCAGGAAATTGGTACAATTATTTTCAATGGAGCCGACAGTAGTTTTGTCTCTTGCGTGAATGTGAGCGCCAAATCACGAATCCTTTAAAGTTCGTACCTTTGAATCGAACCATCTCTTAGAGTGAATAGTAATTTTTCACGGTAGACTAACCATTACCGAACCATAAAACACAATTTAGATGAAACAAAAGAATTCCAAAACACACCAACTATGTTAAACGGTTTCTCTATCCTGTTCGACAGAATGCTAAAGTTATCTCTTAACCAAATGTTACATGAAGAAATAACACGCTTTGGGCCCTAGGTCTCTAGCACGCGCAACTGTAACGTACTTTCTCTCCCCTGAGCGCAGTAATGAGCGAACGAAACAGCTCATTAAAATTTCAATAAATCTACGTTAGGACATAAATACTCACGGGGTTCTTCCTTGGCATGACCGACAGTACAATGCGTGAACTTCGAGCAAATGCAAAGCAAAGTCACCATTTCGAGAGTTAGCGTACTTCCAAGCCTTTTGAATTTGCCAGTCTAGAAAAGCACGAGACAAATATACCTTCGTTTCGTCTCGCCTTCTGTACGATTTATACCGACTTTCTTTGGCGTTTTCGCCGTACAACAGCGGTCTTCCCCGCCTTGAATTCGACTTATTTATGTCATCATCTTCCAACGCCATGTCAACCTGTAGATATGCACGGTTCTGTGAGACTCACTGATACAGAGCTGGGTTTCGATTTAGCGCGATAAACATATAACAGGTTCTAGACATCTGTCCGGCTCTTTGTTTCATGAGACCCACAAAACTTTTGAATAAGAAAACCATCAGAGGAGCCGCTGTGGCTGTTGAACAAAGGGAAAACAAAAGAGGTGCGGAGAATGACGCCATATGCTCGACCGCATAGCGAAGAAACAATGTGAGTTTTCGCGCCCTGTTGAGCAAATGAGAACTTGTGAAAAGCTCAATAGAAAACAGACAGTTGAGCAATAAAAGTGTACAAAGGATATAAAAACAGCTAAGCGTTGGAAAGACACCGAAATAAACGTTCACTTGCTTTGGATTTATGTACGGGAACAATAGAATAAAGAAGGTGATCTAACTTCAGCATTCCTCGCACAATTGTGAGCTGCAACTGATCAAGATAAACAAGTTTACTTGTTATGTGAACAGGAAACTCTAGGTGCTGCGATTTTCAAAGGTTTTCAAAGCCTCGCTGTAAAGCAGAACATTGTAATTGAATATGCAGAAGGATGGCATGAATTTTCTTGCCATGTTTGGAAACTGAGAGGCGTGAATAGCGCCAACCTGCGGCTATATTCGCTAAGGAATATTTTTGACAGGATATTTTTGTTCAAAAGGAATGTTGCTATCATCATTGTTTAGTAAATATGTCTTATAAAGGAAATTTCGATTTGTGTGCAAGTAACCTCCATGTTCTCCACTTTGTGTGGTGTGTGCTGGCGTTTTGGCTGAGAACTGGAAGGTGTACACGAATTCCCAATGGGCTAGGATCCCAACGCTGCGTGGCCTCCTCCTCATATTCCTAATTACAGCAAGTACACAGCTGCGTTTGGATTTGAAAATGAAAATACTGTAAATCCTTGAATTAGCCCCCTGGGGGCTTATTTAATTTTTGGATTTTTGCATGGGGTTTATTCGAAGGGGGCTTTAAACATTTTCCTGGTTGTTGGTCATATTTCTGTTGAAGTGTTTCTACTAATAGACCATTCCGTCGGTGCTACACTTAACAAACAGTAGGATATTTTTTGAAGGATAAGCAAATTTTCGTTAATTAGTGGCTACTTTTCTTTCCTAGCTGTATAAAATACTAAAAGACTCTTAAACAAGTACAGTCACATGCTCGGGTAGGGGCTTATTCGAAGGATAGGGGGCTTATAACAATTTGTAACTCTATGGTGTGTGCTTATTCGAGGGGGAGAAGCAATTCCAGGATTTCACTTTAATTTTTAAGGCACTGCTAGAATATGAAGAAAATTTGACGTGGCAAAAGCCATGGCAGAATCATTTTGCAAAGTATTTGCTGATTTTCGTTTGTACGTGTAAACAGGGATGTGCAGGTGGGGGGCGTGGGGAACATCGCATCGTTCCAATATTTTCAAATTTGCAAGAAAGTTGATCAAAAGTCGGGCATACTGCAAGAGAGTTCGCCACAGTATTTTCTGTAACCTTTTATTTAATAACAATAGTTAGTTAACTGGTCAAAACGCCCCCACCCCCGACAGGAGGGGTCTCGGCACAGCACTGTGTGAGGAGGCCTCGCAGCATAATGAGGAGGAGCCATTCAAAGGAACAAAGGCATTTGTATAGGACTAGGACTACCTTACTTTTTGCTAAGCCTCAATATTGAAATATTTTTGTGATTTTGAGTCTAGGATTCATCGCTTAGCGAACATTCATTCTCAATGCCAGGTCAAAATTTTTTTCCGTTGGCGTGCCTCCCATGTGGGTTTTGCAATGCCTATAACGGAAATCAAATGCCTATAACCCAAGGCCTCGTATGTGGACATCTTTTTCAGGGTTTAGTTGTATGTGGACACCCTTTCAGTGTGGTCTCTGTAAGAAAGAAGAGGGCATTTAGAGGTCATTTTATGATTATCTTCCTGTCTTAAAGACTGAAAAATAAAGAGGCAAAGAAGAAATAAGTACAGTATGAATGTCTTTTTCAAAGAGTTTTTATTTTTCCATAGTTTTTGCAGCTCTTCATTGGTCTTAAAACTCATTTTCTGCATAGACAAGAGGAGGGGATTGTAAAGCAAACAGTGGATAGGCATGAACAAAGGGGAGAGAGGGGTTGAAAACTGACAAAAATGTGCGGACATCCTTTTTGGATGACCCTAACTTACATATAACTTTTTCAAGAGATGCTTTCATCATGTAATGGCCATTGGGCAGTAGTTTTCAACCTTTTTTGGTGGAGCGAAACCCCAAAGATGTGTCCCAATGGCTGGAGGAACCCCATTTCACATATCCGCACAGGAGAGTTAAAATATACTGTCGATCTTAGCATTTGTATAACTTCTGGAGGAAACCCTGGACTGTGCTGGCGCAACCCCCAATAGGGTTTCAACTTTTAGATCTCCAATTTATGCTATAGCAATATTGAATTTATGCGGTAGCAAAGAAAGAACCTAATCAATATATATGTCCATGATTTTGTTATAATTACTTGGGATTAATGAATTTTTTTGGGGGTAAAGAACCTAATATAAGTAATGACTGTTAGATGCTGAGTGTATAAAGAATCTATATTTTGCAAAATATATATTCGTTCCTGTTTCCGCTTTTAATTACAGTAGGATATGACTAGAGTGGTCTAAAAGTCTATAAATCAAATTTCGTCAAAACAAATTCTAAAATCTTCATTTGGAATAATGCAAAAAATAGTAGATACAGTCAGTAAAGTCAAACGTGGAATGCAAAGTGCATATATGCATATTTACTGCACAGTGTTGAACAGGGAAAGCTTACAATTTCCTAAGCAAGCTTTGTTGCTGATATGAACTTCCCATGTCTCTGTGCTACTAAAGAACATTCAGACAACCTACAAAATCGGTGGATTGGAGATGTTTGTTCCTCAACAAAACCTTTCATGAAGAGTGCAATTGTACAAGGCATTGTTTGAGAACATTTTCTGTTGGTTTTCAATAAATTGTTAGGAGAATGAACTAGTATATATATATATATACCTGAGCCAAACATTCGTAATTTCAATGCAGAAAAAGCAATTTACTTCCAGAAAGTTCATTCTCCTAACAATTTATTGAAAACCAACAGAAAATGTTCTCAAACAATGCCTTGTA
>WIPJ01002378.1:36975-49333 GCA_018155075.1 Cassiopea andromeda | reverse complement strand
TATACAAAGCTCTCTAAATAGTCTTACAAAAAACGTATCTCATCAAAACACATCCTAATCTTATCTCTGTCTACTCAGCACTTTCTTCTCTCAAACTGTATAAATTGACATGCAATCAAACTCGTTACCAGACCTCTCCACATCATAAGTCGCTTGGCTTTGCGTTTTTGCATAGTCTGAACCAGCGGTTGGGACCTTATGGCTCAAGAGCCAGATATGGCTCTTTTGAAGATTGCGACAAGAGCATTAACCATCGACCTCAATTGAAGTCAATCTGCGTGTATAGTGTCATGCATTTGGATCCTTTAAATTCAAATTTTCAGAAATGTGAGACAAACTTTAATGTTTTAGTTGCTCTAGTGCTTTTCCTTGGTTTCTGTTCTTGGAGGGAACTCCGATGATAGAAGGTCTACTCTCTACAGGATGGGCGTCAAATCTTGATTGGCTAACACAGGAATCACCATCGAAGGATTCCTGCCAATAATGCTGCGAGAATTCGTTTGAAAAGCATCGAGAAGCTTGTTTTGGTTGTTAAAAGTGTACTTCCTTTGCGAGAAAAACTGATAACACATAGTTTCGAATAATTGAAAATATTTCGCAAGCATGTTCAGAAGGGCTCAATTCACTTTTCCAGAAGGAGCAATTTTTACATCTTGTGTAAATCAAAGTTATGGACAATAAAAGAAAAGAACGAAAGCTTGTAATCAAGATGTGATGCTTATGCTATTTCCTCCAGGACAGGCATAGTAGTTGCATTTTATAGTAACGAGTGTATTTCAATTAACATATAAAAAGCTTCGGCCAAATTAAGTGTCGAATCAGACGATTTTACGGTCCCGTGTGATAGCAAAATCCAATTTTATGGCTACTGTGTAAATACATTTCAAAATATGAGGTATTCAGGGAGTTTGATATATGTGGAGAGCTATAGTACGAAGCGTTACACAAGAGGGAGGGGGTCTCGAAAACGGTAAATTTAGGGCTATGTAACAAGTGGATGACCCCCAATGGAACTTGCCATTTTCATTAATGGGAATATGGGAACTTGAGCAAATTTTGTAAGGGAACTAGAGATCAAAGTGGATTCTGGGGAGCAATTTGACATCTCTTTTAAGGGAGCATTCAAAAAGTGCTTTTGGAAATAAGGGAAAGGTCGGAGATTTTTCCAGGGAGCATGAGAACACAGACCTCCTGAGGAGCCTCAGTAATTTCTAGGTTTGATGCCCAATCTTTCTTTTTTTTCTAGCCGCTTCGCTCACACAGGACCTTGTGCTATTGTTACCTTAAAAATTTTGGTTGAATGGGGGTCTGCTACCTTAAGATATTCGAAGGAAGTTTCTTATATGGCCACTTGCTGCTATGATAGACTACAAACGAATGGCCTAACCGAACAGAACAAAGGAATGTAACTAAAGGGGAACGGGCAGGAGAACGGGGGCACTATACATAACACTATACTTATTTTTGGGACTCTGAAATGCCTAGAAGTTCCTCATGTTGGAATATGGTCTCATAGATTCCCTGTGAACTTAATGTTATTGTTGTGCAAATTATGTTTTTCTGAATACACGTTTTTTTATCAGAAAATCATTATTTTGCTTGAGCCTCAACTTTCTTAACTTTTCCCGAAATTGAGCCTGAGATTTTCTTAAATTTTTCTTAACTTTTACTGAAACAAACTGGCTAGAGTGGTTTGCACTATCGTTAATAATATTGTATACATGAATTTGAATTCCATCTTTAACATTTTGAATGCAATAACGACGAAATACCGATTTTTGGCCTATAAAAACACATAATTTTGGAAGTTGAGCCTCATGATTTTCTTATGATTTTCGTAAGATTTTGACGATTTGAGCCTCATTTTCTTATAAACTTTTTTCTTATATAAAAAAGACGTGTATATATCTTTGCTTCGAGCTTCTCAAAATGTCGCGTGTTTTCTATGCTGTCAACAATCTTAAGTAATTTCATCCATCATGGCGAACGAGGTTAACTCAACACCTCAGTGCACAATTTATCATCCCGTTGCTCATTACCTGAAGTGCTCGGAGGAGGATGGTTTATTACACGTTTGAATCAAATTACACCCAATACATGGTTCCTGCAAGTGTTTAGCTTAAGGTTTTTTAAGCATTTGCCTCTCTTCAAATATGATTATTTTGTAGGGGCTACGTTTGCAGCTGATTCTGGATGGAAAAGTTATTTACTCCGGAGAAGTTTCAGGTACTTGTATTTGCTGACATATTTACTAAAGTCCAAACTTTTTAGATCTGCTCTTTTCTTCATTGCTAAAATATTTGAAACGTAAATCATGGTCTTTTCTTTTGTTTCCAAGATCTAGCTCTTCCAAAAAGATTCTGTTTTGCTTTGATTGAAGAATAGAATTGAAATTTATTTTGATTTATATATCATGCTTCATACCGTAAAGACTCGATTACGCCCACTCTATTGATTAAGCCTCTCTCAAATGAGCCCCACTCCTATCCTGCTTTCTGACAAATAACCCCAAGACTCGAATAACCATTTGAGGGATAAAATGCCCATTGGGGCTATCTGGGCTCAGAATGCTACAGGTCAAAGGCAACGAAAACCAAAAAATTTAAGCTATTGTTCTGCTCATTTGTGCTAACATTTGACACGAGCAACTGTCCCAGTTAGTTTCTCTTCCTTCACTCTATCTCTACTTACATTTGAATCAAAATTCGTTAGAGTTTCGGAAACTTTGGATTATCAGATTTTTCTCAAAGAAAGTACACTTTTTACCACCAAAACACGTTTCTCGATGCTTTTCGAACGAATTCTTGCAATATTATTAGCAGGAATCCTTCGATGGTGATTTCTTTGTAAGCCAATCAAGATTTGGCGTCTATGTTCCTCGAATAAGCTCCCTCCCTAGAAACCGTTTCTCCTTTTTACGGTATATTTCATATCTACATGTAACTACAGCATAGGTTGTTTGTTTTTCAAGTGAGAAATCCACCACCTATATGCATTGGTATTCCTTACCTGAAAAAATATGCAAAACTCTGCTTGGATCTCTACAACATCACATGGAAGAAACACATTGGTGGATGTGCAAAGATTGGAGTAAAGGTCGTATTTGTTATCAAAAAGTATTTTGATTTGGGATGCTTCAACTTTGATGATCTTGATGATGAGTCAAAGCAAGTTGCCTCTCGCATTTTGTATGATCTAAGCAAGTATCAACTGATGGCAGACGCTATGAAACATCAACGTCAGAATAAAAAGGCATTGATACTCTAGAAAAGCTTTTTTGTTCATTGAAAGAAAGCTATGCACACTTGATCTATACTTCTACAGTCGAAGAAATTTACCATGTCCTATGATTCACTTTTTCTGTTTTGTATTCTTGATACTTATGCATTTATCAGCAAACAGTATTGTTTTTTGATTGCTAGCTGTTTTGAGGCTCTCTCGAGCACAAGATTGAAATGGGAAGGAGGAACTGCAGCATTCAGTTGCGGAGAATTGCTTTCATTCGGGCCATATTTTACAGAAAGAAAAGTAATTTTGCGGATTTTAAAATTGAAAAATTCTAAGTCATTGTTGATTTTGGTCGAAACGTACAAGCGAGAGGCGTGGTGGGAATTTTATTGGGCTGGGAAATGCTAGCTTATAGGGCCTATTTAAAAGTTATTAAACTATACAAATGTAAAAAAGTAAAGAAGAGGAAACGTTGAGGAGAGAAAAGTGAAAGTTTTACGAGGCCTACCAGGAATTTCCCGAATCCCTGTGAGCCACCACACCAGAGCTACCAGTTTGGCCTTTCTCATGGAATTTCGCTTATTTTGTTTTCGTTTGGCCTGACAAATATTATTTGGCCTAGAGTATTAATTTGGCCAAATTTGGCATTTTCAAAAAATACTCAACAAATTTATTGTAGAGGGGCATTCTACGTTAGCAATAAAATTTGGCGCACAATGAAGATGAAGAAACAGTTTGACTTTGATTTAATAATGTTATGTTCAGCCACAACTTTGCGCCAGCCCTTCGATACGTCATTCGCAAAATTCGTCGCTTCATGGCTTAGCTTAGATAGTCTGTAATTTGGCCTATCTGCACCACACCTCTGGCACAGAACCTAAATTGAAGGCCCTTACATGATCATGCTAGATATTTTGATAAATAGTAAGCAAAATTTCCCGTAAGGGATCACCCATGAGAGATGTCTGCATATTTATGACAGTTTAAACTCCTCCCCATCCCATCCTGTCTGCTTTTGCTTAAGAGCTCCCTTCCTCTGTCCGCGCGGACACATCTTGTGACCTTATCTTCAATGCTGTAAACTCTATAGTATAGCTTACCTGCGCACCTGCAGACTAACACCCTTGTACTGATAAATAAAACGTATACTTATTGCAATATTTTATTTTACTTAAAAATGGTTTAAAAAAACTGCATAAAATATGAAAAATAGAAGTTCTTTGCAGGAAAGACAAAGTAATTTAATCATATTTCTGTAGTTTCATACCTTAGAAAATTTTAATAAAGCTACAATTTTTAACACACATAAACACTTAAAAAAGTTTTAAGTGGTAATGCGCGTTAACAATATTGGTTTTTGTTTAAACTTCCTAAGGTATGATACTACCGAAATACAATTTGAGCTATAACACACGGGATCTGGTCAACACATTGGCAAGAAGCGCCAGTGATCGAAAATGACATATAATTTATTTATCTCTTTTTGTCTTTTTATTTTGCAATCTAAAACACTTCTCTGAAAAGGATGTCTACTTACATCTAACTACCTCCACCTCCTCATGTCCACTATTGTCCGCCTTTTTGCTAGCCCTTCCCTCCCCCAAGGAGTGGACATCCTTTATGGATGACTCCTAATCAGCATAGTACTTACTATTACCCAACTGTAGGATTCATGGCAACCACTTGTTTCCATCCGTCAGGAGCCTTGCTTTGCCAACAGTGACCTAACATTTTGTGGCGAAATTATGCAATTTTTGGAGCTTGCATGAAAAATCTGCAAGCAAGAAACCTGGGTGCGTCTCTAGTTTCTATCGAAGACCACCAGTTTGATCGTTTTCTGGATAAGGAATTAATTTACAAGCACGAATTCCAAGATCCAGCAATGGCGCTTATGATAAACATAAAAAATATTTTTGGCGACTATCCTAATGACGAAGAAGCATCAATTTTGTTAGAATAACACAAGTTTGATCGTGATATTCATATTAATGCCAGCTACTTGAATGTTGCAAACTTTGTAGAAGCAGCAGTCAGACCATTCACATAAAAAATTTGCAACAAAAATCCATCGATTGCATTGGAAAGTCATGACAAAAAGTGTGTGAGATATGATTTTAGAAAAAGAACCTTTGCAAACTTCCAAAAGCAAAGACAATTGTCAAAATCATATGGAGTAGAATCTGTATCATTCAGGGGAAGTTTACTATGGAATCAGGGGTGATTTCTAGGGGGGGCTCAGGGGGGCGGAGCCCCCCTTGTTAAAATTTCTGCTCATGTTGGGGGGCTCAGCCCCCCAAAAACTCTTGCATTGACTTGGCTTTTCAGAGTTTATTGGCCCTGCTTCCAAAGTGCTATGATCAACTGTGCACTGCTATATGGTTATTGAGGCATTTCTTATTGTTGACTATACTATATCAGTGTTAAACTAAGTTATTATGTTTCAATTTTTGGAAATATGGGCGTGGTTGTAGCTGGGCCACACCCAAACTATGGGCGTGGTTGTACGTAGAGCCCCCCTTGTTAAAATTTTTAGAAATCACCACTGTATGGAATACCCTCGATGACAGCATAAAAAAGGACCGACGCTTTCCCGCTTTAAAAACAAATGAAAAACTGGGCAGGTGACCAGTGCACGTGCAGAAGATGCCAGTTATTTAGAGCTGGTTCATACGATGAGCCGTAGATAAGCCGAACCTATTCATTTAGCAATTTGAGTAGTTAAGTTCATCTTCGGTTCAGCGTATGAAACCACAGAAAAGCATCGGCTCGAGCGACAGTCACACTGTTCATTGGTTCAACACTAGTTCATCCCCTTCCGTCGCGCCATTCTTGAATCAATGTTATAATAGGTTCGGGTAGTATTTGACTTTTTAAATGGGTGCCCGCTAAACGCGGGCAATTCCACCCCCAACTGTGACCTGCAAATTAGCCTTGGAAAGACAAGAAGTGTCTCCACTAACCTGTTCATGCTGAGAGAATTGTTGAGTGATGACAGTAAGTTACATCCTGCAAAGCATGTTGATTGATGGCATCACAGATCACTGTAATTGAACACTAGTTCATCCCTTTCCGTCGCGCCATTCTTGAATCAATGCTATAATAGGTTCGGGTCATCTATGGCTCATCGTACGAACTAGTTCTTAGTATTTGATACATGGTAGTCTTCCTTTCCTTTCTGTTTTCTATTGCATTTTGTTGTTTTAATAATGGCCTTTTTAGATATTTATGTATGTAAATTCGTCTTAAATAGTACAAAAATACTAGAAACAAACAAACCAACAATAAATAATGAACATGAATATCAATGAACATGAATAAATCAAGCATAGTAGGCACTAGCGAAGAAGTTTTGAGGGTCAGTGAGCGAAGTGAGAAAAGTTAGCGGGCAACTCTTTCAAGCTGGCTATAAAAATGACCAGGTCATAACAAAGCTGACAGTGGATAGAAAGCTTCATACGCTAAAACCCAAATTGAACGGTGGGGGGGGGTCAAAATAAGAGGAGGACCCAACAAATCCTTCAAAACACTAATTGGCGGTGGGTGCTCAAAACATGCGAACATCTAGGAAACAGCTTTTAGACATGTCTGTTCGCATTATGCACTAACATCACCAAAATACAGTAAAGCAGAAGACAGGACGAGTACTGAGTTTTAATGCAGTCCATGCATTCGCATCTTAAGAAAAATGACTAACTTTGATGTGAAGCAGCTCAAAAATTGCGAAAATTATTGAAAAAATAAGAACTGGGGGTTTTCAAATTTGCCAAAATTAATTAACGTCCCCCCGTTTTTAACTGGTTTTACAGTAATGGAGGCAGCTTCTAATGGAGGCAGCTTCTAAGCGAGGTTTATGATGGCTGACGGCGAAGTCCATGTAATCATTACTCAGCTCTGCAATTAACCTAGAAAATTCCCAGTGTCTGGTTTCATTTTTGCATGAGATGCAGTTTAAGCATATTTGCTCATAGTGGACTTTACGGACTTGTTTATATGCCTATTCATAAAGAAAGAATCTTTGAGAGCTAGTTACTAGGTAGAGAAGAATGTGGCCTATCCTGAACAGCTATTATCAATAGAGATGCTTGAGCTCATTTTGTTCTTAAACAGCAAAAGAAGCTAACGCGCAGAAACTGCTATAGATATTCTTGTAAGTGACGTTTATTATAATCTCTACTTGCTCAAGGTCTTACATCTTGGTAGCACCAACGGAACAAGGAGCAGTAAAAACTGCCTTGATATTGTGAAGGGAGCTGGTTGTATCCAATCTCGGGACTTTCAAGATGCCACTACCCTTCAAACCACAGAAGGAGACTCGATATAATTCACTCCTACCCTACCAAGATCGACTAGATGAAGAATCAACCCAGAATCTGTCAGAAATAAAATTCTATCTTGGAAGGGCAGTCATATTTAAGGAACTTACACCAGGAATTCTTGTTTGGTGTAACCGACTAACAAGGTACTCCTCATCTTATAATTTCACAATTTTTTCATTATGTTTGTAAGTTCTGACCATTATACTTCATTCTTTTAATCTGTGACATAGTAGCAGCTCTTTAAGGTATATTTTAATTGAGTCATGCAATATTTCAATGTTAAGACCTTTGTTCAGGGGCTCTATCCTTGAAAATACATGAATTAGGCTGTCCAATTTTGAAGAAAAAGTAGCATTAAACATATTTCAAGCATGTTCAATAACTAGAAGTAGCATTATGAAAGAAAGTCTCACAAAATATCTGTAATGTGCAAGACCTTCTATGATAGTGTCACGTATAGTTATTGATTTTTATTTTAGTATGTCTAGCACTGTTTTTAGCGCACATTTGAGGATGTGATTGGTATGTTTTTGTGCAGTTAGATGGTGCTTTTAGGCATTGGATGACTATTAAGGGGCCAGTCACTTATAACTCTTGGTGCAGGGGCTGGTTAGAATTAAAAATCTTCAACAGTTTTATGCCCCTTCTATTCTTGTTCAAAAATTTTCATACCCTTCTGAGAAATAAGTACATATTTTGAGTGATATGCAACAATGCTAGAACTTTTTCCAGAAAGTTTCATAACTTCAATTGTCCTTAGAAAAGTTTTCATTCCCTCCTAAATTGTAGCCTACTCTGATATCCAGAATTATTGGTGACTGACTCCTAATGAGTGTTCAAGCATCTCTCAGTATGGAGTGAGTATCCAGAAGTTATGCATGTATATGTTCCTTAGATTCTAGTTATTACAGGATTGCTTATATTGTTAGCTCCACTTTGTTGGTAATTTGCTGTTTTGAACTTAATCTCTATTTCTCTCCTATAGTTATCTCAAACTGTATGGAAGGAAATTCTCTAAGGAGGACCATGTGCTATTTGTTAAGTTGATTTATGAGCTCATCTCAATCCCACAGCTGGAGCCACAGTTTGTTAGAGGGTTTGCCCATTCATTGATTCACTTACTCAAGTAAGCAAACTTCATTGGTTACCAGGCTGGAAACTTTGCTGCATGCCTGCAATATCATGCACATGCACTGGCTTGCAAGCATTCCAATACTGGATGCAGTCAATCAGTCTAGTGTTTTTCTGCCTGTTCATTTGGGGAGTCAAAAAGCCAAGCATTTTACATCATTTGTAAAAGTTTAGAAACCTGAAATTTCTGTGAATTCACCTCAGATGTGCACCATGAATTCTTAAAAATTGAAATTGTCTGTGCAGGAAACAAACTTTCCAGTCTGGCTTATGCAAAATTAGTGTCTATGAAGAAGAGAAGTAATTTGCTCTGATTTATCATTTAATTATGATATTATGCTGTTATTGTATATTGCATTATTATTGTAATAAAACTGATATCATTTTCACAGGTATATGGTAGGTTTTATTAACAGGTCATGAAGATATGATGTATATAGGCTGTCGTATTTTTAGTTACAATCAAGTTCAGTGGCTTATGCCCCAAGTATTTTTCGTTTCAGTCAAAGATTTTGTTACTTTTTTGGGCTTTGTTCTTTGTGTCTTGACAATTTTTTATGTACCCCAGTACATTCAAAAACTTTTGCATTTTGAGCCCAAAGGAAAGGAACAGTGTTACCTTGAGTGAACAGGTTTTTTTCAATGTGTTTGCTTAGAGCAGTTATGAAGTATGCAGGTAAGTCTATTTACAGTTACATCAATTGATTGCTCACTACACTTTTAGTTGAACTTGAATAAGTGTTGTGATTTTCTCTTGAAGGAAAAGGGAACTGCTGTCAAGAGCAGATCTTGTTCTACCATGGAGGCCTTTGTACAACCTCATTGAAAAGGTCAAGTACTCAAAAGAACGCTCATTTGGACTCTATAGATGCCCTCAGTAAGTCAACCTAATTATTTGTCAATTAGAGCAGTGAGTTTAGCAATATTCTTATTAGATATTCAGAAATTAATGAACTTGAAGCCCTTTCTATTTATCTGATCTGTTAAGTGATTCAATAACTTACCCTCTCCCCAATTGAATACCCTAAATCCATTGTCTATTTTAATCAGTAACTAGCTAGCATTTAGTTGGTTTCTAGGTATCCCCTTGGTGTGTGTCTATGTCTGTCTATGTCTGTGTGAGACCATCCCCATAGTATATATGCAGAACTTTCAAATGTTTTGACCCCCTTCTCCCTTGTATATAAACATACACTTTCTAGATTACCTGCTGTTTTTGCATGTACTTTCAAGTTTATCCCCCAATGAGCTTTCAGTTTTCAACCACTTTCAGCCTGTTTTTAACAACATTTTGTCTAAAAAAAGGAAGAATTGTGATCATAGTATAAGATTGGCATGTTTGTTTGAGTCTGGGTGATTGCATTGAAGTAGAAATCTGATCAAAATTTTTAAGTTCAGATGCACTCACAATTTCAGCATGTTGAACATTAAAGATTCAGAAGAAACAACAGGAGTTTTGGTGTGGTTGAATCCATTGGTGCAGTCATGTTGTGTATTGGCAAGAATCCCCTCCCCCTTGTATGCAAACATGTGGTTTTGCTGAACCCCCCTTCCCCCTCTGCGTGTATGTACTATGTGGATGGCCATTGCGTATTTTTATGGGTAAAAGGATCTTATTATCTACTCAGAGCTTGCCTGTAAAATGTTTAGATGATTTGCAGTTATCTGGCTCAACATCCTGTATTTGCAATTAATATATCATTCTCATCACCATCACCAAGATCATAATCATAATCATCATCACAATCTTCATCAAAATCATTGCCATCATCCTCATCGCCATCATCAATATCATAATCATTAACAAAATAATAATCATCACATCATTACCATAATCATCATCACCATCATCATCCTCATCACCATCATCATCATCATCACCATCCTCATCACCATCATCATCCTCATTACCAAAATCACAATCATCATCATAATCTTCATCATAATCATTACCTGTCTTGTCTTTCCCATTTTGCCCCTGAAGGGGGCTAGGACTGACCCTGTGGTCACATTTTGCCTGTCATTTGTTTTAAAGAGGTGATTGAGTTGGCTACACTCAATCGACTTTGTAACCCCAACAGTTACTAGGCAGAGCTGTAGCGTGAGCCATTGATTTTGCTTTTCACTGCACAGGGCCTGGTTTGACAGTTTGCCACAGGTCATCAACATCTGCCCTAATTCTGAATCTCTGCGAGATAAATGACTATCAACTATCAACTTAAGGACAGCTGTCTCTCTGTGCCTGCTTGCTACCACTTGGAGGTCTCCACCCATGGGCTAGCCATATTCATTACCATCATCATCATCCATCATCCATCATCCATCATCCATCATCATCATCATCATCATCATCATATTAATTATCATCATAATAATTATCATCATCATCATCAACTCATAGTATTCATTATCATCACATCAGTCTGAAAATAATATCTTTCAATTCATTTCAATGTGTTTTTATATTATAATAGGGTAGTAAAGCCATTCACATTTTCAATGGTTTACTCTAGTAGTGCCTTATGTAGCTGCATTATTTTGAATTTACTCAATTTATTTTATTTTTAGGAAGTTTATTGAATCTTTGCAGCATTTGCTAAGGACAGTTAGAGTGTAAGTTTCCACATGCATGATGACTAATACAGTTTTGACTATTACAGTTTCCCATATTGTTCTATTTCTCTTATTCACTAATCACTTGGATCATAATTATAAACTCAGATATTATCATCATCCTTCTCATCACTTAATTGTTAGTAAACTTAATGCTAAGATAGACAACCAGTTTTTTCATTGGTTTTTGCTCATCAGTCAAACAGTTGGGACATTTTTTTGATTAAAGAGCCACAAAATAGAAGTTATTCTCAAAGTTTGATGTGCTTAAATTTTCAATTAAGCTGCAGTAAAGGATAATCTTTCAGTTATACTTGTGATAAAAACTTGCATAAAAAGACTGATCAGTAAAAACTGATGTAAAACTGATTGTTTGTTTGAGCCTCAATACTACCAATACCTCAATCTCTGATATAGAAGAATCTTCAATGTTTCCATGCCTATTGCTACTTTTATGTCTGCTTTCGTGGAACTAAGCACTGAAGTTAAAAAAGTTAAAATCCTTCCCACACCAAATGTAATTATCTCCATTTTGTGTAGCCCTAGACCACAGCAGGGAGCTGGTCCAGTTGTGGCTCCATGTGTTTAACTTTCCTATTCCATTCTCATGCATTGAGGGCTAGATTAGAAGGCAGTGGGTTCCATTTTTAGAGTCTTTGGTATGTAGATACAAAGACTCTGAAAGACCAAGAAGTAAGCACTGAAGTACCGCTGCTTTATTTTTTCAGTTATTTCTCTGCCGATTCTACTACAGAGATGCTGGCAGAATGGAGGCCCCTTCTCTGTCCATTTGATGCAGTTATGAGTCAGGGAATCTATTTCCTCTCATATTTCCTACCAACATGTCTGATGCCTGAAGAGCATGTCAAAGGCTTTGAGTATGTTAAATCTCTTGCTTTGAATTATGTTTACTATATGTGACCTAGATGAGAAACTTTGAATAATGTGCGGGAGATTTGCTTTGAGGTTGAGAAGTTGCGTGGTTGAAAGTAGCTTTGATAGGACTTTTGTGTGACTGATATTAGTGTGCAGCTGAGCATCTGATGTGTGTGTGTGTGTGTGTGGGGGGG
>WIPJ01002378.1:18371-36819 GCA_018155075.1 Cassiopea andromeda | reverse complement strand
GGGGGGGGGAGAAATCCCCTTGCAAGGCAAAAATTCAAATCTGGTATTTGACAATAGAGCAGTTGTTCTTAACTTGGGTTCACTAAAACTCTAGGTGCTCAGTGATTCAGTTTCAGGTGTTTAGCAGTTTTGTTCACCCTATTTCAATAAGTTTAAGGCAAGTTTGGACTATAGGTAAGGAAAAGCTTAAAGTATCATCTGTTGTGAATAGGAGAACAAGACTGCAGTTTGTAGAAAGATAGACAGAAATTCATAGGTCAGCACTCACAAAAGGTGCTTTAGGAGAAACTTATTTTGTTGGATTTTTAGGGTTGTTTTTTGCTGATGTTTAGTGAACTAGAAAGATATGGTTGAAGCTGTGTTTATGATGGAATTAGAAGTTATAGATTTCAGGCAAAGTTTCCCTTTCTTGTTTTTGATCTAAATATAGAAAGACCACTGAATAAACATCACCTAGTCACTTTTGGAATTGCAAAGTTATTTTCTTGGTGTAAATGATATTTGATTCTGAAACATTATTATTCTTGAACAATTATCATATGCTACATATTCTTACAGGCTCTGGTTCAAAGAGCTGATCGATTACTGGGTGAACTGTACTCATCATGTGCCTGAAAGTCAAGAGGTAGCTTTGTATGCAGATTTTTCCTTATTTCTGAGAAATTTATTTGACCTTGTTAGCAATATGCAATATATCTGCACAATGGGAGATCACAAACCTCCAGCCCCAAGGTCATGTCTGACTTTGACTACCACCCAATCCCGCTCCAGTATTTGGGGGGAAGAAGGGGCATATTTTAAAAGAAGCATGCAGAGGTGAAAATAGCCATCAGACATCAGAAATTTCTGTACCAGTATCCAGACTACTGGTAACACTGAGACAAGAATTGTGAAAATGTCTGACAATCCCCTTTGGTGAATGGGCAAAATGGTGAATCAGTTGGTTGTAAAACATTCATTATTTGATTTGCCCAACAATGAAATTTTGGGATTTATGTATATATGCTGTAAATTTAAGGTTTTAGTTATATTTTTAATAGTGGTGGAAGCAAATTTTTTGGGATTTCTCACCTATTGAGCATTTATGTTGACACCCTCAGTCCTGGTAGCACCTGTTTTGGCACATACCAAGAATTTGAAACATTGGCTTCTTGGATTGAAATGAATAAACGCTTTTGACAAAAATACACATATTTCTTTATTGCAGAAACCTGTCTTGTTGAAAAATTCTAAGGCCCCCTTTGACCCCACTGTGGGCTCAGAATGCCCCCAAATCCCAGTTCCAAAATTGTCTGACACCATGTATTATCCTCATTTCCACCCCTGAAAATAGGGTACTTTTTTAGTGAGGTACTGATGTTTTGCAGTTTTTATAGTCTGCCAATTTCAGCTTCAGCCCCCAAAATGAATAGTACTATCTAAAATAGGCCCTATATTGCCAACATCTTGCCCCAGAAAGGGTAGTTTATAGTGATTTTGACCCTAGAGCCCAGAAAGGTCTATGAACTCTGCTGTACAGCTTGTAAAATATCCTGTACACACTTTTAGGCCTAAAGTATATTAGATAGAAAGTTATTTGGAAATAGAGAGAGGAAGTAGTTAACATGGCTAATATTTGGATGATGTTTTGGCTATATGTATTTTGCAACTTGGGCATTTTTAGTTAATTATTGGAGGAGACATTCTTAGTGAAGAATTTTTACTAGATAAGTGTAAGAATTTAGTCACTTTGAATTTCTTTTCCAGAATTCTTTGCGCTAATTTTGTTTCAAAATTATCTTGAATTATCATTTTTTTGTTTGATTTCATGTTTTTCCTTCCTTTATTCCAGGATTTAATGAAATTATTTGCAAGACTAGCAGAAGAGAATGTTGGCTTCATAGACTGGACCCAATACATCCCAAAGGTTTGCAATTTCTAACATTAGCAGCATCCATGCCATTAACTTTTATATTCTAGGAATAGGAATTTTTAAATTAAATTCAAATTGCAGATTGCCTGATTGTAGAAAACTTTTAGACAGCATGTTAGCTGCATATCATTTTCAATATTCAGCTATTCAGTATGATTGTTCATAGGCTAATTTATCTTGGAGACTCAACTTTTTGGTGCTTTTATTTCTGGCTTATGAGCACGCTCAGTATTCATTGAAAGCACAAAATGAATAGGCACATTGGCAAAGATTTGATACGATATAAACTATTATAATTATATATCACTTTATTATTTGCAATTAATATTTGAAAGCCTCACATCAGTTCATTTCTACTGCTAAGAATGGTATCATGTAAGTATTATGCTAGAGATGAGAGTGAAAGTTTTGTCGTTTCCAAGATCCAAGCATTTTTGTTCTAACATTTCTTTTGCACACTTCGCAGATTTTCAATAGATTCTTGAGTGGTCTTCACCTTCCTGTGGGGAAAGCAAAATCCTCTTACCACAGCAGTTTTGAACTGCTTGCTGTTTCTACAACTGCACGCTGGATTGTGTACATGATCAACACAGACAATGGTTGCCTTGACCACCTCAGTACCTTATTTAAAGCCCTCGAATCGTTCTATCACCCATCAAATTATGGACGGCACTCTGTGAGTAGACAACGCTTTTACTATTTGGTTATTGAAGTAGCAACAGGAACGCCGGAATGATAGTGGGGGCAAGGGGACCAATAAGATTGAAAAGGGACCAACTACCATAAGTGAACAAAGCGACCCGAGAAAATGAGGGCTCCAAAGGCACTTCTTTGGCTCATTTTCGTGTCACAGCGGGGACTGCAAATTGTCACAATCATGAAAATTGTCTTTTACCAATCACATTTTGTTTATTTAACTACAATAGTCGCCAAAAGTCCTTTTTTTGTTGTTATTGTTGTTTAATTTATTTTGAGTAGGCTGTTATACCTAGCTTTATCAGCTATTTTAGGCCTACTATACATGCCGCCGCATCCAGGCATGGGACCCCGAGTTTAATGTGCTGAAGGACAGCGGAGTGAGCTGTTTTGGTGGTTCATCTGGGAGGTCGCCCATCCAATTTCTGACCGTACACAGCCGTGCTTAACTTCAGTTAAGCTAATGGAACTTACTGGGCCACTTGGTCACTCACCCCGCTTTAGCAATATTTATTCTGGACTTAACACTCATTCCCTTCCTCCCGCTAAACAATGTTGGTTTATGAGAAAATTGCATGTGGGAATGAAAAAATTTTACGAGCAAAATGGCGCCAAGTGTCTCAGAAACAGAACTACATTGCTATAGAGGGAAAGGGGGTATGTGCACGCCGCAATGGTTTATACTCTGAGAGTACTATATTTTTTCACTATTTTTGTGGGTGCCCCATGGACTTTTGGCAACTATTGTAGCTTGGTTGATTTCCGTTGTATTGTATTAACGTATGAAAAGCAAGCTACTGCTTTTCAAGGGAGGCTCTTTCCCCCCTCTACCTCTCCACTTCAATTCAGTTCAGTTCATTTTTATTGAAAAATGCCACTACATCCAAAATGTCACTAAAATTTCTTACAACATACAACGAAAGCGCAAAATACACTAAGAAATACAAGCTAACAAAAGAACAAAAATTTGCGGGAGTTTTTATGCAGGGAATTTCTTATAAGGAGGAGTTCTCTCAGTAGATAGACTAATCGAGGAGAGAGCACCCCCTAGGTTACAGACAAAATTTGTAGTTAGATTGATGATTAATTAAGATTCTTGTAATTCAACTGTTTTGTATTTCACGTGTGACTGCTTCGGTGTCCTTAAGTAATAAGAATAGTGTTCACTGCATTATCACTGTGTTTATAGTATGTGGTTTTAGTTAATTATGATTGTGTACCGTGCTGGTTAGAACGATCATCTACATGTGAGGGAGTTCTTCATTTCGATTAACACCCGATCATCTACATGTAAGGACGTTCTTCATTTCGATTAACACCCTGAACTGTGTTAAACAGCTCACTCATTCTACACCCAGGATGTGCGCCTGTAATACAACTAGAAAGATATAAATGGCAAAGAACATAGTTCTCTATCCTACCTCACGATGCTGATGGTTTAAATGAAATTGCCCCTCTAACAAGCAACACTCCCCTCCCCAACATAGAAGTTTTCACCAGATTTACCTTTCATATTAGGACTAATGATTGGCAACTTATGTTGTGAAGGGTTATAGGAAAGTCACTGTATAATGCTTCGCTTTTGATTCAGAGTATGACATATAGTCTCTACGTTATGTTAGACAATGTGTACTGTGTCGTTCAGATAGCAGAATATCGTGATAGGAATGTTGAGAGACTTAACTGTTTCAATATTTTTCACAATGACTTCAGAATCGACACACTTTTGTATTCTTTCTCTTTTGAAATTTGTTTCCTCAGCAGAATGTTCTTTTTTGATAGTAATACATGTTATTAATCAAGGCAGTAGGCTTCAGTTAATTTGTATAAGATTTAAGATATAATATATGATACAGGATACAAAAAAGAAAAATAAAGACATAGTAGATAATAATGGTGCACTTGATGTGTCTGATATTTTTGAAAAGTTAAAAGATAAAGCTCTTATCATAAGTTCTAGATGTCCAATCATAATCTTTCATCTTTTTGTATTAAGATTCGGCTTCTCAAGTTTCTGTGCCAGCTGACAGACAACTTTATTAAGAGACTGCACAGAGAGAGGTATCGTAAGCCAAACTGGATGCCAAAACCACCCGAGCATGCTCGTTTGAAAGACTCAGATGTGGAAAGATTTGTTGTTATTTTGAAACCCGTTGCTATGCTGGCTGTTTACAGTAAATCAGGAAGTTTTGACGCCGCTGCTTCGTTGCAAAATCTGGCATTGATAAAACCTGATTTGATACTTCCATCCCTCATAGAAAGGTATGTGCACACTTTTAGTAAACAGTTAAAGTTTATAAGAATATCAAGGCTCAGAATCGCTAAAATTTAGGAATAGTTTAAGAATAATGCAAGGCTCAAGCTTCATCAAGACTTCGAATTTTTTTACATTTGACTTATAGCACTGTTTGTAGATTAACTTTTTGCATTATCGATAAGATATTTGTTTCTCTATCTCTTTTGATTTTCTTTATGAAGAAGTAAGGCTTTAGCAAAAATTTGAATGCATTCCTCTCAATTTAAGACGAAGCTACACTTTTCAAATTTAAGAATAATTTAAAAATAAATCTAGGCTCAAGCATCATCAAGATTTTGAATTTTTGTGCTTGCGAGATATAATACTGCTTTAGGTTAACGTTTGCACTGTCGATACAATGTGTATTGTTCTGTCCCACTTTTGATTGGCTTTATGAAGAAGCAAGACCCCACGAACATCTGAATATATTCCATTGGTTTCAGACAAAGCTACACCATTGGCACTTGAGAATTATTCAAGAATAGTCTTAGGCTCAACATCAGAAACATCAAAATAATTTAAAAATATTGAGGCCCCGCGAGAAATTAAGTATTCTTATAAAAGGGGGTGTGTATCATATTCAGGGTCCTAGAAAGTGCTTTGTTCTGTTGGTTTGGAAGTTCTGTTAGGTTTCCACTGTTATTTACACAAGGGCAGAAAGTACTATGATTTTTGAGTTTTGCTCTCTTCTGTTTTCAAAGATTAGATCATGGCTTCACGGCCATTAGCCCCGTGATGTAACAAAGACATTAGAGGCCCTTAGGAATTCACTAAGAATAGGGCGCCATCTTATTTTCACTCCAAATAATACAAATAGCTTGTCTGTGGGGTGAGTGGCCAAGCGGTCCAGCCAGTTCCATTAGCTTGACGGAAGTTAAGCATGGCTGTGTACGGTCAGAAACTGGATGGATGACCTCCCAGATGAATGACCAAAACAGCTCACTCTGCCGTCCTTCGGAAGGGACGTTAAACGAAGGGCCCAATGCCTGGATGTGGCAGCATGCATAGTAAGCCTAAATCAGCCGAACAAGCTAGGTATAACAGCCTACTCAAAATAAAGTAAACAGCAACAACAAAAAGGCTTCACGGCCATTATTTTTGTAACTATGACATACGTGTGGTATACCAGAAGGTAATTGTCGAGTATATAATGTTTGAATTTGAAAGTACATATGAAAAAGCAAGATAGAATGGATGTGATCGATATTATTTGTAGCTGATTTAGTAGGAAATAGAAAACTTTCCTTGTTGTATTAAGATCGACAGGGAAAATAGAATTTGAATCAATCCTTCTCAGAATTCCTTTTTACAATTATGCCCTATAAACGAAGTAATAAATTTAGTTGTGACCAGAATAAATCAAAGTGGTTGTCAACTTTTTTGCGGGAGTGGAGCACCAAAGAAACATTCCGTTGGCTCGGGAAGCCCCTTTTCATATCTCTGCACAGGTTATCACAAGGGCCACATTGAGAATCATAGTTAAGCAGCTTCTAGCTCACATATTTATCTCATTGACAACATCTTCATAGGGATATTAAAATTTACTGTCGGTCATACCTTTTATGTAACTTTTTGCGGAACTCCTTGACTATACTGGCAGAACCCTAGGGTGAAGCCTGGTTGAAATCCACTGCTATAGAGCACTAAAGTGTGACGTCAAAAAGTAGCTATTTTAGAATATCTTAATTCTAAAAATACAATTTTGTGATGTCGTCATTTTAGTACCCCCTAGCTATAGTTAGAGTGCTTGGTTCATAGTACCTTTGTATGCCAAAACATTAGTGGAAGTTTTCAGTATCCACATGTAGAATTACCCATAGACTTTGCCGCCACTTGTTCTCCTAGCTTTGTTTGTATAACTTAGTGTACCTTATCTTCCAGAACATTCGAAGCGCTTGGAGCTGTGATTGAACCGCATCAGGTTGTTGCAACGTTGTCTTGTGTGACGTCAATAGCAAGGTCATTAGTCTCTGATGAGTTCCCTGGTGGCCAGCTGCATGTTCTGGCGTTGTTGCGTCTAGCTCTTCCTGGAATCGATCCGAATGACTTTCGTAAATCAATGGTAAGTTTAGTTTTTTACTGCCCAATCGGTTGAAATGTCTTTTGCTTGCTGTAGAACTATATAAGGATGACAATCTTCTTATTCAACACATGCGTTGATGCACAGCTGCCTTTTTACTTCTTTCCCCATCATTTATGTTAATCACATAATCTGTTGCCTTTGTATACTAGATGGTGCCATTATGGGTTTTGCAAATAGCTCGCTAACTAGAAGCAGAGCTTTCAAGTGAAAAAAGTTGGATCATCTTTGATCACATTGTACACAAGTAGTCTGTAGACCAGGGGTGATTTCTAGGGGGCTCAGGGGGCGGAGCCCCCTTGTTAAACTCTCTGCTCATTTTGGGGGGGGGGGGCTCAGCCCTTGGCTTTTCAGAGTTTATTGGCCTTGCTTCCAAATTGCCATGATCAATTGTGCACTGTTATGTAGTTATTGAGGCATTTCTTATTGTTGATGATACTGTATCAGTATTAAACTAAATTATTACGTTTCCATCTTTGAACATATGGGTGTGGTTGTAGCTGGGCCACACCCAAACTATAGGCGTGGTTGTTCCTAGAGCCCCCTTGTTAAAATTTTTAGAAATCACCACTGCTGTAGACGTTCTAATTGGTAGTTGTAGATCCGTGTTTTGAATCTTATCGTATGAAGCACTGCATAAACTACACTTCATGCACACTTCATGCTCTTCATAAACTAGCCCCGCTGAGCCTCTCTCCACTACAAGTCTGGCTTTCAGCATTAAAGTGATGATATAGCTTTCTTCCACAATATGTTCAAACTTTGAACGCATTTGCACTGAAAAAATGACATTATAACTCCCCGCTCCACGAAGTAATAAATTTAGAATCGATGTTTCATTAGGGTTTTTGTCTTCTTCTTCATCAAAAAGATTCATCGTTCTCGCTATTTCATAGTTTCTTATTCTGCCTTCAGTCAACATTCACTTTAATCTCATCCATCGTGAGTCTGATTCCATTGGTTGATTGTTCAGAAGCTTTGGTTCTTGAAGTAGAAATGACGGAGGTAATGTGCATCTATTTCTTGTTTATTTGTTGTGATGTAATTGCTATCGAAATCGTTTGATCCAATCATTGTTAGAACCTTTGCTCGTAAAGGGAAAGGCCCGATGCTCGTAAACAGAAAGGCTTTTTATATAAGCCCTTCACTTTCATACGAAGCACATAACGAGTGAAAGTGCCCTGGAGGGGCAAACCCTGCATATAAAACCACATTGGATGGGGCGAAAGCCTTTTTTGTTATGTAAATCTCCAGGTTAATAATTTGTTGGGGAGGCGTAGGTATGCAAAATTTTTCATTTGTAGGCATTACCCCATGCAGGTATGTGCCTGTTGCATAAACAGAGAAACAGTTTTTACATTAGGTGCTATTCATTTATCTCGGAATCACGCATAGTATTAAAGTTGTCCTTGGTAACAGCCCCCCTCAGCATTGTCTCATATTTTGTGGCACAGCATTTGAGGTCGATGTTTGTCCTTACAAATATCCTTTGCATTTTCATAATCTAAATAAATTCTGAGAATCGCTGGTTGTAAAATTTCAAGTTGACGTATAACGTGCAGTTTTAAGTAGAGCCACCTCTGAGTAACTTATGATATAGTACTATAATATGTAGAAAAGAACATACTAAATTTACATATATATATATATATATATATATATATATATATATATAATAATGTGTATATATGTATATAATATATATATGTATGTATGTATGTATGTATTATTTATAGTTCACTTGTGGTTAGAAATTTTCTTCCTTCTAGCATGAAAAGGAACTATGTGCTATTTCAGCACATTTTGAAGATTTTGTATTGGAATTTTTGGATCGGTAGGTAATTTATACTTTGCTAGTTTTGAAAGTAAGTTTATTAGATAATTGCTGATTTTTGTTATTATCAACCTCAAGGATAAGTTAAGAGCATTGCTCGTGCAGGTCCTTGAACTCCTTGAGAGGTGCTGGAATTTTGAATTTAATTTCAAGGACACTTGAAACTCCTTGAAAATGAAAGTTTTTCTTTGGAACTTGATCACACTCCTTGATATATTTGAATTTTTACTGTTTTCTTCGTTCACATCAACAAACAAGACAAAAAATAATTTAAAGAAATATCCGAAGGAAAGTTTAAAGAAAATCGTACAAGAGAACTCTTGATATACCAAGAAATGTCTCGTTTTCGAAAATTTGGGCTCCTTGTGTATTCACGCATGCGCTGAGAATGCAAATTTAGACCTCCTTAAAAATTGTTTTTGGTTCTTGAATAGTCCTTGAAACTCCTTGAATCTGCAAATGAAAACCTGTAAGAGTAAAATTATACCGGAGAGATTGCCCAGTGATAGAGCGTCTGCCTCACAACCGGTAGGTCGTGGGTTCGAGCCCCGGCCGAGTCATACCAAAGACTTTAAAAATGGTACTCACTGCCTTCTCGTCTGGCGCTCGACATATGAGAATGGAGTAGGAAACTTAAACTTGCGGAGCTACCAGTGGACTAGCCCCCCCCCCCGCTGTAGCTTTCACTGCATTCGCAGGCGCGTGGCCTAGGGCTATAGAAACGGAGATAGGCGCCACCCTATGCGCCAATGGGCGCGGGAAAGGACTGACACTTTTTTTAGTATGAGTAAGCTTTAAGAATTAACCAATAATCTTCAGCGGAGTAGTCTATTTAGAATTACTCTGACGCACCCTCTCCCTCCCCGCCCTAACTGTCTGTCATCTGTCTGTCTGTATGTTTCTCACTCTCTTTCTCCCTATCTTTCTTCTGCTATGAGCTATATGTGTTTATGAAATGTGAAATCTATGCTTGCTTGTAGTTGCTTCAATATTATCGACAACAGTGTAGTTGAGCAGGTGAATCAAGAGGAGAATATCATTGAAAACATGGATACCCAAGAAGGAATCATTGGCATGGGCCTAGCTTCAACTCTACATACTGTTCTCATACAATCATCTCCAACAATTTTTTCGGTATAATTTTTTTCTTGAAACTTCCTCATATATTCTTTATACTCTAATCATATAAATAAAAAATCTAGCTAACAACAGGTAAAGTTGGCTTGCCTAGTAATACAATAAAAACATAATGCTACAATGCTACAGAAGATAAATAAAAGGGTATTAGTAAGATTTTGGCAGTAGTAGATGAGAAGATCCGGCTTAGTTCATGGTTTATTTTGTATACAGAAAATATAATAATAGGTGCGGATTATGATTGTTATTAATTTCTTGAGGATATATTTAAGATGTTTTTCTTATATAATATAATATTTAGATTGAACAGAATTTTCACTCATATCCTCTTTATATTAAAGAAGTATAAGAGTTTGTCTCTTGTGCAGTTTCAAGTTCTTCCATTGAAATTTCAGTGATCGTCTATGTCTGACAACATGCAGCACATTTCTTTCTTAGAGTATCTCACAAATATCGTGCCACAATTGTACTTGTGGATACAATGACGTAGCAGATATAGGTTGAAGTTAGGACAAGCCCAAGCTCATGAAACCTTAAGGGGCCCCATAGAAGTTATTGAGAGACAAGTCTTTTGCAATATCCGGTATGAAAACTAATGGGACTGGAGTCTTTTAAATTCCCAAGGGCCGTGGGCGTCTATGCTACGTCTCTTTGTGGATATCTCACTTTTGTAAACCATCCTTGGCATGTTGTTGCTGAATACGCTGTTTTTGTTCTTTGTGATTTTGTTCTTGCTGTCAAAATATATCCAACTGGAATATCTTCGTTGACTTTGGTCTCCTTGCTACAGCAAAAATTAGAAGGGATGATACACTCAATAGCTCTATTGATAACAAAAAATCAGGTAGACACCAAAATAGACATGGAATAGTATCAAAATAGTTATATTGATCAAAATAAGTATCAACATTTACTAGAAATGAGGCAAGAATAACCATCATCATGATCTCATGTATTCATGCAGTATTGGTCTATAGCTGCACAAGCATTTGAAAATTTTTGGGTTTTGATATTATTGGAAGGAGGGTGAGCAACCGCATTCCTTCATAGTGCATACCAATAGCGACTTGTACATAGTAAAGGAAAGGTCTTTCATTCTAGAACTAGATCCTCCTGTCCTTACTTTTCAGACTGCATTACAAAGACTGTTCAACTATTGTGAGTCTAGAGTTATGGAAGTGACAGTTGCTGGTAAAATGGTGTCAGATATGGTCAGGGCTGCTGTAAAAGTTAGTATATTTACTGAAATGTTATTAAATATATTTATTTCAAACTGGATGGGTAAAGAAATTTTAAGAGTTCTGTAACCTTGATGTGGTTGATCAAAAACATTACGTGATTAAGAGTAAGTAAGATGCTATTAACTGTTGTAGCCTTGATTCTTTTACTCGATTTCAACTCCGTTTCCCCCAATTCCTTGGAGCTTGGAGGGTGCCTCTAATATTAATTTAGTTCTGGCACGAGAATTTAAGGCTGGGTTTAAGGCCCTTCCTGACCTCACCAATGACCTGCGATGGACCTTAAACCCAGGACTATGTTGGTCTGAGTCAGATGCATTACCGCTAGGCCACGGCTGCTCTGTTGTAGCCTTGATATTGCTAACCAAAAATATTTGTCTCAAATGAGCATTTTCACGGGACTGTAGAATTCTTGGAGGTGGCCTAGACATCCATTACCCATCAGCCTTTCACCAGGAACGTACAGTATATGTAACTTTTTGCTTTTATGAATTATAATGATTTGTAGGGGCCGTAGTGCTTCTTGTAAACGTTGCGGCTTTAGTAAAATCTCTAAGGATTTAGGTTTCACCCTCACCGGAGAAAATTGCTCACAAGAGGGAGGCATACGTTGTGTAGTTGGAAGTTCAAGGTGTTTTATAGATACTCTGCAGAAAATAAAGTAAATTGCAGAGAACAATGTTTCTTTGATGGCGATTATTTCGTTTCCCATTTCGTATATGCGGGGTATATTGAAGGTTAGCCTTCTTACTGCACGGCGTTAGTAAGAGGAAATGCGGCATTCAAAATAGGTTTCTTTTCAACATCCCACTGTTGTGTGCGTATACATTTGTGTGTGAAAGAAGTCAAAGAATCAATGCTCTTCATGCTACATGTTTTTTTATAAGAAACTTGGATCGGCACATAGTACTAAAAGTTTCTTATTTAGTTTCTTGTTTTTGAGACCGAAACTCATCTTATTGTTTGAAAGTCGAACACTTCTGGGTGGGTATAACCGCTCAACGTCACGAAAAATGTCCAAGCAGATCAAAATGACACGATAGTCTTTTCCAAACAAAAATCGTACAAATTGATGAGTGGAAGCAAATCAGTGTACCCTTTTTTAGACAAATTGATATTTTACAGTTTCTTAATGTTTCTTGAACAAAGTACTAGAGTTTCTTAATTTTTTGACCGGCCTTGTACTTGTTTCTTATAAATAAGTTTCTTATAAACCAGGTTCTTATAAAAGAACATGCAGTGCGTTTTTCCCATCCCCTTTCCGATATCTCAAAGCACAGCAGGCTGTAAACGAATAGTCTGATCACGTAACACTGAGGTCAATTACAGTTTTGTGATCAGCTCTTTAGCCGACTGTATTTGCTGGAAGACGTGGATATTTCTTGTATTTTGTCTGGTCATTATCAGCTTCTGGGATAGCTTTAATTTATCAGTTCTGTCGAGGACTATCAGCAACCACCACGACCACAGAATATTACGAATACAAAGAAAAACCGGCAAACGACTTATGAGTATAGATAGTTTTGCATCAGACCAAGGATTAAATGAAAGTTACTTGCGTCAAAATAGGAATTTTCAACTATGGCTTCGCCAAACACAGCCAAAACGTGTAGTGAAATTGATTATGGAGTTGTTAGCATTTATGTTGTCAATCTCTTCCAGTGGCCTATCTGGAGCACTGTTTCCCCATCTTTTTTCACCCATAGACCCCATAGTCATTTACGTATAGGAGAAACAACAAAGGCCCAAGATATAAGCCATGAGGGACACCACACATTACATTTTCTACACTGAATATTCTCCCATTGATCTTACAGCATTTCCACCTATTACTTATGTCAGTTTGTTCTCATTCTTTTTCACCCATAGATCCTATTTCCATCTAATGTTTTTCGGTGACCCCTTCATGGTTATCCAGCAAAACCAAGCTTATTATTCTCACTATTGAAGTAGATGATGGGAAGCGCAGCGTCTGTATAAATTTGAATATAAGTGCGACGAAAAAAGAGATACCCTTTAGTTTTCCTTCTTCAGTTGGAATTATCAAGTAAATCCATATTATTCGACGAATCCAGCTAAATAAAATTTGCCTGAATTCTAGTCGAAAAATTCATGGGGTACGTTCTGACCCAATCTTGAGCCATCTTCAGTCGGAAATAAAGGTTCGAATATCATCCTATATAGGAGTGTTGTATAAATTCAAATCTATACTCTGAAACGCTGATTCAATTATGAAGACCAAGAAGACTCCACGAAGAAAACGCTCTGATTTTGACTAAAATACCCTTTATCATTCCATCACCTACTGTATATCTGTATACTCGTTCTTCTCTTCTCTAACGTTCTCTACTTCAATACCACTTAATATACCCAAGTACACATTACTAGTCAATGTCTCATGAATAAACGAACCAATAAAATTTAAGTCAACAAGAAAGGTGTATCTACGTGATAAACCTTCTAACAATAAATTTGCGTAAATAATTAATATTTTAACCATTGGTTCTATTCTCCCGTAGTCATGAAAAAGAAAAACAACTTGAGTCATGATACTAAATTACTGAATGAATAAGATTACGTAATAGCTGCGTGCGAAGGAAGTTTCCCAACATAGGAGTAGGGTGATCACATGTTAAATCAAGACATGCAGAACCGTACATATGAAATGATGCAATTATTTTCCCTAGCATTTTTGTATAGAAACTAATCAATTGAAAATGCATTGCTTTGAGATAAAATTCTGTGAAGCAATTACACAGTATAGGAAGTAATTGATAATAACCCGTTTTTGAGATAACTCTTTGACTGCGAGAGAAAGTTGCAAATTTGCTCAATGAAATCAACGGACATGTCAATAGGAAATTGATAAAGTCTGCTTGTAGACCCCCAAGAATACAGAAGGAACTGTGAAAGCGATTTTATCTATTATCTGCAAATTTCTTCATGGTAGCAAGTTCCACGTTTAGTAATAAATTGTATCCTGCAATGGAATTGCTTTGATAGATCACCAGTATATTGCTATGGAACCCCAAATTGATAAAATCTGCTTGTAGACCCCCAAAAATATACCATGGATCCCTAGAATCCATGTGGACCCCGATTGAGAACCATTGATTTAGAGCTAATCTGAATGGGACTGTTTATAATAGGAACACTTTTTGTGCTGGTTCTAGCATTCCCAATGAGGCAATACCCAACCAGGTAAGTGTCAAGAGGAAGGTGTTGTGTTGTAAGGGCTGAGCAATATAAACGCATGTTTTTATGTAAAACATGTACAGAACAATTTATTTATTAAAACATTGTATAATCTGAACTCAAGTCTCAACTCGATGACCCTCTAAATCAACTCCTGAACTCTACTGCTTGCATTAGGCTATAAATGATTGATTGACGTATAAATGTCACGTGAATTACAATACATGACTACTCTGGTGCCGAGATCTCTACAACAGAAGGCAATTGCTCAAAATTTGATTCTGACGTCTATCCATTTGAACTTACTATGTTCGTATTGAGTCATTGTGCTACTTGCACCATTACGGCTGGGATGTCAGTAGTACTGGGACAAGTGTTCCTATTGTAGGAGAAGTTGGTTGTGGCATTCCAAATGCTGTGGAAGTGGCATGTGACTTCTGACCTTACGAATATTTGGAAGCCAAGCTTTATTTTATCTGTTTGCATGACATCGCACCCATGTTTTCTTTCGCCGCAGATAAATCTTTATCGCAGCCCCGCTAATGGGGCAAAGGGGCAGTTTCTCCGGCCCCCGAACATAAAAGGGGCTCCAAAAGCTAGGAAGATTCTTAAAAATATATTATACTGTCTCACTGTGATGATACCCGCAAAGAATTGGAAAGAAGCAAAGGAATTCTTTCTCTCAGGGGTCCCTGTTTTTTCCACTTGTAGTTTCACCATGACGTCTTCAATGCTGCACTATTTTTAAGCATATGAGGTCATCAATGTTGCACTTAAAACATATCATTAATATATATTGAACTGCTAATGTGTGCATATTTCGATGATAAAGCCCCAATGTTTATTGCATGTGGTTTTTTTTCTTCAGGCATATCCCGCTCTGACGATGAAGAAGTTTCTGCCACACTGCTTGCGAGTCGTAAAGAATATGACGTCAGGTAGTATTTTGATTAGCATTTTCCAGCGATAATGAATAGGGCTATCCCCCATCTGTTTGGACTTTGGAAGAAAGCGGGAAACTAGTCTCGTTATCTTGCCGTATGATTTGTCCAACGATTTGTATCTGATAAAGGAATAGACTGGAGTCTCGATAACTAAATTGACGTGCGCCACAGCGGCATTTTAATACTGAAACCTTAGAAAATAGGCGTGGCTAATACTACCTTATTACGCTCATTGCATTTACGGTCCTATGTCAACTAATAACTTCCTACCATTCATATGTTGTTTCAAATCAGTAGCTGTATCTCGTACATTATAACAGTGATACCTTTTGTTTGCTATTTAGTTGGCTGCAGCAGCTGAAACTCTGACCTTTGATACATTTTATTTAAATTCTCTTAGCTGAAGGAATTGAAGAAGAGGAAACAGTAGATTCAGAGCTTTTGTGGAACCTCGAGATCCTCTCAGAGCTCGTTCGATGCACTGGCAAGGAGCTATTGCCGTACATTCCACAATTTGAAGAAATTATCAATAGTACACTGCCCTTGAAATGCAAGAAAGCATATGCCAGATCTGCAAAGGTGAGCGTATATTGTAGATGAATTATGGGAGCGGGGCAGTTGAAGAGCTAGTAAGAGTAGTAGAGGGACGTAGCTATAGTGAGGTGCGGAGGGTCGTCGCACCCCCCCCCACGCAATATTTAGCATGTCGGTACATTTGCTGAATAGGAATAGTGCTCATCCATGTTATATTGCTGATGAAACTAAAGTAAAGTCCTATTTGTCGGAAAATTGGGGTCGAACGAAGTCTCTTTGTCGGCAAATTGGAGTTGTGCATCCCACCAAAAGTTTTCTTTAACATCGCCCCTGGATGGATTACATTTATGGGTGGTAGATTGGATGTTATAAGCAGTAATATAAGTGGTTGGTAGATGCGGTACTAGGTTGGGTAGCAGAAAGAGTATCTAGAGAAATAGTAGAAGGGAGCAGTAGAATGATTGGTTGACAGATTACTGGATTGGGCAGTAAAAGGGAGGTAGATGGGATAATAGAATTAGTAAAACAAGAATATAGGAAGATCTCATCGATTGGGGATTTGAAGGAGTTTTTGCACGGTTGTGTTATTTAGAATTTTTTTCAAGGTAAGGTGGATGTAACTTTTTTTAGCACCTCTATCAAGATTTGCACCTTACTTTAGTCGGAAAATAGATTCTCATTAGTTTCACGGGGCCTAGATGTTTTCTTTTAGTGCTATTTACTTTTGCATTCCGAGTTTTTGGTTTTATGGTTTAGACTTCAAGGTCCCAAATCACTCGAAATTCTTCGTAATTCCAACTGAAGGCTCGAATATCGTCTAATTTTAGATGGCGTGTTGTTTAATTTCTTCTTCTGGTGACCAATGCAACGATTTAACCTTAAAAATTGAAACTATCCCAGTTGTTGAAAGTGGAGAGTAAAAACTACTTGGGATCATGGTTGATAGAAACCTAACATTTAAAACACACGTTGAATCTTTATGTAAGAAGGCAAATGAAAAGCTCCATGCTCTTTCCCGTATTTCGCGCTACTTAAGCACAGAGCAATTCAAACTTACAATGAAAACGTTCATACTATCGCAATTTAACTACTGCCCTCTCGTGTGGATGTTCTGTGACCGAATCCTGGACAATAAAATAAATCGAATACATGAAAAGGCTGTGCGCATCGCATCCCAGAATAAAACAGCTGACTTTAACATCCTTCTGCTTGAATCTAACTCTGTATCAATACACAAAAGAAACCTACAATTGCTAATGATTGAGGTCTACAAAACTGTACAAAATGTCAACCCGAGTTTATGAAGGAAATATTTGTACAAAAGGACATACCCCACAATCTTAGGAACAATTTGCCAATGCGCATCCCCAAAGCTCGAACTTTTAGTTACGGAATTGAAAGGTTGTCCTTTTTATGATGTAAGCTGTGAAATAACCTACCCGATGAATTTAAAAGCATTAAAACTCTTGCATCATTTAAAAGGCAAATTAAAAGATGGAATGATAACTGCAACTGCAAGTTATGCAAAAATTTCGTTAGTCATGTCGGTTTCCTTAATTAACTATATTAATCTTCATTTCATTTTACATTTGTATACTAGCTTTATTTCTCTTCTTTTTTGTTAATATATCACTATTTTCTTGTATTATTTTACATATGGTTTTTTGTAAGTAGTAGGCTTTAATTAGCTGACATACTAGCTATGTATTTATCTATCTACGCCTACTGTAAATAATTGAATTGTTATTATTATTATGGAGACATAATTCAGCCTTAAATTTCGTTGCATCTACATTGCAATGCATCAAAAACTCTATCATGTATGCTGACCTCCCGGGCTTCGTCTCACCTTGCATTGTAACTGGTGACCATTTGACCATTTGCGGCCTGGTATGCTTATCTCCTCTGGCTCGGCTACTATATATATATATCATAGAACTCACTGTTAGATTTGAAACGCTGAGAGAAAGAAAGATAAATATATGCAACTTACTCGTGATCATTCTTCGAAGTACCGTAGTTTCAATTTCATTAATCTCTCCATTATCTCACTAGGTATTTTTGGGAAATCTTGTTACTCTTTCATTGCCATGTGCAATGATCTTAATATCGACAAACTACACTTAAATTATGCCTTAAGGAAAATAACTGCCATCATCATCCGATCCACCTACTACATATTCTGCATGAGAAAGAAGCCTTGGACTAACCCTGATCTTCTTACTTACTGAACTATACAGATACATGTTATTTCACTTTGTAGTTTGGGATTTTTTATTTTAATGACTAAATGTAACCTTCTCAGCCAGATAAACATTACTTGTATTCAGAGAGAATTGTATTTGTAAGTTTTAATTGGAATATATACATGAGAAGTTTCAAAAAAATTATATTATTTGTTCGATACAGGGAATACATAATTTACCGTATTTTCTTGAATAGAAACCGCGGCTTCTATTATTTTCATTAGGGAAAAATTGCGGCTTATAATCAAAGGCGGCTTGTATTCAAGGGCGGCTTTTATCGTTATGGTTTCAACGCCTTCGAATAAAAACTTCGCGCGGATTTTTAAAAATGTGCTA
>WIPJ01002373.1:11721-22853 GCA_018155075.1 Cassiopea andromeda | reverse complement strand
TGTGATTGATATGTTTGCCCAGCTCAAGAATAGAAGAGCTAAATTTCTTTTTAAGTAGCTCAAGAGCTTCCATGCATTTTTTAAAAATTATAAACCAGCATACTATATTTGATAGTTTCTGCTTATGTCACCTACATTCTCTTTAAATTTTTAGGACAAAAATATATCATTCTAAACAATCTATATTATTTACTATCCATGGAATAAATACTTTAAATTACAAAAATAGTTTCAAAAACCACTCTGCCTGAGTTGGTTATTTCTCTAAATAGCAGAAGAGAAATACTAGCCTTTGATAATTGTGATTCTTGAAGCAGATTTAAGTAAGAAAGCCTCTTATATTACAGAAATAAATATCATCATTCTAATTAGTTTACTATCTGGAAGTAAAGCTATCTAATACCACTTTTGGGTGTGGCTGCCACAGCTATCTCGGACCACACCCAATTCTTCAAAGCTTTGCCCCCCCCAGTGAAAAATTCCACGAGCCGCCACTGCTTGCTACCTACAATGGCAGATTCAGCATCAGTCAAAGTGCAGCATAGATCATGATGGCTCATCAGGAGCGATGGAGGTTGATGGGTTGAGAAAACTTGTTAACAGAAGTGTGGACATGTATGGTGCAATATTTATAGGTGAAGTCATTCCTTGTTGTATGCAACAATAGTGGAAGAAAAACCTTATAAAACAGATGTCGTAATTGAGAAAAGAAATGTGTTGGCCATGTTCAAAATTATTTACGTACCAGGCCACATAAGGTGAAGGCAAGCTTTGGCAGCAGAAAATTAACATATTGGTAAAGTATTGGTGGAAAAGGAAGGCTGACCAAAACATATCAATAAAATGCAAAATTATTATGGGCTAGGTATAAGGAAGAATTAATTAAACAGTAAGGTATGGCAAGGTACATGATGACTGCCATTTATTACACAGCTCATTTATACAAATCCACAACACAGTTTGTGTCCCAGAGGGATTGAATCCTGGTGTGCATGGCAGAGCCCAAGAAGCTGGAGAAAGAGTATAAGAAGAATAGAGCATTAGTATTGAGAATATGTAGAACATTACGCTCACCAAGCTAGAAAGGTAATGTTTTGTTTTGTAATTCCCATGATGCATGCAGTAGTTGACATTTGTCATGCAGATGCAAAAGTTATACCATTATGGGGGGGCGGGGTATAGCAATAATGTTGACACCATATGTGGATAAGTTGGTTATGTCAACCACTGCTGGTGGTGAAGAATGCCTATTGAAAACCTGATATGCTATTGCAGATGTTTTGGCCATTATCATATGCAATTCTGTATTGTTGAGTGTAGCGATTTCTTCTGGAACCTGTTTGTAGCAAAGAAGGGCCTATATGATGCTGAGGTGATTGTTAGAAGTATCCAGAATATGTTGAATCATAAATATAGTGAGTGACAAATTATTTGGCTTTACTTGGTGTTGATAATGAAATACTGCGCAGTAGGTAGGTCTTGTTAGAACATATGCCATTTGAGCAAGCCAAAGCTCTGTATAACTGCTATTGCAATCACAGTTATGCATAGCATTGACTTGCTCACAGATATTACCTCATTAAGTCATACAACTGCAATTAATTGTTTTTTGTGCCTAGTTGAAGGAGAATATTTTGACAGAGAAAAAGGTGGGGTACTCTGAGAAGGATATCAAATTCACTGTGGAGGATTGGCCAGATGATGTTCCATTTAGACAGCCAAATTGATTGGGTGGGAATCAATTGAGGAAGATGTGGGAGTGGAGAGATAAAATCAGTTTCACTCACAATTGTCATTGCTCAACGAAAATTGCTCAATGCTCTATAAATCTGATGAGGCTTCAGACATTGATGGTGAACCCGAGATGGAAAAAACTGGTTGGAGAACTTGAAGAAGGTATGGACAAAGATAAATGGGCAAAGCAGAATTCCTTGGTCAGGAAAGGAGATGTTGTACCTCACTTAGCTCTTGGTTCAGATGGGTGTACTTTTTGGCTGCTCTTGTGTGCCAGCATATATGGTTTTGAGTATAGGGCCATACAATATCAGGACACCACTAGAGAGAACTCATCTCTGCCACAAACATTAGTGGATGAGGATATGCCAATGTATACGACCTTGAGTGGGCACCAGTTGCTATCACACTGTCTTGATTGTTATACACAGATTCCTACTGAATCCATAAACAAGATGGTTCGGGCTAGATGCCCAAAATGTATCAAGGGAGTAAAGTAGTTCAATTGTGTACTGCAAGTACATTATGTGTACTGCAAGGGCATCAAAGGCTGGGCAAATGTCCGGGAAAATGTACTAATCCTGCTATTTGTACATGTGATGCAAGACAGGTTACTTTATCTGGAAAGAAGGTTTCGGAAATGGCGAAACAACAGAGGGTGAACCTCAGGGCTATAAATGGGGACTGTGTGACCTTGCAAAGGAAAAAGAAGGAGAACTGTACCAATGAGACTTGAGTTTGATTCTAAAAACAAATTGTTGAGTATCTCTGTAGGAATAATTTTTCACCATGGTTTATCTGATTGAAATGAAAGTTACTATGCCCATTTTAAACATAGTTTTCTAGTGAATGAAAAGTGTTGGTTAGCCTGAGTACTTCTCCGGCAATGTTATAAGTCTTCCAGTACTAGAAAGCACCCAATATGTCAGTGTAACAGGATATATATTTCAATTTCTCAATAACTACAGCATTGTAACTTACTACATATATAATTGAATTCATGCAGTGTATAAGTATAGTATATAGGTGCCTAACACTTAAGTTTTGCCCCAATGTTCAGTGTCACTGAAAATAGCAAGATGATTTCATGATTTTCATTCAAGACCAAAAGTAAAGCAGTTTGCATAATACAAAGTAAAGGATTCCAATGAGTCGCAACAAAGTGGGAATATGAAGGTTGGTATATGTTAACAAGTTGGGAGATGATACACAGCATCCTCTTGATTCTTTCATCTTCACCGCACTTTCCACATCCAAGCCAGTTAAATCAACTTTTCTGCTGGTGCAGCAGCAAACACTTCATCAGTAATGTGTCTCCATTTTCGTCTGTCATCAGCCAGATTGATTAATAACATTAAATCGCTCAAGGAATTACATGTAGTAATACCATGAGAATTTGAGAGGGTGTTTACAGTTACAGCCTTACATATATCATTGTGAGTCCTTATAGGGAGTGTTATTCTTTGTCTACCAGAGAATTTAGGTTTTGAAGAATCAGTAAAATAGTACAGTATAGATTTTCTTGCAGGTATTTCACTGTTTAGTCTGAGTGTGTGTCTGAAGAGTTTCCATCTATTTTTTAGGATAGTTAATGATATTGGTTGTTGGTTGGTTCGTTCATATAGATCCTTGTTTTTTATGGTATTGGGATAAATCATATTCAAAACTTGTCTGAATTGCTTTTTGTGGAATCTATCAAGACCAACAAGATCACTCTTTGTTAGTCCCATGTTCCTGAATTATATAAGAGGACAGGTTTGACATAATAGTTAGATATAGCGTTAATCTCACTGGTGTAGATTTTTGTGATGACGAATCCATACTTTATCCATCTTACACATTGCCACTGTAGCCTGTTGTTTTCTATTCATCACGCCCTCTGTTGACACTCCTCCATCCTTCTTCATCCTTCTTGGCTCTGATCAGTGTGGTATGTTCTGTTTTTGCATCATTAACTAATAGATTATCTGTAGCACGAGATTCTTTGGCATTTCAGGTTATTCTTGAATGTCTATCCTCACTTTTTGATATGACATCTGCATCATCTGCATCATCTGCATAAATGCATTCCTCTGGTACTTGTGGTGAATATGGTTTAGCGTATGAGTGTTCAGTTAAAATTGGGTTTACATTTATGATGTCTCTAAATGTATGTAACGAGGTTTCAAAATAGAGTGTAAAGAGACAGCTGCTTAATCTGTCACCTTGCAGGGATCCGATATTTGTGTTGAAGGGTTGTCTTACTGCCAGAGTTGCTTTTGACTTCGATTGCAACATCGCTGAGTAGATATCTGATCATTTGTACTTCATCATCATCTAGTAATGTTTTTAGTATATCTCACAAGTAGTAACCTAGTTTGGCGCCATTGGCCCGCCATTAGCTCCAGGTGAAAACATTGGCCCGCCAGTGACTCCCCGCCATTGACTCTTCTGAAGGGAAATCCAAGATGGCGGACAATTCAAGATGGCGGACAATTCAAGATGGCAAGGGTAAGGGGGTAAGGGGCAGGGGGAAGGGGACGAGGGACAGGGGGTAAGGTGCAAGGAGCGTATTTGAGAGACTTAGAAAACAATTTGATAACTACTGATAGCGTATTTGACTTAGCGTATTTGAGAGACCTAGAAACAATTTTCTAATTACTAGGTAGCGTATTTGACTTAGCGTATTTGAGAGACTTAGAAACTTTTTTATCTAATAACAACTATTACCTAGCAGCGTATTTGACTTAGCGTATTTGAGAGACTTAGAACATTTGTGTAACATAGCGTGTTTTGATGAACCACAGGCAGAACGTATTTGAGACACTGATTATTAAGATAAGGCAGGCAACAAGTAAAAACGACACAAGATGTAAAGCAATAAACAAGGGGAATAAATGAAATTCAAAACGGGAAAGATAATAACTACAACAAACACCTAAGATAAGCAGCATAGTGTATATAAAAAACATATTAAAATTAGAAGGTAATCATCAAAAAAGCAATAAGCATAAAAGTCAAACAAGTTACTGAATAGCAGTTTCTAAGTCCATCATGGCGTCTATGAGTGCAATGTTTGTTGATTCTTCATCTTCGATTTCAGTGTCACTGCCGCTGCCAGCAGTGACAGTGGATTCGTAGTCGTCTTCTTTGATGATACGCCTTCTCGCCCTTTTGCTTCTACGAGGAATCGACCGTCTCGTGTGGGTGAGAATGCGTTTGCGTGTAAAGTGAAGTTCTTCTTCTAGGTTTGTGTTTTTTTGTCTCTCCCCTCGTAAGTTGTCTCTAAGTGTTGAAATTGTCTCTCTCTGTTTTTCCACAATGCTGTTGTGATGAAGCGCTTGTCGTCCCATGTCCTCTGCCATATTATAAAGTTGCCTATCCTTTTGATTTGTCTCTGTTGTTTTCTGCATACATAACTCACGTAAGCGATTGATTTCATTTGTATCATAATCCATACGACGCTTTGCTGCTCTAATTACGTCTTCTGATTTGGAAAGTTCTTTGAACAGAGCTGTGATTTTTGATTCATAAAACTTTATCTGTTGCTCTGAATCTGTTATGATCCATGAAGTCGTTTAGCTCTTTCATTTGTATTGTGTTGTGTTTCTGTTTGTCCAGTTCTTGTACGTATTCGTGTATCATCTGCCCATCTCTCTTTGATGCTTCGTGTATTTTGATAATTATTTCTCCTCAATTGCGCTTATGAATCACCTGAGAGAAAATAAAGTTTGGGCTTGTGCAACAATCCGCTCAAACCGACAAGACTTTCCCAACAACCTGAAGGCTGACAAAGAGTTAACTAGGGGAGAATGTGATCACAGAGTCAGTGATAATGGCTTGATTGTCTACATGGAAAGACAATAAAGCTGTTCATCTGATCTCCAAGTTTCATGGAACAGAGAGGGTGACTATCAGCAGAAAACAGAAGGATGGTTCAAAGCTTGAAATAGAATGTCCAAAGGTAGTCAAGGACTATAACAAGCAAATGGGTGGCGTAGATAAAGCAGATATGCTGTGTGCTATCTATGGTGTTGGGAGAAAATCAAAGAAATGGTGGCACCGAATCTTTTTTGGTCTTTTGGATCGCACTATTGCCAATGCCGCCATAGCTTTTGAAAAAATTGAGAAGAAAGGTATGAACCTTCTCGATTTTAGACGGAGTGTGGCACAGACATTGATAACTCTATCCTGGCCGGCAAGAGGAAGACAACCAGCAAGTGCTTCCCCAAGTCTGTTGCCAAAAAGAAGGAAGACCAACTACTCAGTTGATGATGGGATAAGGCTCCACAATCTTGGATGTCATTGGGTTCAATACCCAGGAACAGGAGCAAGGGGAAGGTGTGAAGTGTGCTCAAAGAAGTCCATAGAGTCAAGACCAAAAAGTAAATGTGGAACTTGCAATGTTTTTCTTTGCTGCAATGAGAAGAAAAATTGTTTTGTAGAATTCCACAATGTTTAGTGACATGGTACTTTGAGCCAAGTAAATGTTTGTATTGTCTCTGTTAGACTATCTAATGTTTTGAAAAGGTCTCCATTAATTATATTTTTTAACACTTGCTCATCTTGCCAATCAGGAATGAATGATTGATATGGAAAGGGAAAAGTAAATAGTGGGTGACACATATTGATCGATCACTTCATGCATTTTGTCTAAATGCTCCACTCACACATTCGAAGCATGCTTTGAGTTTATTTTGACAGTCCTTTTATAGCTTGTCATTTATAACAAACTAAAATAATTTCCTTTCTGGTTTAATGCAAGAAACTTTTACTTTTACTGTGATAGCTTACAACTCAATTTTGACTCCTTTTGTTACATAAGTACTGTTGGGACATTTAAGTCCCACACCCGAATCTCCATGGCAACAATTTTTTTTCCATAAAAAATCTTCACTTTTCATGGTTTCAACCAATTTGCAGCACTATTCAAGTCAGTTTTGCTAAATTGTATTAAAAGTTGAAGCACTGGTCCACAAAGGGTTAATTGGTTTAGATCATATCTGTCTGATAGAAAGCAATATGTTTCTGTTAATGGAAGTAATTCAGACATACTTTCAATTACGTGTGGTGTGCCACAACACACTGTACTGGGCCCATTACTTTTTCTAATCTATATCAATGATCTACCAAATGCTTCTAAGAAACTTACCTTTTACCTCTTGCTGCTGATACAAATATCTATTATGAATGCAATGACTTACCTAATTTGATTAAAGTTGTCAACAAAGAGCTGAGATCAGTTAAAAGATGGTTTCATGCTAATAAACTATCATTAAATATTGATAAGACAAACTATATAATCATTCATTCTTCATCTGTCAAAATTTCCTCCGATTCTGATATCAAGATAGGGAAGAAACATATTAAAAGAGTTAAGTTTGTTACGTTCTTAGGTGTCTCCTACTTGATGAACATCTAAGTTGGAGATAACACCTCAATGAACTGGTGAAAAAGGTAGCTAGAAAAATATGAAATGTTTCTTCAAAAGTAGGAACTTACTTCCTTTAGATGTTTTGATTTGCTTGGAAAACGCATTGTTTCTGTCTATCTTACAGTATACTCTTGTTCTTTGGGGCCAAACATATGCATCATACACTGATCCAATGTTCAGCTTACAGACAAAAATCAGTCAAAGCATGCTCATTTCAGCCTCGCCTGTCTCCCTCTCTACCAATGTTCATTGATCTTAAACTTCTGAAACTCTCTGGGATCTTTGAACTCAGACTCTTAACTTTTGTCTTTGGTTCTGTCAACAAAACTTCACCAGGTTGCTTTCATGATGTTTTCTTATTTACTTCATCTGTTCATCAGTATGCCACAAGACAGGCCAGTCAAGGTTATCTGTTTATGTCCCGAAAAAATAGTCTTCAATATGGTCTAAAGTCAATTCGTTATCTTGGTGTTACCCTTTGGAATGCTTTACCAGTTGAACTGCGAAATGCTCCATCAAAAACATCATTCAAAGTAAAACTGAAAATTTATCTATTGGAAAAGGCTAAGCAGTGAATACAACTGATTACTGTGCTGCCTCAATTGCTATTAGTGTGTGAAAAGAAGTAATCTGAAAATAATTTAGGATATGGGGGCTCGCTCCTTGATTAATTTACCTATTGAGAGAGCTCCTCCTTTACTTATTCTCTGCATACAATCTATTTAAGTCCTCTTTTATTTATATTTGTACATGGTATTAATTGTTTTGTACCAATGTATTAATTTATCCGTAACATCATTATCTTTGTAGTTTAGTTATTTGCCTGTATTGTTAGAACCATAACTTGTATGTAGAGAATTTAAATCATATAAACTGAAACTAATATAGGCCCTATGGCCTTACCTCGACTCAACATTCCTTACTAAAAAGAAAACAAACAAAACTAACTAGAACCCCAAACAGGCTGAAAAGGAGATTGCTCTTATATAGTGGATTTCATGCTGTTAAGTTAAAATTCTGGAGTACTACTTTTCATTGGCTTTCAGTGCTTTCCAAGTTGTACAACTTAAGACAAGATTAATATAAAAGATCTCTGAGTGGAATATGTTCCAAAAACCTAGGGTCTTTTGTGCAGGTTTCTTCTGTGCATAGAAAATCTCAAAAAAGTACTTATGTAGGGCTGGTGAATGTAGGTTCCTGTATTTGAGCCATGAACATTTTGCAGCAAAGCACAGACAGAATAAAGTTTCCCAACAGAGCTGAGATCAATTTTTAGAGTCTTGGTGAAGTCTGTTAATGTAAAATAATAATAGTCAGTTTACGATTTGCGACGCGGGGACTCAAGACGGCTCACAGAAGTCTGGAACCTAGCGTGGTATTGGGGATATCTCTATGATTGAGCTGTCTTGTTAATTTCCACGACAAGTATTGACTGATTTTCAAGTCACGATCGCAACGCAGATGTAAAAGGTAAGATTTGAGATATAAGTCTATAGTAAATCGCTATAAGTATGATTGCTAAGCCATCGTTATCAAGTAAGCTGGTAATCTATGTAAAAAAATAGGTGATATTTTGAACGAAATTGTCTTTCAGCTATCTTCGACTGTACTGGCCTAACATTAGAATGGCAGCATCCAATAACACATTTGCTGAATCGCACAAAAGAACTCCCACATTTGTATTTACTCTACAATTTGTTGATACCATGAATTTTTATCACAAGGACAGAGCTTTGACACATACAGCTAAATAGCATACCTTTCCCAGTTTACTGATATCAATACAGCATGATAGTTCGAGGCAAGTCATCACTAGATGTTTGCAATTTTTTTCCAAAAGCTGTTGTATGGTGCAGTATACTACCAATAGAGTGCAGACAAACGAAAAGGGAACTTTAAAGAAACATCTTCACAGACAACATTTTACTGTATTTTAGTCCTTAGCTAAAACTTATCATTCCTGCATTCATTTTGTATTTGCAGAAGCCACTCAGTAGTAGAATCTTGCACCCTAGTTTAGTTGTACACCCTCTTTTAAGTATCATGAATTGTTTTACTCTAGCATTACCCATCTTCGTAGCATCTACATCTCAGTATTAGTGTACTTCAAAGTTATGCATGGAAGAATGGCTTCTCACAGTAGAATCTTTTAATACCAATGCTATTTTACTTGCACTCAAATATTGATATCCAAGTGGGTCATAAATGATATGCAGAGATGATTACTCTGAAGAACTTGTTGGTTATATTAAAACTATGTATGATATTGGGAGTTTTTCAAAAAGCATAAGTCTTCTGTACCTTGTCTTCATCTATTGTCTCAGACTTGTTACTAGTTGTCTCTTATTTTATAAGAAAACTTGTATAACATTTTTTGACTAGGCCAAAAATGACTTGGACTGAGGAGCATGATATTATGCTGTGCAGGGAGATATTAACAGAAGAGCCATTTAATTTTAAGCATGGGTCCAGAGAGAGGGGGAGATGTTGGGACCATATAGCTGACACTTCAAACAAAGTTGATCAGCTGAAGTTTAATGTGGATCAGAGGGCTGTAAGAGATAGGTTTGTGCAATAGGAAAAAGCCTTCAAGAAAAAGACAAGAGAGGAGTTGAGAGCAAGTGGGATTGCACCAAATGAGCCTTCTGAGCTTGACCAGGCTCTGGAGGAGATTATTGAAAAAATTTACTTTGCAGAACAACAAAAGGAGGCTAGTTGTGCAGAAAAGCAGCAAGAGATAGAAAAGGAGAAAGACACTGCAGAGGCTGTGAGGAGAAAGGCAATGGAAAGATTATCAGAGAGCAGGGCAAGGGAAGGATGTAGGAAAAGAAAGGGTGGAGAGACAAGTGAGTATGTAGACTATTTGAGAGAGAAGAGAGACGTGGACATGAAAGTAAGGGAAAACCAAGTAGATTTGAAAAGGAGAAAAGTTTTTATAGAGGAAAGAAGAGTGGAGAGAGAACTTGAGTTGAAGCAGAGAGAACTATTCTTAAGAGAGAGGGAATTAAGCTTGAAGGAGAAAAAGCTGGAGTTAAACGAGAGAGAAAGTGAAAGTGTTCAAGAAAGACTTTTAAGATATGAGCAGCAGCAAATAGTACTGCAACAGCAGCTCTTCAGCTTGCAGCAACAAATGAGCCATGTAGAAAAAATAAATGAAGATATTGTAAAGTTGTTTAAAACAAAAGAAAACCAATAATACTCAAACTCTTTCTTTATTGCCATCATACTCTCCAATGTCTGCCAGCACTATGGCTCTGAATTATTAATCCTCATTATTTTGAGGTGTTTTATCTAAACTTTTCTTGGTAAACCATTGTGGCTGATACTTTTTACGCAATAATTGGAAATCCTTGCACACCTTGCCACAGAAGCCTGTTTATTGAACTGAATTGAAATCTTTGCTCAGGAGTAGGGTGATGCACACAGGGTGTTGTTTAAGGATATTTCACTTGTGAGGCATTTGACAAAAGGGCACTTTAAATAAATGCAGAAACTACAGAAAAACAGGCTGTCAAAGGCCAAATGATGAAAAAGACTGATTTCTAGCTGATAATTTCCATCTAGAACATTGTAAAAGAAAAGAGGAGTCACCTATAGAAGCAGCAAGAAAAATGAATTGAGATTTCAAGCCTGTTCAATAAGACTAAATTTTTCTCATTCACAAATATTTCAAATAAGGTAAACATAAAGAAGTCACTGAGTCTAAGGACACTTTATTGGTGGGGCAAGCATGTTCCACTGGTGGGGCTAGTAAAAGGGCTGGTATGGAATTTCCCATCATTTTATGTTAAAAAATGCCCAGATACAAGATATAGTATTCCTGCTACTGCCTTGGTATCTTCAAATACAGCATGATGGAGCATATATTACTTACATTGTATAGTTGGGCATATAGTTTTGTAGGAAAGTGCTAAGAATAATGTCATTAAATGAGATGCCAAGTGAGTAATATCATGTGTGCTGTATGGAAGAGTGGAAGACATAT
>WIPJ01002372.1:0-17117 GCA_018155075.1 Cassiopea andromeda | reverse complement strand
CCGTGAGAGTGCTTGTCATTACCTGAATAGTACACAGTGTGATCATCAATTCTCAACACACCAGAACCGTTCCATCGCATCTCCGAGATTCCCAGTACATCCACTCGCATTCTACTCATCTCGTTTATCACATTGTTGATCTTCCCTTTCTGAAGCATCATTCTAACATTCCAGGTGGCAATTCTTCGGGTCTGTTTCTTCCATTTCCTTCTCAGTTTCTTTTTATCATTGCCAGCAGTAGCAGGATGACGGTCCGATTCGACCTGTGGCACATCGAGATTCCGACCGAGCGAGGCTATCTTCCGATTGCCCTTTACGCCGTTGACAACGTTTCTGTTATTTGTACTCATTGGTTTGTCGGGCCATGATTTACAGCACAGGCCATTGCTGTCCAGAGCCTCGTTAGCCTACGCTGCCAGTGTAGCGCGTTTCCCAGGGACTACCACGTGGAGGTGAGGTTGTATTAGTCCCCATTAATGGTATAGACATGTTTTTACTATAAATAGTACTTGGAAATTGTGATTTTTATCTGCTTGGGCTTTTTGCAATGTTAGTATTTATCTCCATTCAGAAATGCTCAATATCCAAACAATGAGGCAATTTGGCTTCCGAAAATAAGAAACCAGTTAAGAGACTGTTAGTACTAAAATGGCGAATTTTTTATGCCAAACTAAGAAAATGTTATTACTAGGTGCTGATCCAAGTATCTTATAACAAATGCGTGTATGAAAGGAACTGACTATACTGAAAACATGGAAGTAACGTAAAATGAACTCTGCCGTAGTAACAACACTTTTCTATCTTCCTTATATCTATTATACTCACCTATGATTGGGTGCTTTTGTGTGCTACTTCAGTTTTTACACTCAAATCTCTTTTTGTAAATAGTCCAAAAATCTGCTTTCTACTATCAACTCTTCCCACAAATACGTTTGCAACATCGATCAAGTTAGTACTGTCCAATCTCTCTTTCTGTACATGAAGCACCATTAGGTGGTTCATTCTGTTGTCTGTTGTCGTTGACCTCAAGTACGTTTTGACTCGTTTCATGGCAGAGAAAGATCTCTCGGTGATTGCATTTGTTGCAGGCATTACGAGGAGGATTTTAGCAGCTTTGATCACCTCCGACATTGAACCCTTTCTTGAATAGTCAAGTTCCTGAACCAATTTTATCAGATCGTAGACTGTGAATTTTTTCAAGTCAAACTTTAACTTAGGGTCTTGCAGGGTTCTACTGAGATTGTCAGTTTGCTTCAGCAACATAATTCCCAAACAGCAACCGTAAACAAAATCGAATGTTGGCATATTAGCCTGGACACTGCGAATTCTTGCTTTCATTTCAGTGTCATGGAGAGTATCAATAGATAGACCAGTCCCAGAGATTCATTAGCTCGACGTAATTGTTCAACATGGACTCGAGGGCCTCACAACGGTCCACCTAGTTGGATATAAAGCATGGATCCCTTTAGAATCAGTTTTTGATTGCCTTCTCATGTCATCCAGCTTCGTGTTTTGTTTAGGGGACTTCCTAATCAGCTTGCACATCTCGTGAACAATGTCAAAGACTCTGTTCAAGCACTCCACTGATTTGATCGAGTCACCAACAGCAAGATTTAAAGCATACCCATAACAGTGGGTATATAGGCATTTACCGTTGATTGCTTTGATTTGTGCTGCAACGCCAGTCTTTGCTCCTGCCATCGCTGCAGCACCATCATAGCACTGGCCATGTGCATCTTCCAGCCTCAAATTCATTCTTACCAATATGTCTTTAACGATGAAGACAATTTGATCTGCACCAGTGCCTTGCATATGATGCATGCCTATAACATCTTCAAGGACAACGAGCTCATCATCAACCTATCGTATGCAAAAAACCAGTTTCTCCTTGTTCGAGACGTCAGCACTTTCATCGACCATTATTGTGTAGATCACAGCATTTTGGATGTTTTTTGCAACTTCTCAAAGTACTCCTAGGGCCCTAATCTCGAGCATTTCGTTTTGCATGTCTGCTGAGGTGAATTTGAACATTTTTTTCTGCAACCAATCTACAATAGAAGGATCTTCGTCGCATCTTAGTTTCAGTAATTGATAGTAATTAGAGTCTGCTTCGCTTTTCTCAACTTTATTCCAATCGCTGCGAAGAGGTAACGCATGCCTAGCTAGATACCATACATTTCCTAATATCTTAAGCAGAATTCTACGATTGTTGCATTTCTCTAGAGCATGCTGAGTAGAGATCATCTCACCCACATCCCTTTTCACAGTTGAGGGTATATCGCACCACCTTGCTGCAGCTTCTTTGTGACAATCTGACGATTCATGTTTGTAAAATCCTTTGCCTTTGGCCAAAGCTTTTTTCCAGGTTTGGAAACCTAGATTGGTGAATGCAGCTTCTCCTTTTGTCGACGAAATCAAGTTGTGTCGCAGTGCTTTAATACAAGTAAAGCAGAATGCTGAATCGGAGTCTGCATCATAGTGTAACCATTTGAACTTGTCAAACCATGATGACTGGAAGGACCTTTTGAAATTTTGTTTACCAAATGACCGGGCAGGGAATTTCAGATTTTGAGGCTGGATTGGCTCTGTCAGTACCTTGACTTTGGCACTAGGACTTTCTGCTATAGCTTTGGTCGTTTGTTTTGACAAAGAGGCTGACGGGGTGGGTTCTTCTATCTCAGTGATCATCTCACTAACATCTGCTCCTACAGGCTTTTCTTCATCTTTACTTTCTTGAGGCTCATTTCTTGCCTTTGTTGTGAACCATTTCGTTATCTTTCCCTCAGCTGGTGTCAATCGATCAGAAGTTCTTTTCGACATTTCGGTCTTTGACTTGAAATCCACAAAAATCCACAAAATTCGAACTAAGCGAAATACAATAACGACGAGAACAGTAAGCAACTTTTGAATTCAGAGAGCACTATTTAGCATTGAATGAATCTGAACAAGTGGAGGTGATACTTTATATCCTTGTGTATGAATTGCATGTATTTCACAGCTTTCCGGTATAGTTAAATCAATTACCAAATAATACTATCGATGATGAAGTGCTATAAGTTGTGATTGCAGGTAGCGGAAGTTCATAGGTACTCTACAAGTTTACTGTATCCGTTCATGCTGGTGAATGTTTCCTATCAGTTCTAAGTACCCTCAAGACCGGCTCATTTGAATTACATGCAATTTTTAATAAGAAACTGGTTTATAAGAAACGAGTACAAGACTGGTAGAAAAATCAAGAAACTCTAGTACTATGCCAAAGAACACTTAAGAAACTAAAATCTCTACAAAAACTTCAAGGACTATATAACAGGAAAGTATAAGTATCTATAGACATGATTTTACCATAAATGGTACTTGCAACTTGTGATTTTCATCTGCTTGGGCTTTTTTCACAATAATCAGAATATCTCCATTCTGATTGCTCAGCATCCAAACATGATGCAACTGAGCGTTCGAAAATAAGAAACCAAATAAGAAACTTGTAGTACTAAAATGGCGAAACTTTCATGCCAAATTAAGAAACGTTTAGTACTAGGTGCTGATCCAAGTTTCTTATAAAAAAATGTGTGTATACATCTATGAACAAGTAATAAATGATTTATTGGGATATCTGGTTGATCTAATGTCTTTATCAGCTTAAAGCTTGCCCGTTAAAGCATTTTTCGAGACTTTAAGGAACAAGCACTAGCAAATTATTGAGGGTGCTGAAGCCCCCCCCCCCAGCCCCACGGTTCCGACGGGCCTGAGACATGATATTTGATGATGTTAACTACTTGTACTGTTACTTCATTACACCTATAGTGAAAGACTTTGACAAAATAAACTAATATTTTCAAGCAACAGATGCTGATCGTGAGGTAATGTCCCAACAGAATCACATGCAGTATGCATTCCTTAAGGGAAGAGGTTATGATGATGTCAATTAACGTAGAATAAGCAGAATTGATTATAGATCTAAGTTCCTGAGTGAAGCAGTGCGTTGTAGCCCTGAGCACCAGAACAACTAAGTGTTTGCTACTCAACCTCAGAATGTGAAAGAAAGGTGTAACATAGTTTTCCAAGATCTTATTGTGCAAGTAGAGGCAAGATTATCTTCTAACAATGACATGTTCTCTGGCCTGTCCTTGTTAAAACCTTCTAAAGGTCTGTCACATGTACACCGTGCATCATTCAGTCAGCTACCATTTCATAACTTGCTAGTGGATAGCAGCGAGACTGAAGAACAATACAGAACACGTTTTTGCAACCATAGTCCGAAGAAGATGTCTTCCAGGAAAAAGTCCCTGAAGGGGCAGTGGATCTTTGGGTTGGAGTTTGTGATTCTAACAACTGTACTGGCATTTATGCATATAGACAACTTGCAGCTTATGCTCTTGCATGTTTGAGTATGCCCGCTTACAACGCTTTTGTTGAACGAGTGTTTTCATATGTTACTGCAATTAAACCTGAGCACCGCAATAGGTTCGGAACACAAAATGGTTGAAGCAATTTTGTGAATCCGAACAACTGTAATGACACAAAACAGATGCTGCAAAGATATGGTGATTACCAGAGCAATGCTATAAAGGTGTAATTCAGAAATGTAGTAAGTTGTGAGAAATTGTCTGTATACATTGTATGTAAATTGCATTGTATATACACTGTAAGCTATAGGTTTTGGTTAACGTTTGGTGTTTGGTATATATTTGGTATACTTTTCAGAACTTTTTGGTATATTTTGCTCTGCAAAATCTGGCAACTCTGAAATAGTCATTTGAAAGAATTTGGGTTGTATCTTGTCGCCAAATGGCAAGATACCAAAGGTATAGAAGGGAACAACAAAAGAGCTTGGAAAAGATGGTAGTTCAAAGCACGATTTACGATTCTATTCAACCAATAGTAGCACAAAGAAAGTTATGGCCAAAACCGAGGAGTCATATTTGGTGGGTTACCATTGTAAAGCAACAATTTGATGACAAAGACTGGGTAAAAAACCTGCCAATGTCTATAGGAATATTTGATTTACGCTGCTGAGTTGCACCCATTTCTTCACGGAGAGAACACAATAGTGAAGAAAGGTATTCCTGTTCATAAATGAGTAGCTATTTCAGGACTTGCCTCACTAAAGAAGCTGGAAAAACATTCTCCCTCAGTCCAAGCTATGTAGTGTTTATTATGCTATTGTGGAAAGTCATCTTCGCTATGCAGATTTAATCTGGGGAATTCTTCCAGCAAGAAAAATCAAAACTCTCCAAAGAGTGCAGAATTGAGCCCAGCTGATAACTGAAACTACTAGAGTAACAGATAACTGGTCCTGTGATTTGCTGAATGTCAGTAATCTAATCTCGTTTGATCAACTAGTTATGACATGTAAGATTATAAACAAGTTACGCCCTGAAAGTCGTTGGGATAACCTTGAGTTAATATCAGTCCACTCAAAATATGAAATATGGAGTTGCCATGATCTACAAATCCCAAGACTAAATACGGAACGTGCAAAAATGGCTTCAAAAACTTGCCTGTTGATATACGATAGGCCTTAACTCTCAAATGCAAAAGAAAGTAAAAGCACATCTATTGGCTGATCAAAAATAATAAATGAAAATACAACCCCTTGGAAGAGCAGCAATATTAGTATTTCTTGCCATTATGCCTGTTACTTTTTTTTACTATATTATCTAAAGTGTATATATGCATATGTAATATTATAGATGCTGAAGGGCTATTTTGTCATGTATAAATACTGGATTACATTACACATTACATTACATTGTTTACACCAGCCACAAATGCTGAGAATTATACCCTAGGGCATTATTTGGAGTGTCACAGTCACGTGTTGGGGAATATGTGATGATTTTTATTATTTCATGTCCAGCAACTTGCTTCCCAAATGTATTAAAATACCATCTGGGGGAAAACCTTGAAGTGGCAGTGAAAGAGTTCCAACTAAGATGGGCCTATCCTCAGTATTTTGGTACAAGTGATGGTTTTCATAGACCAATAACGGCACCAGTTGACTTTCATGCAGACTATTACATTAGGAAGGGCTGGTATTCCATACTCTTACAGGCTACTGTAGATAGTTCTTACAGATTTATTGATATACATGGTGGGTGGCCATAAAAGTGTCATGATGCTAGAGTTTTTTGTAATTCCTCCATCTATAAAAAGTCCCAAAATGGTGACCTTTTTCCAGAAGAGACAGTAAAAGAAATACAGGTAGTCAAGGTGCCATTGCTTCTGGCTGCAGATGCTGCATATCCATTGCTGCCATGGGTGATGAAACCGTTTCCAGACAATGGAAAACTCAACAAAGGGAGAGCACATGATAATTACCATCAGAGTAGAGCCAGAATGGTGGTAGAAAATGGTTGTGGCAGAGTAAAGGGAAGATGGAGGTGTCGTGTGAAGCAAAATGAGGCATGCCTTCAGCAAATGAATATAATGTTTTCAACCTGTTTCATTTTGCATACTATATGTGAGAACAATAGAGAGACATTTCAAGTCTTAACACAGTAGAATGTACTGTAGTTGGAACAAACCAAGACAATTATGAAAAATCTTGACTAGATATTGCTTTGAACACAAAATAGAAGTAAAGACCAATGCATGTTTTTATATGCATAGATAAGTAACAGTAAGATCTTAAGAAAGGAATATGCAAGTTAAAGACAATTAACAAATCAAATGCACTTACATAACTGTGTCCAAACCACAAAGCAAATATATAGATATTTGTATTTATATACATGTATATCTAGTAAATTTGATGATACAGTATGTTCAACAAATGGTAGTTGGATCATGTGTATACATTTTGCTTCAAAATAAGTAAAATATGGGATAGTTGATGCTGTTGGTAATCAGTCAGTGTTGTGAACCACATGTATCACATGAAGATATAAATTGACAGGGGGATTAGCATTATTTGATGACAACATGATAATAACAATAGAGAATATTACTGACGTAAATGAAAAATTGGCAAATAGGCATGCAAAGATGTTCAGCTCAATAGAGCTTGTTTTGTTTACATGATGTCATGGGGGGGGGGTTGCTTTGGTAGTTTAGTACAATATACTGGGAAGCAATTGACACCCAAAAATCATAATGATGGGATGAAATCAATGGTATGTAAGCTACAACAGTAGCAACACATGTGCCAAGACACCCCTTCTTGTTTCAACTTGTTCCATGTTGCATATGTCGCTAGCTCTGGCTTGGCATAAAGGCAAAATGCATGTTATCTCTTGTTGACATGGGTTGTGGCTGGAGAAAATTTGAGGCTGGTTGAGAGAACATAGTTCCTATCATTTGCATGAGGGAGATTTCATGTTGCCTTTCCTCCCTTCTTCACCTTTCTTCAGCTTCTACTTCCTGTTGACCTCTTTTTCTTCCAACCTGAAAAACTGCTCATCAGCTAAGGTGTGATGCTGATTGAACATCTCCAAAGCAGTAGATAAGAAAGCTTCATTTTCAGCCCTCTTTCTTCCTTTTCCACGCGTTAATGAAAGGCTCCCGGCACATTCTCTCTTTTTGACATTGTCATTCACAGGCTTTAGTGACAAGCTTTTGCTATTTGCTTCATCTTCTTAGCTGCTCTTTGAACCTTCCTCACAAGTCAAAATAGATTCAGGGGTTACGCACTCAACCACGGTTCGTCTGTCGATTAGGATTTCACCTTCATTTATTCCCTGACAATGGTCTCCCCCTGGTACTTGCAACTCTTCCATGTCTGTGAAACTGTTTTCACAGTCAGACTTACTGTCTGCATCACTACTTTCCATAACACTTAGTGGTTTTGTAATGGGCCTATCCCCCATTTCATCAACTTCCATAAAAAGGTCAAAAAGACTTTCTGCTTCTTCCCAGTTGTTTGTTATTGTCTTTGACCTTTTTGTACAATTGCTTTAACTGTTTTAGTTTTTCATGAATATGTGCACATGAACGCTTATACCTGGCTTCTTCTGCCAGTCGATTGGCCATCTTCTGTAAAACATGTTTTCTCCATGTTCAGTTGTCCAGCTGGTGCTGGATTTTTTCATTAGTCAGACCTTCTTTGTGAGTCCATGTTGATCCACAATCGGTGTTTATGCTGGAGTGCTCCATGACAAGTAGGTAAATAAGTAATGTGCATGCATTATGGTAAATGTTGAGCTCTCAAACAATATGGTAAATAATGGCAGCAAAAGTGCTAGAGCCATGAGTGTGCATGCATTATGTTAAAACTAACCTAGGTTCACTCCAGGTGGTGTCCACATTACATTTTGATATAACTAACCTGGGGCAAACCTAGGTCAAACCCACCTCCAAAGCTGGGCAAAACTAACCTGGGGTGAACCTTGGTTAGTTGTGTCCACACTAGGACAATCTAACTTAGGTTAGTAGACATCTGGGGTGAACCTAGGTCAGTTTGCATAGTGTGGACATGGCTTATACAATCCCTAACATTTACCACGGAAGTTTTTTCATATTCTTTCATTTTCTTGAACAGTTCCTGGCCAGTGGCACTGATAACAGGAATCAAGCCCAGCAATTCAGTGTCTATGTATGCTGCAATAGCAAATAGCTACACATACTTATTTTGTACATGCCATATCAGTTGATTCATAACTCGTTATGCAGAACATTTTACCCTCCATGTCACAGCAAAGTTCTTCATACAATGCAGATGAAAGAACACTGATACTTACGATTGAACAGTTAAGCTTATATGGTGTAGTTTAACTCTATGCAACTTAGACCCAATTCCATTGCATATGATCAGTTGTCCAATATGATCAATTCATGATACTGCACTAGTACTGGCAATGGCTACAGCAACCTATATTTCAACGTTCTTGATCTCTTGCTTTCCTGTGAGAGAGAAAATGCATTAGCTGGAGACTGAATTTGTTGCCTTCATGTGTTTGGAGCCTTCATCATGTTGTCTGACAGTCAATAAGCAAGGTTGGGTAGTTGATCAACAGAAGGAACAATAGGCCATATCAGGCACATCTACAGAGTTGCTAACTGGTTGATCTTCTTTGCCACTCAGACTTAAACATTTTTGAGTTATCATAATAACCTCTCCAATGTGTTCCAACAGATTGGTTACTTAAACTCATTACTGCACTTTCTAGAGTATGAGAGAGTTTATACATGCAAACTCAATAAGTGAGAGGTCTCAACACTAGGAGCCACCCCTGGAGTTGAAATGGATATTATGATAGCCACTGAGTATATAAGTAAGCATCCTCAAGCAGAGGTCCTAACTGCGCTTTGCTGTGTATACGTTCTCACAAGTGTAAGTCCAAACCCCATAAGCAAAGTCCAAACTAGTGATATCTGGCATCAAAACTGCCAATCTGGCAATCCTGCCACTACCGTTTCCTCCAAACACTCTGAAAGTCAGCTGTGGTTCTGCCTCCCTCCACAGTTGCCATCTAGCCATGTTGGCGGCCTGGTGGTCACACACCAGATTCTTGTTGCTAGTCAAAGCCCTGGCTGTCAACAAAGTTCTTTGGTCACTAATAGTGTCACCCCATGACTCTATGACATCCTGTGTCTTATAGCACACTGTATTTTAGTAGTTTCTTTCCTACGTTTAGAGTTCAAAACCTATGTAATAAACACACTAACACTATCTATACTTTCTTCAGAATCTGGTCTACATCATGTAGCCAAAAAACTCCTATCCCTTCCAGCCCACTTTGCAGAGGACTCTAATCTTTCCTCTTGTTTATTACCAGAGAGTTGTTGCTTTTTGCTGCTTTACCTGAAAAAAATGTTTCCCACAGACACAACCCAGTCTCTTATGTGATTCTTTCAAATCCTCTCTACTTATTGCTGAAATCCATCAGTCTCTGTAAAGGTCAATTCACACTGCACGTGTTGCAATGTGTCGAGGTACATCGCGTTGCGGCGCGTCTCGTCATATACTTTTTGTTTACTTCACACTGGCAAAGCATCGTCTGCTGTTTTAGTTACAGTGGCGTCGCAACAACAAGACATGCTTCTCGCTCTTGCTTTGCAAAATCAGGTAATAGATTTAGTTTTATTGCAAAATCGAAAGAAAAAGCGATCTGTTTGGGTTCATGAACTTTGGAAAGAACGAAAACTTCAAGGTCATCATGAAAATTTAATCACGGAAATGAGGTTGAAAGATCACACAATGCATTTCAATTATTTTCGAATGCTGCCTTCCATGTTTGATGAATTGTTAAATGTGGTTGGGCCATCTATTGTTAGAAAGGGGAGCAATTTTCGGGAGCCTTTGTCACCTTCATTGAAATTAGCTGTAACGCTGAGATATCTTGCAACGGGAGAATCACAAGCATCACTTTCGTTCAACTTTCGAAGTGGCAGGTCAACAGTTTGCGAGATATTAAACGAAGTCCCAAAGCAAATTTGGAATGTAATTAGCCCCATATCTATGGCTATTCCAAAGACCCATTCCGAGTGGAAAAGACTTGCTGGTGATTTTTGGAACCTTTGGAACTTTCCTTTGTGTCTTGGTGCAATAGATGGAAAGCATTGTGCAATTATCTGCCCCCCAAAGTCCAGGAGTGCCTTCTATAACTATAAAGGGTCATTTAGCATTGTTTTACTGGCTGTTGCAGATGCCAGTTACATGTTTACCTTCGTAGACATTGGGGATTATGGCCGGCAAAGCGACTCAAGTGTTTTTGGCACTTTTAGCTTTGGACAAGCATTGAACGATGGCTCGCTCAATATACCTGAAGACGGCCTGTTGCCAAATAGCGGCTATAGGGGTAAATATTGTTTTATTGCTGATGAAGCGTTTCCTCTAAAAGATAATCTACAATGCCCCTATCCAGGAAGAAACCTCAGTGAAATGAAAAGAATATATACTTACACGTTGTCGAGAGCAAGAAGAGTTGTAGAGAATGCCTTTGGTATACTTTCAGCTCGATGGCAGTTTTTAAGGTCTCCTATACAAGCACAGCCAGAAAAGGCAGCTAATAGCATATTGGCTTCTGTAGCTCTCCATAACTGGCTGAAAAAGCATGAAGACTCACAGAAAGTATATGGACAGTTGTACTGCCCTTCTGGCTATGTTGATTACGAGGATGCATATGGAATCATTCACAAGGGGACATGGAGATCTGAAGTCTCAGAGAGTGGGGCTCTTCAAGAGCTAACAAACATAGGGCCAAATAAGTATGGGAAACGTGTAGAACACTATCGAACGTTGATGGCAAATTTTTTTCTATCACCAGAGGGCAAACTTCCTTGGCAGTATCAATACGTGAGACGTACTGCATATGAACCCATTCAATAAGCAACTGTATTTCCACTGTAGAAGCATCCTTAAACACCATACATTTTATTGAAACTTTCAGTCTGTCTTAACAGTTAGCTACAATACTCATTTTATCTTGAAAAATTCACAGGAAATTCTCTTACAATTTCTTTTTCTGTGCATACAAAAAAAGACCAGTATCTTCATTGCAAGATTAAAATTTCAGGTTATTTCTATTGCATAATGTTGTCGAAATTATTATATACATATTACATTTTGTAGTGTGATGTAGAAGTAAAGTAGTGGTTTGGGAGATGGTGGGGTTCTTTGCTTGCCCCTATTTTTATGAGGTACAATCAAGTAGACTAACAACATGATATAAGAAAATCAGAAAGTAGTCCAGTAGTCAAGGCTTTTTAATACTAAAAATGTTGTGAATGAACATAATCTCACCAGCGTTATAAAATCAGCTTGTTTGTATAATAAATATTTCATTAAACAATAGCCATTTACTTCCAAGATAGCTACTACTTTTACGAGCCGCTCTGTTGTCTTCCAAGTTACAGATAGGGGAGTCCCCCCACCCCTCCCCCTCTTCTTTACTTCTGCTTCTACAAGACAGTGATTTATTAGCAAGTAACCCTAATAAAGTGACTGACTCAGTTCAGCATGTAGAATTCTAATTTCAAGCTCTCACATCCTTGATTTAAGTTAAATAAATTTCATATATTTATCCAAGTATTCCTGAGTCATGTTGATGCATTTCCTGGGTGTCTGTGTGGCACTGTGGTGTCATACCATATGGTTTCCTGTTTTGAGTGCAGATATCTGCTGCTGAAAGTACCGCATCGCTTCATCATGACTACTACTAATTAACAATTGTAAAGGCAGGGTAATTGCTATATTACATTTTATGTTAACATGCGATTAATACAGATTAATTGTTCTTCACATAGAAATAGACATGCTCAACAAACAAAAGAGCAAATATTCAAGCGACAATGCAAACAGATGAATAGATAAAGTTTCATATGACAGAATCCACTTTTAAACATAAACCTTGATATATTAAAGCAATAAGAAAATATGTATTTTGAAAAGCACAGCTGTATTATATTAAGTTTGGTTCTGAAGAAAATCGCACTTCATGCATTGCCTGCTGAATTTTCATCTTTGCAAGGCTCTTTTTATATTCAGAAAGTTTTTTTAATTCCATGCCTATGCTTTGACCAAACAAATCATCTTCGTCCAATCTTCTTGGCAACAGATGAAATGAACTCGTTGGTCCCCTGCAACACTTCCATAAAATATTGAGTTTCACCTGAGTCTTTTTCTTTTTGCTTTGCTTTGCTTTTTTAGGCACTGCACTTTCCAAGAAGGGGCTAGGGGGTTCTGCAGCATCCTCTTTCTCAAGTTCAATGACATCCAGGGTATCCTGCACCTCATTCTCCAAAATACTCTTGCTCTCATGTATAGAGTTCAAAAATTCCGCTTCATTCATGGTCTCAAGTTGATGGCCCTCGTCAGGTTTTATATCCACCAAAAAATTCCCCTTCGTTTTTCTATGCTTCGTGAATGGAGCCAAGTACTCTAACTGCCTAAAATACGGCCACGATGGCTCAATTGATGCACCACCAGCACTTCCAGAAGGTTTATATTCCCGTCTGACTTTCATGAAACAATCTCTCAAGCTCTTACATGTCTTTTTAATGAGAACAGGTCTAGAGAAGCAACATGAAAAAAGCGATATAAATTTAACGATAAGTTTGAAATGAACTTTTAACAAATCTCTGGCATGTAGAAGTGTGATACTCAATAAATGGTTAACTAACATAATGTAGATCAGTATGCAAGTGCCAGGGAACTTTCTTTGCAAATAAGATGTTATGACAATCTTACCTTCACATAGAGCTTTATCGTTGTGATATGCTTTTTGAAAAACTTCCTCGCACACCCTTTTCCATGCGTTTTCCCCCACCATTTCATCTTTATATTCTTTCGTACTTGTGTCATAAAGACAAGGTAGTTTTTTCACTGATTCAATGAGTTGCTCTTTGTTTACGAACTTAGCCGCCATTTTTCTGCCTTACTTCAGTGACCTTGTCTACTGTTCTGAAGCAGAGTGTCGCGTCAAAGATGGATTTTTTCATCTCTGACACATTGTGACGCATCCATGAAAAAACGCGATGCGCACGCATAGCAGAAATTCCTACAAACCATATTTGGTCAGCATCATAATGCGTCGCGTCGCATCCAGTGTGAATTGACCTTAAGTCTAACAACTTTCCTGCTTCTTTGCCATCTTTGATTATTATGTCAGGAAATTTTGAGAGCTGAGCACCTACATCACCTCCACTTTTCATCCTGCAGCCATACATTAAGCATAGAACCATCTTACTTTGACTTGTCTGCATTGTCTGAGGTACACAAATATGACAGTGCATACAACTACAGTCACTGGACTGAAACCGACCTATAGCCCAACTCTCTTCTTCTCAATTATTTCTGTACTTTTGACTGTGATACTTTTAGGTGCTTCTTTGCAGAAATACCCAAGTGTATTTTTGAACGAGGGGGCTGAGGATGAGCAGCAAGCACCTATGCAGATCCACACATGCAGATCCACACATGCAGATCCACACATGCAGATCCACACATGCAGATCCACACATGCAGATCCACACATGCAGATCCACACATGCAGATCCACACATGCAGATGGAAGGGCAAGGGGGTGCATCCTCCTGAGGTCTTGGATTTGTTAGTAGATAAGTAGACTGCATCTGAACGCGCTAGCAGGCAGGCACTAGCAGGCATTGTTCTCTATTGTTAAAAGGTGAAGAGCAGGCATTGTTCTCTATTGTTAAAAGGTGAAGAGCAGGTATTGTTTAAGATTAAGAGCAGGTATTGTTGTCTATACCCAAGGGAGTTTAACCACGTGTATATTACGTCATATACTGTTCTCTAACCCTAATCCTAACCCTAACCCTAATTTTGAAAATATTGGAAAATAATTATAAAAAAATATGGATAAAAAAGAGAAAAATAAATAATATAAAAGGGTTACACGCCCCTCATGATTATATTAGGTTAAGACATTTAAAATCTAATCATTTGGAAATTGAGTTGCAACAAGATGGATCAAAAGGTATCGATATTAATTGACTTTCGAATAGAAGGGAAATCACTATCTGTGTTAGGCCATAAAGGAGGATATATAACAGCATTAGATTCTGATAATATGAAAAATATTGTGAATGAGGAGTTAAAGGAGAAAATATTTGACATTGTGAAGGAGATTCAAGAAGAGTTAAAAATAAAGTAATTCCTAAAATAAATCATTTGGAAAGTGAGTTTGAAGACGATGGAGCGTTTAGTAGAGTTGGAAACTGATGGGAAATGTATGGTGGTGTATGGTGAAAGTAGAGGAATATTAACAATTGAAGTAGAAGATGAAAAAATAAAAATGAAGAAAGCTGGATTTTACGAGATATTATCAATCTTGCGAAAAGAGTTGACTGTAGGAGTAAAAGTAATACAGACAAAGGATGGATTAAAGAGTAAGCATGAGATATTGGTGAATGGAATGCAAATTGCAGGAGAGAAGATAATACAGCAGAAGCAAGTGCGTGGAGTTGGAGAAAATCAAATGTTAAAGTTGTATGTGACTAAGTATGATCAAGTGGGAATGGAAGTGCAAGGTAAAAGAGAGAAATTAGACATTCAACAGAGATTATTAGTGGAGTTGTATGCAAATGCAAGTGAGATAAAGGAGAGTATAGAGGGATATTATAATGATAAGGCGCGAGATTTACGGAAAGATGAGGTGATAATATCATGGTCTAAAATTGTAAATGAAAAGCGTCAAGACAAAAGTTCAGAGTATTGCTTAGGATGCAGAGGTAATGAGGTGATTCATAGAGATGATTGCTACCGCGGGAATAATTTAAAGTTTGTATTACATCATTTCCCCATAAGTCTAAAAGATGTGCTAGCAATACGCAAATTTTGGAAGTGCGCAGAGATAGAAGAGAACCCGTATGAAGAACAAATGATTAAATGCGTGGATGATTTCCTACACAATAACGGTGACAGAAACCATACAATATGTCAAAAGATACTGAGTAATATATTATCCCTGTGAGATATATCGAACGCATTTAACACAGAGACGCATGGCTATAGTTTAGTTAAATCATGATGGTTGAGAAGAAAAGAGTATTGAGAATGATGAACCGTGTTATAAGGAAAGCGGTAAGAACAGTTACCTTTAAACATAATTTTAGAGATGTTAGCATTACAGAATGCACAGAGATCTTGCTAGAAAGTATTAACAAAATAGCAAGAGAGCATGCTACTATACTCGAAACAACTGGAGAAGAACCAAACCTAGAATATGATGAAGCGATGGAAAACGATGAAGTGATAGACAGCCTAGACAACGATGAAGTGATAGACAGCCTAGACAACGATGAAGTGATGGAAAAGCAAGAATGCAGTGAAGTGATGGAAAAGCAAGAATGCGGTGAAGTGATGGAAAAACAAGCGACAGAAAATGATGAGTTGATAAACAAACTAATCGAGGAGTTGGGTAAAGAACCGTCATATCAGCAATACGATGAATTGATGGATGTAATAGATGAAGCAATAAAGAAACTAGATAAAGAAGACGAGGTAACGCAAGATATGTTAATGCAAGATCAGGTATTGGAAGAATCTGACGTAGATCAGAACTTTCCAGACTTTGAAACTTTAATGGAGATGGCTCTGGATAATACTCTGATACAGATCAACACTTTCCAGAATTTATTACGTTAATGAATTAGACAATGAAAAACACGTTTGTAGTTTGTATTTAATAAAATACTCTTTTTTAATCTTATAAGATGTTACAACATGAGTTTGTTCTTTCTCTTGCGTAAATTCTAGTCCAGAGTCTATGATAATCAAGCCATGGTTTCATATTATTAAGATAGAAATTATCAAATAAGTTAAGAATTTTATATGGTCCATCATCATGGTAAATCGTGCAATAAGCAGTGAATCCGTATGCGGCAACAATACGTCCAAAAGTTATTTTCCCCTCGCTGAAAATAAACTGTAATGCAACAACCAAATCTGTATTAGGATTTTGTTTAACAATATTATAGAAAATAGGATCCACTTCTTGAATACTTTTAAGTTCTCTAAAACTTCTTTTGGTAATTAACTGTTCTTTCAAAGTATATTGACAAACAGAGTTTTGTTTGAGCATATCCATAAGACATCGAATAATTTTAAATTCATCCATCTTAACATCCGAGTGTACACGCTTTATTACAAGCTGTCGGACTACATGTAACTGGAGGATCTGTAACTGGAGGATCTGTAGGATCTGTAGAAGAATCTGTAGTTGAAACTGGAGGATCTGTAACTGGAGGATCTGTAGGATATGTAGAAGAATCTGTAGTTGAAACTGGAGGATATGTGGAAGAATCTGTAGTTGAATGATCAATAGTTAATTGATTGTTCTCAGAAATACATCTATCTAAACATTCATTATCAAAAAGACATCCTTCTACTGTGCACGTATCTGTTCGCGGGTGAGTGAGTGTAATTGGTAAAACAATACACAAAACCAGAATAAACACAACCAATAACGGTAAACAAAGCCAAATTGCTTTTGCTTTATCAATAGGACAATACATTAGGCCAATCTGTTTGTATCTCAATCATGCATAAACATGAAATGATATTCAATGCTGAGGGTTGTCAATTTATAATCTTTTTCGAAAAATTAGAAGCGCATGTGATCCATCATTTTTCACGTTAACGGGGGTATTCCTAAGATCGGTTAGTGATACTTGGAAATTAGTTGGATTGCTAACAATAATTTTCTTCCATCGAAATG
>WIPJ01002361.1:306534-317889 GCA_018155075.1 Cassiopea andromeda | reverse complement strand
CAAGGCCTACAGTTAGTGTTTACTTACAACGCTTTGTGCAGTTGTACATTAAACTGTGCTATTGTACTTGGTGAACAAGCCTATTTGTATGTAAGTTGTAAATAAGGAATATATGCTTGCCAAGCCTATACAAATAGGGCATAAGGGGCGGATCCAGCTCTAAGTGTGACTGCCACACTGGGTGTGGACTGAGAAAAATTCTAAAATCAGGCTCTAAAAAAATAACACCTCTTACCTTCCGATATATGGGATACATCACCACCCATGATTCTCCTATGTCTTTGATTCATCCACTAAAACACAACAGTCTAAATTTCAAACTATAACACAACTGAGCCACATTCTGATTTACTGATTTCTGAGAGTTCGGATATTAAGGGTTTCGTTCAAACTTGGACTCTTGAGCAATGCAAAATGTGTATGGTGTCTCGTAGAAAAAAGAAACAACCAGTCAGTAAAAACTTTTCTCCAATCCATTGGTCATTGCTCGGCATCATGATAATGATTCTCCTTGCATCTTCAACTATAGTCTGACATACCATACTAGGAGCAGTGTCAGGAAACGTTTTCTTGGTATTCTGTATCACGATCCACCTTCACTGATCATCATCAGGATTATAAAACATGCGTCTCAAGAGCAATCAGGAATAAAGTGGTGGAAAACAATGCATTATGAAACAAAGAAAGACAGCCTCAAGTACTCACTTATGGAATGCAAGAAGCCAATCAAAACTGCCTTGTAAATCTTGCAGAGTAAGAAAACGCGTAGCTAGAAAATGCAGTGAATAGAAATATGATGAAGACAAAAGACACAACAACAGAGAGCTGGCTTAATGATGTACGGAATCAATCAAATATCAGGATACTGTTCCTTGATAAAGAAAGAAGTGGCTTGGAACATGTGATCAGCAATTTTAGTAGTAAACTGTGATGCAGAAATTGTCGTTGAGAACTGTGAATGTTTCATTAGGTACTATGTAACAGGAGGTTTCTAATAGATCTCCGATAGTACTCACTCCTCCTTGGATGTAATGTTTTTTCTGTGTCCAAAAAAATTACAACTTTTAATTTCCGCTTGTTCCGTCGTGCAAATCTTTCAATTGCTTTATCAATATTTAGTTTCATATCTTTATGGGCATAGATGGTTGTCAGGCTATTTTTGACCTTTCTTGAGACATAGTCCCCATTCACAATATTGTTAATTCATTTTGTACCACATTCTTGACCCAATCCCATATCAAAATTTTGCATTGTTGTCACTACACGGCTCCGCTTTGTTCACGTCACTAAGCCTTTTGTTTAGAGGAACTTTTCAGTGGCAACTGTCACTGCTTGAAAATTGATTGACGCTCGAAAACAAAGCCGACTGCAGCTCAGAGAAAGCATACGGAGCGACGATGTATTGAATCCATGCATTCACAGGAGGTCAAAAGTGATCCGATATCAAAAGTAATCCGATACATACCACTTTTACAGCGGAGTTATTTCACTCCGCAAAAGTGGTACTGAGCATATCGGATCTACCCGGTATAGTCTGGATTGAAGGCCTATCTGATATAGGAAGTAATCCGATATGTGATGATTCTGGTATAGTGTGAATGGGGCCACAGTGCTTCTTAAGTGTTTTCAATAGACGGACAGATGATGCTGATCTTTCACAAGTGCAGCTTGTAATAGGAAGAATTGCCAGGATTTTGAGAGTTGTGTAAATATTTGGATAGCTTGTATAATTTACCGTTAAAAGTGTCTGTGATAAGTTTTCAGGCATGTTTTCCTTAGGAACTTTTCTCCATTCCGATTCCCAGTTATCTACTTCAAGAGAAACCGATGATCGATCTGGCATATCATTGATATACTGCCTACAAAATCTTAAAAAATCGCGTTTCTATGGTTTATCGATCCTTTGGATTCTTACTTTCTTCGGCCCAGTGGATGTCACATTTGGTTCCATAACTCTATGTATTGCATTTTCGTTCTTCATGTTGTTCACATTGGTCATATACAAACGAGCGCTTTCTACCAACAGGAGACTCGTACTGCTTCTGCATGATTGCAGGCACTATCAAAAGTCCTTGAAGTGCAATGCAGCTTTTCATGTGAGAAGTGTGCTGACAGCTTTGTTAACAGATGGTCGAGAAAGGGAACTGAAACATTTCTCTTGAAATATGTACTGACATCTTCAGCAGCAATGTTTCCTCCAAATATCTGTTGCAGCTTTTTATGTGAGAAGTGTGCTGACAGCTTTGTTAACAGATGGTCGAGAAAGGGAACTGAAACATTTCTCTTGAAATATGTACTGACATCTTCAGCAGCAATGTTTCCTCAAAATATCTGTCGATTATATATCCTTAGTGCTTTAATGGCAGCATCAACACTCTCTACGATGTCTGAAGCATCTTGGAACCATACAGAGTGGTATCCATCAATTACAGCTCTAGCTGTTTGCAAAGACCCCATCATTACCTTCACTTGCCTTAGACCTTCAATCAAATAAATCTCAGCCCCCTGGATTTGAATTGTTGACGACTTTTTATGTCCAAGTAAATTTCTTGTTATTACTGGAGTGATAATGAAGTCAAAATTTGCCATAAGAGAACAAAGAGCATAAGCATCAGCAGCAGAACCATCCAAAGATTTGTCAATGTTGTTAGACATGATGGAAATGGCATCAAAGGTGACAGTATACATTTCCAGAAAGCGAGCAAGGCTATCAATACGAAGGACCCATCTTGTTCGGCAGGGATCTATCAATGTAGATTGAGAATAGTGAGGAAAGTGTTGTTTTACCATTTCTTCCAGGAGTGCTTGACACTTTGGAGAATTATTGAAGAACTTTGAAATCTGTTCCACGTTGTCAATCATATGCTTAACATTTTGTATCTTGCCAGTGGAGGCAGCACAAATGTTGAGCCTGTGAGAGACACTGTGGGTACATAAGTCCGATCTATTTTCTTGAAGAATTTGAGCTGCAACACCAGACTATTTTCCATCCACGTTGCGCCATTATAACACTGACCTCTGCAGTGCATAATATCTCAATTAAAATCATCCCGTCAGGAAGAGGTTAGTTTATCAGTAATTGCTTTCCCAGGTGACCCGGTGTTGCAGTGAATAAATATTCGGAATCCTTCTTGTATTCATTCATACCCATCAGCATATCTTACTGCCAATGGCAATCAGTCACCTCATTAGCAAGAATAGAGAAGAAATGGCATTCTTTTATTTCCTTGATAATTCTGGAATTTATCAACCCAGAACAGCAAAAAATAAGCTCATTCTGTATCGATGTTGAGCGATATGTGGCATTTTTAGAAGCTGACTCAAAGTGTTCCTTTAAGTACTCATCTCTACTGTCCATTCTAAAATCTGGGAGAGCTTGAACATTGCACCAGTCTTGACGTTCATAATATTTTAAATCGACTCTCTGGCTACGCAGTGGAATTTTTTGCCGGTCAAATAAGATAACAGTTTTTGAAGTTGACGCAACTTTTTCCTATTTCTAGAGACAATTTCATCAGCAATTTGGCCTTGTATTTCAAGAATAGACTTCCTTGTGCCCTTCATCATCTGTCTAAATTTATACATTGTAGCAACTGCAGTCTTGTGAATTTCTGAGTTTTGTCTATGATCTCTAAACCTTTGGATTTCAGATGATCAGTTGACCGTAGGGGCTCTAATTATCTTGTTAAGCTTGGAAGAATTCACCCCAACTTGTCTACCAAAAAGAGCACAAGAAAAGAAGAAAGCTCCATCAATATTGCTCGAATATGTAAGCCAAGGGAAGTCTTCCAACAATTTCACATTAAATTTCCTCTTTTTGCCCTAGATTACTGTAGTAGGAAGCTGTAACGAGCAATTAGGCCTCCAAGCATTTTCCAAAACATCAAATTTAATATCATCAGTGAGAATGTCTTCATTTTCATAGTTTCCAATGCCATGTTTTTCATGTGACAATGCTGAAAAGACAGAGCAGTTGTGTCCACATCTACTAATTCTTCATCAGATTTTGCATTAGCAAAGTGGCTATCTTTTGACTTTAGACTTTTCAGGGAGTCAGCTGAGTGCTTTGCTGGAAAGGCTAGTCTAGACTAATCATATTTTGGCTTTTTTCCAGCATCTTTTAGTGGCTGTTGTTTATGATCATTTGAAATAGATGAAGGATAGGAAGATGAAAATGAACAAGAGACTGAACTTGTTGAAGATAATGTATTCAAATTTTCAACACAGCAGTCAGCATGTTCTTCTTCGAGAACAAAGAGAGCAACAACATGCTTAGGTACAAACATGGGATTTATGTCCATTCTGTTGGCACAAATAAAAGACCAGAAAAAATTTATAGGAGGAGACACAGACCCAGCACTAGCTTGCCTAGGCATTGAAAAGAGTTGGAGCACGTTTTGCTCTGGTTTCAAGATGAAAAGCATAGATTGGCAAATTGATTACACTGGACAATGTCATTACACACATGAAAGGACTACATCTTTTATTCTGACAATTTCTTAAAGCCTCAAGACGAGCGCAGTCAGAGTAATTTTTTGATGAGTCAGGAAGCATATCAGTGGCTTCATGTGACAGTGAAATGCAAAAACTTGGTTCCATGACATTGGCTGTCCTCTCTTTAGCCAGAGTGGAAACCAGATGTGGATGCGCTGCATAATAATCAGCATGGCAATAGAGCTCAGCTGACGTCAATGCTCTTAAAATAATGCATGCATCTTCTTTGCCACTTACTGCCAGTGAAAATGCCTTTTATAAGCAATTTGCATCAGCTGTAACCTCAAGCAAATTTAAAACATGAAAATGGAAACCTAATTCATTTTCAATGCCACCATTTCTAATTTATACCAAAAACTTCTAAATTACATGTAAAAGAAGTGTCATTGCTTATCGTACTTTCTTCAAGTATCATGGAGAATTACAATAGAATCTAGATGGTTGTAATATAAGCCACAGCCTATTAATTGTGAGTGAGACCTACCTCTTTTGATTGACTAAGAATAGGAGGAGAAAATACTCAAATTCATTTCGTTTCAAATTCAAGACATGTCTCTTCCTCAAAAGGTTTTTATTGAATAAAAATCTGGCTATTTGTGGTGTCATATAAATACTAGCATGCTCATTTCACAAATTTGGATATTTTCATTGTGCTTCAACTTGCGCTTTTGATTGTAATGAGATTCAATCTTTGCTTCTGCAGAAAGAATTGATCTACATTGAGGAAAAATTAAACAGCAGAGGTAAAGTAGCATCAGGGATGCTATAATGGACAACAAACCATATGAAAGTCCTGGAAAGCAATAGTTATTTCCAAAAATATGCATGTTGCAATCTTGCACCCCTTCGAAAACTACAAATTATCGTCATACCCACACCCGACTCTGCGTTATAGCATTCCTTCCCTTGCTGTAAACCACTAGCAAATTCCAGATATCGCTTTAAATCTAACAGGCTCGTAAAAGGTCCGAAATTTTTGGGAGGGGCCATGTTTGGAAATAGTTGCTACAGCAGTATCAAAAAAGGCACCACCATAGCAGGCGCTGACGTGCCAGAGAAACTTATCTATTTTTGGCCCCCGAAATTGGCTAAAAATGTATCCATTTTTGAAAGAGCAGCAGTTGATGAAAAACAAATTCAAAATGAGAAATAGTTTCTCCTTCTATTAACAGCACTAAAGAAAAAGTTCAAGATCAATAAAAAACATGTGTGATCGTTCAATTTATAGTTTGTGTGGCAACGCTTCTCGTTTCACCAGTTGAACCTCTGGCATCTTGTTGCCGAAAATGCCCAAATTTTACCACTCGTGATTGGTTCCGACTAATAAACTCGTTCGCCATGTCAATTATTGGTAAACTGTCAATCTTATCTTTGTGTACGTGAATCAACATGAGATTGTTTAATCTATCTTGCTTCATCGTAGACCGAAGATAAGTTTTGATTCTTCTAAGTCTAGAAAAAACTCTTTCGCCTTCTGCATTACTTGCTGGAGCCATAGAATTAGTTTGATAAGTTTGAAAACTTCAGTTATCATTGTTCTCATTAGATAGCTTATCGAGCGAATCGATTTTAGAACATCACGAAAGTTGAACTGCTTTTCCACTTGAAGGAGAGCAGGTAGGATCTTTAGTTGAATTTCCAATTTATCCATGTCAATCTCATCTGCGTAAAGGCTACAGAAAGATGACCCGTCCGTGAAAACTTGCTCATCAAATAGATAAGCAGCGTTTTTACTAGATACAGCATTAGTGACAATAGTTTCCATGTTTTCATACATTTTGTAATCTGGCTGATCAAATCGCTTTTCAATAGCATTGATAACAAGGTCATAGCATTGAAAGTAGTAGGCTCGAAACATGTCTTTCTCTGTCATGAAATCTTGATCTGGTTGATTGACATATCCGTGATAATCGGTCGGGCGTTTTGGGTGGCTGCGCTTTCTTGGCATTTCGTACTCGTCGATCTCTAAAGCAGATTTTTTTCCTCAATTTTTTCCAAAACAAATCAAACTCTTCTTCGCAACGATCTTTTTTCAGCGTCTTCACAACTCCATTAGCACATTGTTGGGCCTCTGTCGCACAAAGCTCTGGAGACTGAAGTGTCTTACTTAGGATGTCGGTTTGAGACAAAATCTTGGCTCCGATTAAACACCCAAATAGAAAACTAAGTTTTCTCATGGTGGTTTGTACTCCTATCATTCGTGCTTTAATTTCAGTATCGGTTGTTGATGGAATACCGCTCTCCCAAACATTCATTAATTCTTTATGGTTGTTAATCAGTGAATTAAGAGTGTCACCACGGACGGTCCATCGCGTGGGGCAGAAAGCATGAACACTTTTTGCATCGTTGTCATTCTCCTTTCGCAGCTTTCGCATAAGAGTTTCTCTTTGTGGGGACTTCTTAATCAGCTTGCAGATTTCTTTAGCGACGGCAAATGTTTCTGTTAAGGTTGGTACATCATTGCAAGCATCCTTCACTGATAAATTTAGTGCATGTCCGTAGCAATTTGTGTAGAGACATTAAGGATTTTGCTCCTTTATTTTTGCCGCTACTCCGTTCTTGTGACCTGCCATTACAGCCACCCCGTCATAAAAGTGTCCTCGAAGATCTGATAGTTTTAGTCTCATTTGCTCAATGGCTGCTTTGATGACATCAACAATCATTTCAGATGTACATTTGGCAACAGGTTTCAATGATACAAAGTCTTCATGTGCGAAAAGCTCTTCATCAATCCAACGAATACAGATAACAACTTGTTCCTCATTGAAAACATCCGCAGATTAGTCTGCCATAACGGTGTAAAATTCCGAGCCGAGAATACGCGATGAAAGTTCTGTTAAGATACCAAGTGCTAAGACTTGTAACATTTCATTTTGCATTCTTGGTGAGGTATATTTGTTAGTACTCTTGTCAAGCCAAGATTGAAGGTCTCTTTGGTTTTCACATCGAAGAAGAATACGTTGATGAAAGTTTGAATTAATTTCAATACTGTATTCTTTATTCCAACTTCCACGTAATGGTAGACCTTGACGTGCAAGGAAACGAATATTCGTTAAAATTTTCAAGAGTATTTGGCGGTTCTTAAATCTTTGCTTCTCTGCTTCAGATGATGCCATATCAACAACATCATGCTGGTTCGAACTACTTTTAACGTAACGAATGGTGGCCTCTTTGTGTGCTTTCGACATTTCATGTTCTTGGAAGCCCCGTGCTCTTTCGAGAGCGTACTTCCAGTTCTGATAACCTTTTTAGAGAAACGCGTCTCCTTGAGATAAAGACTGTGTAGAGAGAGAATTTGTCTCGGCAGCTTTGACGCATGTAAACCAAAAGGCTGCTTGCAATTCTTCGTCTTAATGCAACCAAGGGTACAAATCAAACCAATTTGGCTGGAAGCTTCTTTCATGTCCAATCTTCCCTGTTTTTGTAAATTCGACGTTTCTTGGTTGATTTGGAGAATCGTGACTTATTTCAAAATATGATTAATTGTTTGCTTCGGTATTGCTACATTGCTACTTGATGTAACTTTACTGGAAATTTCAGACGATGAAGCTTCAGCTGCACTACAAAACGAAAAAGTCAATTCATAATTGTTTTTACAAAAAAATACCAAAAGTAGCAAAAAAGCCATGGGGAGATTATTGTTGAAATTTTCACAGAACAAAAGGTTAAAAACTAAATAAAAGTTAAATACCTGCTTTCATCCGACATTGTCTTTTCCGTTTTAATTCCCCAATTAATTTTGGTTTGCTTCATGGTAATTGTAGCAAGTATAAAGCATTTAACCAATAAATCTTTTTTGCTGCACACTATATTCAGTTTTTCTTCTATGATTCACGTATGATGGATATTATTACGCTTACACTATGAAAAACAGCTATAATTCTGATCTAAATTTTACTGAGACATACACTTATTTGGTCAAAGAAACCAAGTCAAAATATAAATAAAGATTACGAAATTGTCTAGAACTAGCCTCAAAATTCGTAATAATATGTGAGAATGCATCAATCAGACAAGAAGTTTCCTAAACAACTGATTTTTGTGGTTACGTCATTGGCTGAATGTAAAATGTTATTTTTTGTGTTGGTTCCGGTTTTTCGACGTCATCCACATTTTGTGTTATTGCATTCTGCCATCTCCATAGCTGCTGTCATCATTTCTTTAGTTAAAGTAATAAATGTATCAGTGTTATGTCTGAGATTTGCCATATTATAATTTTTTTCTATTGAAAAATTTGAAAATTAAAAAAGCATTGTTTCCAAAATTTTGGGGGGCCCCATTGGCTGTTACTGCCCTGTCTAATTTATAAATATAACTCGCAGGATAGATTGCTTCCTTCGCCCCAATATTCATATTTGATCTTATGCTTTTGGGTAGCAATAAATCTGCAGCTGAGTCTTTCACAAGGCCTAGACACTCCCCAAAGTAACGAGTTTAATATCGCCAAGGACACCTCCTTCCTTTCCAATAAGTCTAAATTGGCAACATGTCCTGATTTTATCAGCTGCTCTACTTGTTTGAGAACATCCATCAATAACTTTTTTACTTACAATTAGCACTTCGAAATATGCAGTTCACTCTTTCATTTTTCACGCAAAAAGAGAAATATCGTTGTTGTCGTTGAATTTTCTGGTGCGAAGCGTAGGGTAAAGCCTATTCAAATCAACTTTCACACGACTTTCGCACAACGCCAGAAAAGAATAAGCTTTCTCCTGTGCATAGGCCTGTAAGTACGCGGCAACGTTAACCCAACTGTGGCCCACTATTAAAAAAGAATGCGAATCTTCCGGTCCACACGCCTGTTTCTGCGCAGCAACTTTTGTCCAACTTTCGTATTAGCCATTGGAATTTGTTACCTCTGCGAAATAACTTTGGCACTCAAAGAACAGAGAACAATAGAGCCAAGTCTGCCAATGTAATGCAACCATGCAGTTGAGCAAAGCTTTATTTACTTTTGCAAGTAACCAAACAATCGTTAAGAATTCTTGGTTCTCAAGAATTCATTTTCAAATGAAATCTGGAGCTGTATAATCGTAGGAAATTATATTATTTTCAAGTTTATTGATAAAGATGGAAGTGGAGAGAGCGGTCTATTCGTTGAAACTGACCTAAATTAAATCTTGAAATTTTGACTGTCGTCGGTGCGATGCGGGCGACAGTATGGATCCACCACTGGGGCATATTTACTTACCGAATCTCTCAAAAGTAAAGTATGATTACTTGTTCTAGTATTGGGAGATGCATTCAAAGCCAAAGTAAAGGGTGTGGTATCAAACTTTCTTCTGCGGTCACAGCCCCCAATCCCCCATTTTTCATGGGGAGACCTTTGCTACAAAGCTACAGCTTTCCTCCTATACCAACATTAGAAGCGCTTCTGCTAAAAGACAATTCCGGAATAAAATGAAGTTTAGCTAGTTGGGGTACTTTTGCGCATTAGAGAAAAGGCAGAAGGGAAAGTCTGCTTTTTCGAAGGATGCTCTTTGTGCAGACGCATGCACAAAATGAAATCGAGGCTTACTTGGTTAAAACTTCTTGAGAAGTATTTCAAGTTGAAAATAAACTGAGATTAAGGTACGAGAAGTACTAAAGCGACCTCGAGAAAAATTTTCTCTGAATCAAACATTTTTCCTGCTGCAAAGTTGGCTAGTTTTTGATTAAAACAAGAAAGTAGAACATCTGCTGGATATCTGTTTTCAATGAGCAGCTGTATACCTAAAGTTATACTGATTTGGTAACATTTGATCAAAGTTTGAAAATCAAATTAGTAACGTCATTACGTCTTGTTTCTATACTGTGAAGCCCCGTGTGGTTTTCAACACTAGAGTTATGCTACCATCTGCTAAAAAATAGCGTTCTTATCACTCAACACAGTTGCGTAGCTCATGACTGTTTGTGCCGATATTATTTATACACGATTCTACCCTTCAGCTTTTTTATTTTACATCATAATACAAAAAAGTTCCAAGTCGGTAATATTTACAATAGTCTAAATACATAGAAATAAAAAGAGTAGTAACTAAAATTATATCCTAGGACGCTGTTCTTCCGGGGGGTCGTGTTTTTAAACGGCCAAGCATATTTTTAATCAGCTCTTTAGGAACTCCTTTAATCTCTTTTTAAAGTGACTAATAGTTGGGAGCTCCCTAACATCCGTTGGAATTGTATTCCAAATTTTTACAGTAGAGTATTGATAGCTCTTTTTCTCATGTTCAGTGTTAAGCCTGGGAAGTTGTAGATCTTTACAATGCCTTGTTGCATAATTTGATTGCGAAGACCTTTGTTGCAATTTATCGCAAATATTTTCCGGACTTAATTGCTAGGCAGAAGAGAGGGTACCTACCTAAGAGCACAAATACGTACTCCATAACAATATATAAGTTACCCCACCGATATTTAGAGTTTAGTGAGCTACCCTGGAGACATGTATTATTCCATTGTTGATGCTCAGGACATTAGAAAAGTTAGAGCTGTTTGAAAATATTACAAATGAATAGAATTGTTTTCAAACTTGACATGCGGTTTGTTTGTCGAATCTAGTAATCCATTGGATTTCAATCTGCCCCATGGTTTTGATGGAATATGTTATCTAATCATGCTATTTCCATCATCTTTCAGGGTGGATACTTACCAAAATGAAGCCAGCTGTAGAAGCCACCCGACCATCAACCCGACAACCAACTCAGCCACCAACTCGACTACCAGCGTCAGGTAGACCTACAATTAATGCTTCTAAATTCCAGCCATTCTAGTAGAGCAAGTTCATAAATGATAAGCCTGGTCTATGCTTCTTAAATTAAAGACATATAATATTTGACTTTTGGATCTAGCATTCGTGAGATAATCTTGAAGTTTTTAATACTT
>WIPJ01002361.1:256735-295449 GCA_018155075.1 Cassiopea andromeda | reverse complement strand
GGTGGTGGTGATGATAGGGGTGGTGGTGGTGGTGATGATAGGGGTGGTGGTGGCGGTGATGATAGGGGCGGTGATGATAGGGGTGGTGGTGGTCCAGATAACGATAATCATTATCCTAATATAGTTGGCAACTTACCTATTACAACAGAACCTCGATACAAAAATTTGTCTGAATGCTAGGCCAGACTTGTTTGTTTTAAACGTATTTACTGTTATATACCAACTTGAAGTATTTTGTATCATTATTATTATTGTCTGACTACTCAATGAATTATTGACATAATCAAGGGGTGAACTCAGTAGAAATAGTGACAGTCGCAATAGGGTATCACGCAATTGGGTGGGATGGAAGGAAGTTGAAAAAGAAAGGAAGTTCAGTCGTGGAGATTTAATCGTGGTACTGGGAGGGATGTATATTACTTGAGAAAAACTTAACTTACACTTTGTGTTCTGCTCTTCGAATACATGCAATTTATCTGCAATATAAACACAAAGTGCCGAATAATTTTCTCCTCAGAGGGAACTGGTTACTTTTATCTTGCAAATTGCTCTACATTGGCCAACAATCCTAAATAATGTGTTTTTGGCTCCATTGTTAGTTAGTCACTGCTCACCAGGTAGACACAAGATATGACAAAGCTTGTAAGGTGTTTGCTTTGATTAAAGTAACAATATATTATTAAAAAAGTTTCTTTTTATTTGCTTTAGTTTAAAACTATTTTGTTTGTGAGGTAATCATTAGATGTTATACTAAGTTTCCTAATGGTAGCCAGTACATCGTCCTCGATTCACCTGGATAACTTGGGTAGCGGGTAGACCTGGTTCCATAAGCTGTGGAAAAAATGAGCACCTTCAATTTATAAAACTTTACAGCCCAGATATATCGATAATTGCAAATTCTTGACCCAAAAGTATCGAACTCATGTCCCCTTATGCTATGAAGCTGAGGGTCCTCCTGGATTTTATCGCACCTCCCTTCCTCCCTCTCCCTCCCTCCCTCTCTCTCTCTCTCTCAGGATCATCCATGTATCCTCTCTTATCTGCTATCCTTTCCCGCGTGCGACTCCTTCATTTTTGCCATGGTACGTGGCAGCCTGGCTATTTTTGTCACGAATGGACAAAATTTTGATAATGCCCCTTCAACAAGAACTAAAATGCTAGATGTTAATGTATTCACAGCCACTATGGGTGATATAACTCAAATCACATCATTTATCCCTAAATGTTGTGAGGCAACACAAAAATGGAATAGAATAGGGACTGAATAGGAAAATACACTCTTGTTTTATAAGAACCAGTAAAATTGAGCTTCAGGCTGGCTGTTCTTAACTTTTTCCAAATTTTGAAACTGAATTCTTCTTAATTTTGTCTTAAATTAGTAGCATGTAGGCCATTTAGAAATGCATAGAAAGACAATTACAAGACAATATTAAATTTGTTGATTGATTAAGAGCCAATTGTTACAGCCAATACCATCTCTCTTGCATAGTGATGCTTTTTATTGAAACAGTTTAAAAACAATTAGAAATAGAAAATGTTAGTACAGTACCTAGTTTCGCTAGGAGAGGACAGTTTCGCTGAAGGACCAACATGAAGAAGATGCTAGATTCTGAATGTAGAGAAGGTCCTAACAATATATTAGCGATCTGGAATTAGATTGTGGATGTATCAGAAATCTGTGTTTAAGTAAAAATAAAAGCTGAAGGGTTAATACGATATGTAGTTAAGCATAAATAAAATGAAATGCTAATGAAGTTGACAGATTGAGTGGTTGTAACACCATTCATTTAATGCACAATCAAATGCATCGTCATTGATCTTTCCAGCCTGGAGAAAAAACAGATGGCAAAAAATGTTTCATAAAGAAATATCCCAAGCCTGAATTGCCTATTCAATGCATATCAACTCCTTTTTGGTCTATTGAAGGAGCTTCATATGACATCAATGTTAAAACAAAAAATTACAAATGACTGATTGCAACGGGCATATATATCAAAACTGTTTTAACTACTTTGACATTGGCCCTCAACATGACCTGCTACTGTAATCTTCCTTTCGAACAAGTTTATGAGAGAACATCTTCTGGATCATGAAAATCAATTTTTATATTTGTTCCGTTTTATGAAAATAGTTACCCTGCCCCATGCAATAGATAAATCCTCTAATGATACTATGAAGCCACGGGAAGATGAACCTAGGAGTTGCTTTCTCAAGGAATTCTGCAAGACAAATAGGCCCACACTGAACAAATAGTATATGCTGCCACGATTACTAGGCCAAAATCTTCTGTAAATCAGATATTTCACTGTAAATGGACCAAATAAAGCAAAATATGTGGCACAGCTGAGGTTAAACGTTTGCATGTCAAAGTTACCTGTAGATTAAATCTTGAAGTATAAAACCCATTTTCAATACAGGGCAGCAGACGTTAGTGCATGCATAATCGATACTTATTTGCCCCAGGGTGAGCTTGTTTCTCTTCTTCTACTTTGAGAAACAAAAGACAATTATTGGATACTTCAAATCAACAGACTTTGGCTTTTGCATGGTTTGTTAGTTGTGCGGTGAAATTTTTCATCGTAATAATGCCTTAGTCCTTGAATTACAGGGAGGGTCGTTTTGATCTGGAACAGCCGGGGCGATGCAAGTCATGTGAGGATGAAACTGCCCAAGAATTGCACATTGTGTAATTTTTTTGGAAATTTAACATTTTCAGCTGCCGCAACGGTAGACTCAGTGTGCTCCGCCTAAATTATATGAGCACCTTAACAACTGACACTCCTTAGATGTTGTCTAACCTAAGATGTGAATTGGGGTTCCACGAGTCACTGGCGTGTTTTCTTAGGGTTCCACTCTAGCAAGAAGGTCGTAACCACTGCCCTAGGGAATACACGCTGTTATAATGAATATCGAAAGAAGTTTGGTGTAGTAAGACAATGAAATAGCTTAAACATATATATCACGAAAAATTACTAAGACAATTACATAATGAGCTAAAATGAATTCGTGACAACATGTATCTATTGTATGAGATAATGTTACAGAAATACCCAAGGGTGCTGAACCCTGGTTTTAGAAATGGGGCGATCTATGGTCCCAGTTATGGTTTGGCTGCTTCTCGCCTGAAACCATCATCGTTTCTTTAGAAAGCTGAGTTATTGCCGCAATCATTTGGCTTGCTGTTCGTTTTTTCTCCTTCATCTATAAATAAATATCTTTCTTTGTAAATAACTAACATATTTGGTCAAATAGTTCTTTCATGTTGGGACCTTCTGTAGCGCTCTTTCAATACTCTTCGTCATTGATGAAGCATCTATGTTCTCTCTGTCAGCATGTGACCTACAATAATTGAATATTGCCTTTACTTTCTACAATTCTTTAGATATGCAAGGAGAAACAGTTAATTGTATCTAAAACACACCCATACAAAATATTTGCGATCCTACCGATGCTTCATTTTCTCTTAAATTCTCTCCAAAGATACAATACAAGAAATAGCCAAAATCTCCAAATCCCTAAACATAGGACTGAGCGCTATAAAAAAGCTTTCATTACTCAGCTCTTAAGGAATGGAATAATACGCCTAGAGACATACGTGAGTTGCTAACAACAAATACTTTCAAAAGGCAACTGAAATTGTATATGAAGAGCAAGACATAACTAAACACGACCCCCTGGAAGAGCAGCTGTTTACTTTTTTGTCGTTCTATTGAATGGTTGCTTTTATTATAAATAACTTAGTTCTTAATTTGTTGTTGTTGTTAAGCTGAAGGGTATTTTGTGTATAAACTTATGAAAATGAAAAAAATGAACTAAGTACGTGTCACTCATAAAAAGGCAAAATCTAGTAATTGGGGAGATTGAAATTGGGGCAAGGGGCTTCGGAAAAATATCAAAAACCAACAATTAGGGATGTCATTCGGTACTTAAGATCATATTCTTTATCCGGTACGCGACATAGGTAATGGGGCCAAGACGTACCGATATATGTTTTTGTACACAAATGGAGGATATTGCGGTTGAATGAAGCATTTTTAAAGCTTACCATTGCTCATTTCATCCGTCTCCCTGTTCTTCTTTGGGCGACAACATTGCAATAACTTATAGACTATGCCCGTCTGTCTGCCAAATAGGATACAATCAAATGCAAGGATTGCTAGCATCACGAATCCCATCACAATTACAACAGCAAGCCATTTCAGTGGCAGTTCATCACAGGCTACGAAGAAAGAAGAGAATGACATGTTGAAATTTTGGGGAAAAGCAAACGCTTAAGGCTATGTAGTTGGCCAGGACCAAGGGCGTGCCGACGCAGAGGGTGTGGTGGTGTCCCACCCAACCCCAACTTTTGCCGAAACCGTCGTTAATTCTAAAGCTTGTCGGTAAATAGTTGCTTTGCGATCATCGTTTGTCGGTAATCGATCATTATTCGTCGGTAATCGATGATCGCTTGTCGGTAATCGATCATCGTTCGTCGGTAATTCCGGGACATTTAGTAGTCTGCTGGTGAACTGCTACACCCCCCTACTCAAAAGTCTTTCGGCACGCCACTGGGCAGGATTGTAAGCCTATTATGCGAATTGGCCGCATCTATTTAACATGCTATTGAAGTGGGTAAAGAAAAGTACAGACGTTAGCCTAATAATGATAGCAATGATGAAACATTTCTCAAATGTGATTTTATCCCCTAATAGGCAACAAAAATTCCCTTCACGTTAAAAGAAAAGATGGATAGCTTGTAATGTCGCTAACTTTTACTCTACGCAAGATAAAAAATTGCTCCTCCTGGAAATGTGAATTGAAGCCTTTTCAACATGCTTGGGAAGTATTTTTCAATTATTCGAAACTATGTGCTATCAGTTTTTTCGCAAAGAAAGTACACTTTTTACCACCAAAACACGCTTCTCGACGATTTTCGAACGAATTCTTGCTACACTATTGGCAGGAATCTTTTGATTGTGATTCCTTTGTTAGCCAATCAAGATTTGACGCCTATGCTTTGTGGGGGGTGGGTGCGAATCCCCCCCCCAGTGGAAATTGTCTAAGTACATCTCTGTCATCTGGACGTGATTGGTAGAAGTAAAACAAGCGATTAAATTGTAGTAGAACAGTAGCTGGTTCTTACTCGCTACTCCAGATGATCTTCCTATATCCTTCAACGACACGCATCTGCAGGTATCTGGATGTGTATATCTATTGAACAGGGTACACTCTTCGTAAACTTCTGGTTTACATTTGCATCGGCAAGACTTCTTATCCAGGTTCTGCAAATGGTTGCATCTCAAATGGCAACTGCATTGGCAAGTTGAAGCATCCCACTGAAAAGGTGCATGGCAAGACCGAGATATTCCAGCGCCAGCACTACATTGACATCTGAAGCAAGGTAAATCCTGGCATTAAAATCTGGTTTTCATATCGTTCTAAGCGACGGGGATGTGCCCCAGCATAGGATCGGTGATACTGCTGGGACGCTTACGTCGATAGGGAAACCACGCTTACAAGTGAAGTGCCCGACGTCCCCGTCAAGCCTCGGTCGTCCCCGTCGAGATGAAAAAAGTTTTAATGTGTTTAACTTTGATAACGTCCCCGATGCATCGCCGTCATGTCCCCGTCGATGCTGGGACAGTGTTCTTAGTGAAAATCATATATTTGTGATCGACGACGTCGACGTGGCATCCCCGATATGAATTAGAAACGCCCCTTCGCAGACGACCATATGAAAACCAGGCTTAAGAACAAGGTTAGGGAAAATTTGTGCTTTGTAGTTGAAAGTCTGGGGAATTCTGTCAAAAAGGCCGTATAAACCCCGAGTGGTCACAAAATATCTGCTATACGGAAGTGGAAAATATCTGGATGGGCCACGAAAAATTCTACTGCGTTTTTTGGGGTTATGAAAACAAACATCCATCCCCATATAGCACCTACTTTATGATAGCTCCCTCAATCCCAAAAAATTTCACATACATACAAGAAAGCGCTAGTGAAAATTATATAAAAAGGTTTATTGAATTTGAAACACGACAGTTTACATGGTAGGTTCTTTCTGATACGAAAGCCTCGTATTATTTCATTGCATTGGAGGCTTACAATGAGACAAATATGGAAGCATGTCTAATGAAAGTCTTTCACATTCCACGACAACCATTAGCAACCGCAACTTTCCGTAGAAATAAGCTCTACAAATTCGAGTATGCTGTACAGTTCTGTTAAACAGGATGAAATCCCAGTTATAAGAAAAGATGATACAAGATAATACAATACAAATTTTACAAAACCTACTTACAATAGCGTGTGAATCTACTTAATATAACATGAACAAGCATAAAAAAGATGAAAGCAAATAGCAAAACAAAGGAAAAAGGTAAACGTGATAGTAGTTTACTGAGTTAAAATTCTGAAGATGCTGAGAGTAGATGCTTTTTTGCCTCTGTTGATAGGCCGCTCCATAGTTTTACGCCACGATACGAAAAATATGTTTTCGAATTTATCTAAAGATCAGTTTATGTATTACTGAGATGTATACTCTTGAGTTCCAAATAAACGTGCTGCCAATGGGATTTAATTTTTGAAATTTTCCACCCACAATTCGGTTATTCCAGCGACCTAGTGTATTAAAATAGGCTGACATGCCCCACAATAACCCCTATTCAAGCCTCCACGTTCAATTTAAATCCGTAAGCCAAAGCCCTACTCCAGTTGCAACCCCAAAGGTCTATTTCATCTCTATTCCAGCCACCACGCTTTGTAATAGTCCCACATATTTCTGACCATCGCTCCAATTCCAGGCATCACGCCAATTTAAACTGCCCTGAACGTCCAACCACATAGCCCTTACAATGAGCCGTCTCAGCCATGCTGCTTCTGGGAAACAAGGATCACAAACCATAAGGAAACTTATTGATTGTTATAGTTGTTGTTGTTGTATTGCCTCGTTATGATGATTACATACGGGACTTTTGGGAAATTACTTGACCTTAGTTATGGCCTAAATCAGTCGTGCATTTTCTTTGTGCTTTCTCTAAGTTTTCAGTAATATCCTTAGTTATAATAGACCACACAACAGATATGAGAACTGCCCAGATGGTATATAGGTCAATAAGCAATGAAGCACCCAATTACCTTTCGAGTTTGCTTGAAAGGTTGTCTCAAAATACCATTAGGGAGCTCCGCAATACTAAGACTGATCTTAAATTGCTTCTTTTAGAAAACCCACTGGTGAGAAATACATTTCTTATAGCGGAGCACGACTCTGGAACAACCTAAGCACTGATAACACAAACTCAAAATCAATTCAAATAGATTTACAAAAGCAGTAGGGAATCCTCTCCCTAACTCCTTTACTTCTAATTTTCTTTTCTTATTTCTATTAGTGTATATAGTTCTCATTGTGGTGTTTCTCTTTCTATATTACTGTAATCAGATTAGTTATTTTCGCTTTACTTTGCAAGGCAGCATAAAAATCAGTTTTTGGCTGAATGCTTTACCCTGCCTAAAAGAAGCTATAATGAATGAATGAATTAATTAATTAATTGACTAATGAAAGAATGAATGAATGAATGAAAGCTTATTACCAACAAGCGAATTTCATAGATGAAAAATAAGGTACGCATATCCGCTAAGTGGCATATCGCAACGCATGAATTTACCTGCAAGAGTTTTCGTTGAAAACTTGAGTCTCGGAGTTGCATTGACTTTTGTCAATGGTGCATGGGCAAGCACACGAGGTCTCATTTGTCATTTGTATCACCTGTCTTTCATTTTTGTCTAAACGCCGCACACTAACAGGGATTTTCTCAGACCTCTTTACGACGCATGATCTCCGGGTTGGTAGTGAATTTCCACAGCTACCGCCGCAGCGGTGAAGTTTCACGACAAATGGGAAAACGTATGCTCCATTAATCTTTTCCACATGAACCAGTGTCTCTCTCGGCATGCAAGGTTCATTGGGTAGGCGTTTAACCCTGATGGAAGAGACTGAAACAAAAAATGAACTTATAAATATTAAATTGAATTCTACTAGGTCTAAATCACAAGATCCGAATACAATACTCAAACAAATCATTGATACACTTATTTTTATAAGAACAAATTCTACAAGAATATTGAGAGTCAGAATCGCTCAAATTGACGAATAATTCAAGACAACTGCAAGGCTCAAGCTTCATCAAGGACTGAAACTTTTGTGTTTTCAAGTCTTAATACTTCCTTTACATTAATGCACCAGTTAAAATGAATCCCCCACCCCCCCCTTCAGGGCACTGGTGGGGATTGGTATTTGAAAGTGAGCAAAACCAGACAAATGCCCCACTATATGGGGACAATATATGGGGTCAAATTCCCCACCCCTGGGGACATGTTGAAGCATATTTGCATATTAGATTACCTAGAAGTCATTGTAACAACAATGATCGCTATCTTGGGTTTCAAACTACGAATCCTTACCTAAAGCCATTGTTTAGTTGAAGCTGCCAAAATGTGTCAATCCCCCACATAGTGCGGACACACCAACAATGGCGGACATCCGGGCGGGCGAGGGGGCGGCTGCCCCCCAATACTTTCAAATGTGATGCAAGATTTCTAAGTAGTAGCTCATAGGAAGCAACAAAGAACAACAAATAAGTCAGCGTACTAGCGTGAGATTGCTTTTTTAAGCTTTGGCGTACAGGCATAAAGGCAGGGCCATTATTTCCAGTGGCGTGATGGCATAACTTTGACGCAGCTTTTTTTACTATGTAGTTCTTAGTTATCAAAACTCGATGAAAACAGGTTAGGGGATCAGCTTTCCTTTCTCAGCATATAAATCAAAGAGGAAATCAATTTCTATCGTACTTTGTAGAATGGTGTTTTCTAACGTTCTAGATTGCGTGGTCTCAAAGTTCTTCTTAGGGGTAAGCTCCCAGACCCCCAGTTTGTTAACACGATGTTGGTCAAGGTTGTCCAGTGTAAGCTTTACGTGACATGAGCCTTATCTTTCACGAGGTTTTGCCCTCCCCCCTCAAAAAAAATGGGAAAATGTCTGTCACTGCATACCAAGCAGCTAAAAGTTGGATAGAAATCCGTTTCACTCGGGCAAATTTTCTCAAAGAGCAAAAGGAAATTTGGGCAACTTTTCTGCATGCTCTCCAGCTCTATTTGATAGTTCGGGCAGAAAATTTACAGCCCATGATAGCTTTCAAAGACATTGCAAAAACCCGGCTGCTTGGCAAATACTAGAATTTCTCATGCAAATCAAAGCCGATAAACTATAAGAGCTCTTTAAAGAAGGTTCCATGAATTGTAAAGGCTATCTTTTGTAGAATGAATAAATTACGCGAAAACCATAAAGTTAAGTGATTTTGCATCGCCCATAACAACACAAATTGCAAACGCAAAACTAGCCAGTTGGCAAACTCAAAGTGAGATCCCGTTTGTGATACAAAATAGAATACTATGGAGTCCAAATTCCTCACCCCTACAAAGTTCAACTTCATGAATATCTCCCTTCAATACAATCAAAAACCAGTGAATTACAGTACACGCATTTTTTATAAGAATAAAGTTTATCAGAACATTCAGGCTCAGAATTGCTAAAGTATAAGAATGATTTAAGAATAATGCAAGGATCAACATTCATGAAGACTAACATTATTATCTATTTGAATTATAGTACTGTTTGTAGATTAATATTTGCACTATCGCTACAGTACTTATTATTCTGCTTCACTCTTATTTTGCTTTATGATGAAGAAAAACATCGATAAAGATTTGACTTTAATCCTTTGATTTTCAGATATAGTTACACCTTCGATATTTAAGACTAATTTAAGAATTATCTAGGGCTTAAAACCGAAAAAATTTAAGAACATTGAGGCTCAGCAAAAAATTTGGCATTGATAAAAAAAGTGTGCATTATATTTCGCAAACGTTGTGTAGAAATAAATAACGAGAGTCACTGTCGTTATTTTCATCCAACTTATAAAGCATCCTTCATCTCGTTTTCCTCAATTCCAGCTCAAAGCGTTTTAATTTTCTTGCTTTTGCAACCGCAAGACCAGGATACAGAACTTTTTAGTTCCTGTTGATTGTTTTCAAAGTCTTGCCATGCTATTCATACAGTTGATGAATGCCTATCTTGAAAACCATAAAATGCTTAATTTTGCTGTATAAGTTTAAATGTTTAAATAATAAATACGGCGTCCCTAAACATGGAAGCAACAAAACGGTGGCCCATGAAAACTTCCGAAAAATTATCTGCCAGCGTGCAATACAAGAGGAAAAATAACTCAACATCGGAGGACCAGTGATAGAATGTCATGACCACTAAATCCCCCAACCTATGTTTTCAATATGCACTCCCTGTCCCCTAAAGAATATGTCGTACTTCTATAGTGTTTCCTGTGTCCTTTTCTGTTGAAATGCGAAGTGGGCTATCGATTCAAACTCTGTGACTAAAAAATCTTCTAATAGCGCACCCTGTGATTGCTTTTGAGTAGTTCTCATACCAACCAAGCAGGAGTCTTCAAAGGCAGTACACGCAAAGAGGAATATCACGTAAACACTGACCTTTGAAATACCTAGGACTGTTTGTAGCAAGTATAATCAAACGTCATAGATGCCTCTATCTCCTCCCCAATCTCTCCCTCCCTTGTCTTCCCTCCCTCTACCTCTTTTTCCCTGATTAAATCATCATCTACACATTCATTACATAATGGGCCATTCTAAAATCACGTGATGTCTGAGGAATGGGAGGGCATGGTCTTGTTACGAACTGTTACAAGAACTTTTTTAGGGAGGTGTGTGGGTCATAGCTCTTTTGCTATGAGCTTAAAATCTAACGCTATTTGTGTATATATGTGTCCTCTACTTTTTTGCAACATTGTTGTGACATTGTGTGCTAAATAAATGGCCCTCTGATATTCTCTCACACTAGATTGAGCAACTAGTTGTTATATGAATTAACCCTTCGGTTCCGAATAAGCGCCCCCTCCGCTTATTAAATTTCCAAAAGTACCAACCTGCAAAAAGTTGGTACTTCTGTTGAGTTACCGAAATAATCAAAGAGATACATGTGGCAGCATTCCGAAAAGTCTTTGCTTACAGTGATGTTAATTGAGACTTATTGTAATTGTGCTAGTTGTTGCAAAGTTATAACAAACTTCCGACCCCACCCCCCCACGCTTATTCCATCTTGAGAAATTTTCCAACCCCCTGCTTATTAGGACCCCCGCTTATTCGTGACCTTAGAGTAATGGGCACTATGAAACATGAGCAAATAACGAAAACATTGATCGGGGGTCTTGAGACTGGGGATGTTACGTAACAATGGGGTGGGGGTACTAGATTTGCGACGATTCGTTACAAGAGGTGGGTGGGTGATCAATATGGGTGAATTTGGGTGTAACTTAATCATTGAATGACCCCTTAATAAAGTGGCCCATGAGAAACCGTTAAAGAAGTAAAGAAAGAACACCAATAAAACAAAAACAACATTTCGGCCTAACAATCGAAAGCCAACCTTCAAGTTTCCTAATGATAAACATGGCCCTTGTTCTATTAACTATCGGTTTTATCAAAGCTTAGAATTTGAATGAAGGATATGAAAGAATTAGACATCTAATGAAAACACTCACCAAGTAATCTCGCTATTATCAAATTGAATGCGGATCCTACTCACAATTACATAATAAGCAGTAGGACATTCTGACGTGTTCACGTACACCTCTTTAAATTGCGGTTTTTTCTTTCACAGGCATAAAGGCCTTTTATATCAATGGAGTTCATCGGAAACGGCTGTGGTGTGGATTCATAGTATTGTAAATGGCTTTTTCTAACGAGATCATGTTCTCGATTTATCGGGTGAATACTAAATGGGATAATAGCCATTTCATGTCTGCTTCTATTTGCAATAAACGTTTCTTTTAAAGAAACTTGGATCGGTGGCACCTTGTACTAAACTTTTCTTAATTTGACGTAAAAATTTTGGCATTCAAGCACTAAATGTTTCTTAATTAGTTGCTAGTTTACGAGACCGAAACTCAACTCATTGCTTGAAAGTGGAGCACTTCCGGGTGGATACAACCACTCAAAGTCATGTGTCTAAGCCTCGGCGATTTAACAAAAATCATGCAAATTAACCAGTGGAAGCAAGTCGGTGTACTTATTTTTAAACAAATTGATATCGCACAATTTCTTAATTTTTCTTGAACAAAGTACTAGAGTTTCTTAATTTTTTGACAGGCCTAGTACTAGTTTCTTATAAACCAGTTTCTTATAAAAACACGTGAACAATGAAATGAAGAGCCGCTACGTCTAAGGGCGAACTAAATTAGTTTTTCTGGAAAGAAACGCCTCGAAAACAAAGCTTAACTCTGCGTAAAACGATTAATAACTATTTGGTTCGAATGTAGTTCTGTTTTTTGAATAAAGATCGCAAAGAGATTCTGATTCCAAAGATGCCAACAGGGGTATACTAGAGAGGTCGCAGGGGGCTATAAATCCCTTCAGGGAAATTAGCCCCCTATGGGGAAAATCCCAACCGCACCATCTGGATACCAAACACAGCACCTGGAGAAAACAGTGGTCATCTCTGGTCTCACGTAAATTTTTTATGACCTGCACAGGACTGAATGTATTGCGAAATGTTTATGTACAATGGGAAAATATCAGTTCGATCACTTCAGAGGTCAAGGTTTACCACAGACGGTCAAATGTGAATACTATTGAGGGAGTATAGTCAGTGGGCGTGGCGTGCCCTCTTTTTCTGGGCGTTTGAACGCGAAACTCCACCGGCATAAACCGACAGCATGGTGGGTGAATCATGATAAAATACGCACCACGGATGATTACGTATGTAACTGCTTTAACATAGCTAAATGGAAATGACGTTGGTCGCAATTACATGAGTCTACCAACTCATACTGCTACAGGACAGGGTGAAAATGAAGATAGCACCCAAGAAGGATTGCAAATAAAAACAAGCAGTAAAACTTAGGTTAATAAACATGAAACATGTTATTTTTAAACATTTGTCCTTTGCAAAGTCGCTGGGAGCAAAAAAGTGGGGGCTCAAGCCCTCAGTCCCCTAGAGGCACATTTCCAGTACACTACACCTTTTTGCAAGTGGAAATCCACACAATTTTGTTTTTGAGGGTGAGAGTTTAGAGAGTTCTTTGTATAAACTGTTCCACTAGGTTAATTCCATGAAAAATGTCAAATTTTGTATTCTCTGCGGACAATAAGAATGCATCTCGTAGACACAAATTTCTAAAAGACTACCTAACTTTCACTGAGCCTCAATATTCTCAAAGTTTTTTAGTTCTAACCTTTAGATAAGTATCAAAGGAATATCCTCAAATTTCCGTTTATGTCTGACTACATCATAAAGCAAAAGAAAATTGGAGCAAAATAATAATTATTAGCTTCAACATCGCATTCTCAAATTATTCTCAATACACGTTTTGTATCTTATAAGAAAGTTTTTTAGGCCAAATACTTGAACTCTCTTAACTTTTTCACGATTCGAGTATTAAAACTTTCTTAACGCTTTGTTGCAAAAAAATTTTTTAGTTCCAATGTCCTGCACATGCGCATTAGAGGAAAAGTGAAATACTCCGTGTACACCTGAAGTTATGATACATCTTAGCAAATAACCGGCGTGATGGCCCGGTGGTAGAGCGTCTGCATAATTCAAACTTCATATATAATATCTCATTAAGTATTACAAGTGCAAATCTCGCTAAAAAGGCAATCTGTACTTGGCTGGCTTACAACAATAATAATCAATGTCTTTATAGTTGGCTGGTACATAGCTAAGTATAGTAAAAAACACTAAAATTGCTAATTAAGGTCGTCAACCGGTAGGTCGTTGGTTCGAGCCCCCCGGCCCAGTCATACCAAAGACCTTAAAAATGGTACTCACTGCCCTCTCGTCTAGCGCTCGACATATGAGAATGAAGTGGGAAAGTTATACTCTTTTCTTTTTATAAGAATACCTAATTTTTTTCTGAGCCTCAATATTCTTAAAAATTTTCGGTTTTGAGGCTCCGATTATTCTTAAATTATTCTTAAATTTTTCTTGCTCAACACAAGGTGTAAATTCGCCTTAAGATCAAAGAAACATATTAAATCATTTTTGATGTGTTGATTCATCATAAAGTTCAACGAGAACAAACAGAACAAGTCAAAATACGGTTTTAGTCCAAAAGCATTATTTCAACTCCATCAATATCATCAATGCCAATGTAGTCCTCGCTATCATCTGAAGACATAACTCTATATTTGGCAAGAGTTTTATTGGAATACTCCATTTGTCCCATGAACCATCCATTCTCGTATAAAGCTTTGATTCGATTAACAAAATAGTTTAGTTTTGATGAAGGTTGAGCCTGGCAGTATTCTTAAATTATTCTTAAATTTTAGCAATTTTGAGCCTCAATATTCTTATAGACTTTATTCTTATAAAAAAAAGAGTGTTAACTCGCGGAGCTACCAGTGGACCAGCCCCCCGCTGTAGCTTGCACTGCATTCGCAGACGAGTGGCCTAGGGCTATAGAAACAGAGATAGGCGCCGCCCTATGTGCCATGTGGCGCGGGAAAGGACTTTGACATTAAAATAGTAAATAACAGAAGTTAAACTGGTAGAGGAAAGCCAATAAAAGATCCAAAGCATTTTGTACGCGAATAAATCGCACTTTAAACACTCAAACTTTCTTAGGTTTCAAAAGCCAGTACTGAACTTTCTTAACTTTTTGTGCGGACGCGAACTACTTTCCTATAAACCAATTTCTTATAAACAAAAGATATGTGTTCCACGATTTTGAGCTTTAATATTCCCATAAACCGCATTCTTAAACAAAGAGTCAGGGGCGATCTGTAGGGGGGCTCAGGTGGGTGGAGCCCCCTTATTAACATATTTGCTCATTTTGGGGGGGTTCGGCCTTGGCTTTTCAGAGTTTATTGGCCTTGTTTCCAAAGTGCTATGATCAATTGTGCACTCCTATATGGTTACTGAGGCATTTCTTACTATTGACTATACTACATCAGTATTAAGCTAAATTATCACGTTTCCATCTTTGAAAACACGGGCGTGGTTGTAGCGGAGTCACATCCAAACTATGGGCGTGGTTGTACCTAAAGCCCCCCTTGTTAAAATTTTTAGAAATCGTCACTGCAAAGAGTGTACGATCTCAATTTATCCCATGGAACTAATCCCCCTAGGTAACCTTCCGACACCACTACACCACTACTTGGAGGGTGCGGTTGGTTTCTAGTTCCATGCTGGAAATAGACTTCCGTATAAATGTCACAAGTCATTCCAGGAAGTGGAAATTATGACAAAGAAAAATTTGACATTGAGAAACAACCATCATGTGATTGGAGTCAAAAGTGAAAGAGAACTACTTGGGTCACACACTGAAACCGAAATCTCACCATAACGTTGTCGTTAATCCAAGCAAGACTAACTGATATGACAACAATTCAAAACAGCACACATGCAATTCATTATTGTGAAATATTTTGATATTTGATCTTCGGAGCTATCATCGTATTTACTTAAATGCATGGGAAACTTACTGGAAAGTCTGCGCTTAAACAAAATAAAAAAAGACGACATTGTAGTTCAATTGGCTGGGATTTGTGTTATGTCTGCAAACAGAACAATTCAATTCGAAAGTTTTATTGTTATGAAAAATCACACAGGGCCTTGGTAACAATATAATGATTCGGGGATTGTCTTTCAGTGGGCGTGGCATGCGGTGTGTGTTTTGCACATCAATCTTTCAGTAAAAATACTTACATAATCGTGTCTGGTAATCCTCAAACTAACTTACAGTACCTATATACGACTTTGTTCTAACTATGTCGAAGACGAAATTTACACCAATTACATTCATGATTACTCGGTACCGGTCATAGGATTGTGTATCTGGAAACGTTTAGTTATTGCCGGCGAGTTATGTCAATTTGCTACTATTATCGAGCCAGACAGCGATGTAAGGGGTTCATCAAAATCGTACCTACTGCAAAATGCCATAAGCAAGATACTCTGAGAAATATGAATAATTGCTTTGCATGGAAGTAGCTAGGATAGGAGTTTTTGTGTTATAACGACGAATTCAAAACACAGCGAATATAATAATGGAGCAAATCCTTCACAGCCATTGAAAGGAACGACTCGCGTCAGTTTTCTATGTTGAAATAAGTCTAACAAAGGACGGATAATGTTTAACTTGAAAGTCAATGACCCTTGCTCATAAACACATAGAAATTGCTGCTAAAATCACTGTACGTATCGCTCTACCTGATGGGCATTACTACAGACATGACAGTACAAAAAGAGAAGCTACTGGTCCAGCCTACTACTGTTGACATTGCACTTATGTGGCCCAAAATTCATGTTGTATCATGCTTTTAAGTAGTTATATCCTTGCAAATATTCACACAAACACCCAGACAGTGCTGCATCCCGGTTCTCGTTAACAACCGAAAGATACTATGTCCTTAGTTTTCTCGACGATATTGACAGGCGAATATGTATGGAATTTTTATGTACAAATTCTTGTCTTCAATCGCTGTTGTACTAGAGAACCTTGGCAATGCTAACAAAAGACGTCTACTTCGCTTAAAACTTGAGGAAAAACGATGCAGACAAATATCCTGAAGAAGTTATCAATGAATTTGTGTTTCGCTTCCGGGAAATCTAAGTAAAGGGCCTAGCGCTGAGTGCATATAACATTGGTTTGTCTACAGAATTTCTAAAGTACTAGCAAGATTGTATATCAACATACCGCTGTTGAAGACTTGAAATGCGCAAAATATAGCCACAAGTAATCGAGCACGGAAAATGCCATCCATCCTTCGTCCTTTCGTGTTGTGAGTAGAAAACGAGTGACGGCGGCGCATAAATACGACTGCGATGACGTAGCAACAATAGGCATGTGACAAAACTGAATGGGACTCGGTGGGCGGAGCAGCCAAAAGGGAAGGACAATATGGGCATTTATACATTCAACTCAGTCCTACGACTAATCTATAATGGAGAATTAGATATTTACTCAGCATCATGCTGAGTCGTAGATTTGTTTGATTGTACGCTCAAGGTAGTCAACAGAGGAAACAAACAACGCATGAAGACGTATGTTTAGAATGGTCAGGAAGTTCGTAATATGTTGTTTGTGAAGAGTTGGAATGTTACTAATAAGAAATCTATTTACAGGAGAGATATGTCTCACTGGCAGGGGCAGAAAAAAATTTATTCCACCGAATAGAGGGCCCCTTGAAACAGGAGTGGTGCCAAGACTTTTCTGATGGGGGGCTGACTCTTCCGACGAGGAGGTTAAAGTACTGTTGAAAGGGTACTAGGCGCTTCTCTTTATAAGGAACCTAGCTCATGGCTTAGTTCTAAAAGTTTCTTATTTTTGGTCCTCTTTTCATCATATTTTTAGTACTAAATATACCTTAATAGTTCCTTGATTTTCACTGCACACATAGTGCCATAAAAGTGGTACAGAACAGGGAAACATCAAAATTCTGCATTTTGTTTTTAATTTTGGCTAGAGCTCAAAACTTAAGGCACAAATAAAGCAGGGACGAAGCTTTAATAATGTATCTATGTGAATTTTGGCTGCAAATGAATGGAACCGGCTTCCCTATTCTTGATTATTTGCAGTCATAAAAATTTTTTAAACTAAAAAGTTCCTTAGGTTTTTTTCGTTAAAGGTATAAGCTCCTTAAATGTTCCAGCAGTTAACAAGCAGACTCCTTATAAAATACTTCCTTGTAACAAAACAGCGTCTATACATGCCAAAATTCTCCAAAAAAGTAGTGTTTCACTTTCTAACGGGGGCTAGCACGTTTCGACGGGAGCTGTGGCCCCCTAACCCGCTAATTTAAGAACCTATTGAGAAACTTCTAGAACTGAAATGCGGACAAAGTGGATTGTGCCAATAGACCTTATAAACAACATCTATGCTTAAGAATAGACCTCCTTAAACATGCTAAGTGGCATGAAATGACTATTCACCAAACTCATGAGCTAATCATCACTTTCCCGAATACACTCTTTCTTTAGAAGAATACACGTTTTTTTATAAGAAACCCGTTAGTTGGCCTGAGCCTCAATTTCTTAACGTTTCCCAAAATTGATCTTGAAATTTTCTTACATTTTTCTTAACTGTCACTGAAATAAACCGGCTAAAATGGGTTATACTTTCGTTATTACTAAATACTGATTTCGTAGGAAAATCGTTGAACTCGGCACAAGTAAAAATACCAAGAACAGACCAGATCATATATGGTATTGATTTTACAAAGTTTAAAAGCAGTCCTATAGTGAAAACACACCAATTCTTAGTCTTGATGTAACTTAAGCCTTGCAAAATTTAAAATGGTATACTCGAATCTGAATTCCTTTTTTAACATTTTCAATGCAATAATGATGAAATATCGATTTTTGGCCAATAAAAACACTACCTTTTAGAAACTCGTGATTTTCTTAAGATTTTCGTAAGGTTTTGACCATTTGAGAATAATTTTCTTATAAACTTTTTTATATAACAAAACGTGAACATAACTTTTTGCTGAGCCTCGATATTCTTAAATTCTTCTGACTTTGAGCCTGGAATTATTCTTACATCATTCGTAAATACCAAAGCTGTAACCTCGCCTAAAACTTTAAGGAATATAATCTAATCTTTGTTGATGTTTTACTACATCATAAAACCAAGCAATAGCTTATATTGTTGTATTGATAACGCAAACGTACATCTAAAAGCAGTATTATAACTAGGATGCAAAAAATTCTTGTCTTAATGAAGCTTGAGTCTCGCATTATTCTTAAATTATTCTTAAATTTCAGCGATTTTGAGCCTCAATGTTCTTCCAACATTTATTCCTATAAAAAGATTGCACTGGAGCAAAATAGGGGCGCATAACCCTTGCCCCTTACCTGCTCCGAGGATTGTTAAATGCAATCGGATTTTAAGGCCAGTCATAAATATTTCCGCCACTTTTCATTAGATGATTTGGCAACAGGACTAGGAAATAGTAAACAGAACAATACAAAGATATGCTAATTACCAAGAGTAACAACATCCAAATGATTTACTAGGCTGTTATTCATCGTTTTACATCGATATGAGTGCTTTATTCCGTATTTTATGAATAATACAAGACTCATGCTTCATAATTTGTGTGTGTGGGTTTTTTCCTATTCTCATAAGCTTTAGAATAATAATTACAATACAAAATCCAAGGGAGCATGGAAATACATAGCGACCCTCAATTCAATTCAATCAATTAAATTAAATTCAATTTAGAAGCATGAGCTGATTGATTGCAGTTCTTGCTACCACAGAAGGTTTTTTAGTGCAATTTATGCCACAAATCACAATTGGAGATAATAAACGAAACATCAACGAAACGAAACATTTTGCTTAGCGCCCACACTGCTCTGATATGAAGATGAATTTTTTCTTTCTGTTTGAATGCGCAAATTAATGCTTTTTTCTCTTCTCATAAGACTTACAATAACAATTACAATACAAAAGCCAAGGGAGCATGGAAATACATAGTGACCCTAAGACGTACGCTTAGCATAGAGACGCAAGTTTACAAAAGTTTTTATAAAATATTTAGCTACATAGGTAATTAGAGTGGTGTCGCCCATAGCATCCATAGTGTCACAAATTTGAAACCTCGCGAAGAGATACCTCACAAGGAGAAAACAAAAATGAAAAACTAGATTTTAGCTAGTCAGCAAAGTTGGCGCCCAAGCATGATGGGCGACACCACTCTGATCATAAAGAAAACCAAATTTGCACAAAAGAAAAGGATTTACACGAGAGAGGTTTACACAAGAAAATCAGTAACTTATTGGAACCGTTCTGTGGCCTGAATATATCCTAATATTGCTTCAAAAATATTTGTATTTGAGTGAAAAGGTAAATTTTCGTGGCCATATACTTCATACTTTTATACGAATGTAGTTCATAAGATCATTACGACTCAGAATAGCTGGGATTCAAAAATAATTTAGGAAATTTTGCTAGCCCCCCCCCCGTCGGTACCTAAATTTCCATGCACCTTCGGCACTTTAAAAAATCCGTGACCTTATGTTTCTTAGTCTATAGGCGTTGTCTGCAAAGAGTCTTGAAGACTCTTTGACACTGCTCACTTTGACACTTTGACAGCTCTAGCCCCCCAGCAATTATTTTCTGGCGCCATCACTGAATATAAGGCTCAAGTTTCATCAATTTTTTTGCCTTTTTTGTTTAAGAAACGTTAGGTTCAATTTCTCGGAAGTTAAGAAACACCCCTATCCAAATTGAGACAATCCAAGCCCTTTTTGTAATTTGCAGTTTTAATATTCCGAGTTGACACTCGAAACAGTCTTGACATTGAACACCACTGTATTGCAACACTATAACAGACATACAGTCTGCAGACAGTGTCCCTTTTTGTCGTGACACTGCCCCTTTTTATGGTGCTCTGAATGTGAGTGAACTAGTTACTTCACCTTGGAAGTAAGTTTAAAAAATTCATTACCTAAAACATTTAAGAAGCATGTAAAGAACTTTTTGTATCCAAATGGCTAGAAAAGTTAAGAAACTGTCTGCCAACATCGAACCTTAGTTTCTTATAAAAAATACGTGTAAGACATCAACAGGAATTTAATTTTTTCCCACTGATTTCCAGGTTGTCTTTGCCATTTCAGAACATTTAAGAAGAGTCTTAGACTCAAAATAAAGTAGAAGGTTAAGAACAGTGAGACTGAACGAAAAATTATGTAATCTTATTTTAAAAAGAGTGCAGCCAAATTGTTTCAGTCATATTTGTCATGCTACAGCATCTCCTCCCCCCTCCATTTATCCGCAGTGTCGCACCACGTTCAGCTTCTTTGATAGTTGGCAAGGGTATGGAAAGCATTGCACGAAACTGGAGGAAGATGCTTTAAAGGACACTTTCACAAACAAAGGTATGACGCCATATCCTGCAATGGGACACTATTGGAAAGCGTGGTGGTTAGCGTCTTACGAATAAGGCTGCAGCCCCCTGAACCCGAGCTCAGCATAGGCACGTAACTGCAGAAGGGTGCGGAGGCAATGTTCCCCAAGCGAGAAATTTTGCATGTCTCCCCCAAGAAACTCATTAACCTGGAGATTTCCATAGCAAAAATAAGGCTTTTGCTCCTCCATAGTGATTGAAGAACCAGGTTTTGTCTCTCCAAGGCATTTCCTCCGGTTACGGCTTGCCTCTGCACCACTACAGAACAACCTAGGCTAGGAAGCGTGCGTCACCTGTCCCCCTTACTATGAAGTCCCCGTTGCCCTACAGACCGGATTTTTCGGTGGACGTTTTTGTGAAGAGCAAAAAGCTCCGATTCATTTGTCTCGCAGTCTACAGGAAAAACTACACATCTATCGGATATAAAACCTTGCGCTTATTTACACGAGAAACAAACTCATCCCGAGCGGTCGGCATGAAAAAGCATGCCTAATTAAAATTATTATTTACAACTGGCTGCGAAGGTTCGCGCCCCTGAGCTGGTCAATTAACGAACCAATGATGGAGCCTTGAACTTCCCGAAGCGGCTGGCCCTTCGCATTTCTACTATGAAAAACAAGTATGTATACCCCTTGGATTCTTATTTAAGGTACATTTACTTTTATGAATGCAAATTGATAAGTAATGTGGGAGTTATTACTTTAATAATTGAAAGCAGCCACAGCAATCTTGCTTACACACGCTCTTTTTATAAGAAAACAGTTGATAAGCAAATGAGGCTCAAATGACCTAAATCGTAAGATTTAATTTCCAAAGTTAAGTGTTTTTTGTTGGCCAAAAGTCGATAGTACGTCATTGTTGTTGTTAGGTATAATCAAGTCGCTGTCGACTTTTGGCGATTCTCTGAACAAACAATCTCCAATCTATTATGTTCATAGCTTTTTCTTTTAATTCATACAATGTCATCCCAGTCATTTCTTTTAGTGAGTTGAGCCATCTTGTTCTTTGTCTGTCACGTCTTCTTGTCCCCTCTACCTTCCGTAGCATTACATCTTTCTCTATTCCGCTAGATCGCATAGTATGGCCAAAGAAGGTCAGAGCTCGTTTGATAATCATGCCCTCTAGAGTACGTCATTAGTGCATTGAAAATTTTAAAGATGGCATCTAAATTCGAGTGTACAAGATAAGCAAGGAAAATGTAGCCCATTTTAACCAGTTTATTTCAGTAAAAGTTGAGAAAATTTTAGCAAAGTTTCAGGCTCAATTTCGGGGAAAGCTAAGAAAATTGAGGCTCAGGCAAAATGATGGTTTTCATATAAAGAAAACGTGTAAGTGAAGACGCTTTGTCATTATTTTCAACCTTTTTGCTGGAGCAGAGCCCTAAAGCAATATTGCAGTGGCTCAAAGAACCACTGTTCACATAGAGGCACAGGCCAACAAAAAATTACTGTCAACCATGACATTTGTGCAAGTTCTGGCGGAGCACCTAAGCTGCATTGGAGGAGCTCTAGTGTTCCATGGAACCCCAATTAAAAACCACTGATGTAGAGAATGGGATTCGCTACTTTATGAGCGAGGTAGCATAGTGGTCACAGCGCATGCCTCCCATGCAGAAGGTCTACGGTTCGAGCCTGACTCGATGCCCTGACTGAATGCTCGCTCACTGTTCACCCAGCAGCAAATGGGTACCCAGTGGGAACACTAGGGAGATAAAGGCGCGGATGAAAGGAACTGGCCACCCTACTTCATATTTCGATGGCTAAGCATAAGTGTTCTCTCTAACAGGCACTCCCCTACGTACGAAAGTATACGAGACTACCTTTACTTTACTTTCTACTAGACACCCTAAAAGTTACAAAGCTTTTGCAACTAAGAAGAACGAGCCAAGAAACTTTGGATAAGTCGCACATCGAACTCGATCAATGTAAAGCTGAGCAAAAGAATGTGAACATGACATTGCTTGATTTTTAGCTCGTACTAACGGACTTCAAGTTATGATATTAATATTTTGCTACGTCTATGTATAGTTTACATTTTGACTGCAAATTTAGCTTGTTAAATCAAGGAGCTTTTAAGAATCTTTTAGAGCTAAAATGTGGTTAGAAATTGGGAAACTTTTACTGCTAAGCCTAAAACCAGGTTTTTTGTATCTGCATATGAAAATAACGTGCAAACTGCATGGAAATAAATCCTAAACTCTCTCTCCTGATCACACCTTCCTGACAGTCTAGCAATGCAAGAAATAACTTCCCAATATCTTCATCTATTTCAAGCACATTTCCTTCTCTCTTTCAGGAAGGGAAGGAGGCGATGTAAATTTGAATCTTAAAACTCTTCTCCAAATGTTTGATCAGCGAAAAGTTCTCGCAACAGTTCATGCATTTGCAGCATTCGTATCGACAAAGATGATGAGGCTCCCAGGGAGTCTGTGCTCCCGAGGTCCCTAGAAAAACATCGATATTCTCCCTTATTCCAAAAATGTAATTTGAATGTTCCCTGAAAAGAAATGCCGAATTGCTCCCCAGAATACACATTGATCCCTAGTTGCCTTTGCTAATGTTCCCATTAATAAAAAACGGTAAGTTCCCTTGTTGTCCACAACCCCGGGGTTCTCGATGATTATTTTATCGGCGAAGCACATATTTCAAGTCCTCAATTAAGCCCCCGGGGCTTATTTCGCAAAAACTGTTATATGGTGGGGGCATAATCGTCAAAAAAATAAAGTCCTTTCCTGCGCCCAATGGCGCATAGGGCGGTGTCTATCTCCGTTTCTATAGGCTTAGGCCACGCGCCTGCGAATGCAGTGAAAGCTACAGCGGGGGGCTGGTCCACTGGTAGCTCCGCGATTTTAACTTTCCCACTCCACTCTCATATGTCGAGTGCTAGACGAGAAGGCAATGAGTACCATTTTTAAAGTCTTTGGTGTGACTCGGCCAAAAAGGGACTCGAACCCACGACCTACCGGTTGTGAGGTAGACGCTCTACCACTGGGCCATCACTCCGATGGCTTTTTTGAGGGGGGTGCTTATACTTGTAGCAGCGAAAGATAATCAGTAAGGCATGTTGATTTCGAGACAACATCTAAACTTTCAAGAATGATTGTATACTTCTTGAAAGCTGCACCAGAAAATCAGTTATCTCTTACAGTAAATAGTAAGCGAAAACATGATGTAGAAGTAGTGTTGCCCGCGAAGTATACAGCTGGAACAATTGCAAGACAATGGCAACAACACTCACTGAAAAATTAACCGAAAGAGAACAGAGATAGGAATCTTGAGACAAGTCTGACAAAAACTTTGAATTGTAAATGATTTGAGCGATAACCTTGATAGTTGAGACAAAATTGTGTTTTTTTTTCTGTGAAAATCTAATGGCTCCCAAGGGAGCATATTCGAGGGTGGAGGCTTATTTTGCAAAAAATATTTTAGGTTGGGGACTTTTTGGAGGACTTACAGTAATTACATAAAAAATATTTTAAAATTGAGAGTGCCAAATTCCCATACTTCAAATGTATGTTTGAATACCTCATTAGCTCTGTGTAGATCTGTACCTGGATATACAACTCTTATTCCTGTAAAGCGACTAGTCTTGTAAGCAAACATGTGGTTATTGGGGTGAAGGAAGATACGCCCCATCCAATGTGTACGAAACCGAAAGAAAGTTGGTCATAATACATGGCTTTTGTATAAGGAACCACTTTATAAGGAATCTGTATGTTAAAAAGGGAAATGTTTAATGAACTTATATTACTAAAGGAAAAATCCCTAAGGAAAGTTCAATTTGAAAAATTTTCCTACCTGCAAACAATCAAGTATTAGGAAGCCGATCCATTCATTTGCAGTCAAAACTTGCATAGACACATATAAAAAGCTTCTTTCTTACTTTCTTTAGGCAGCACTCAAAGTCTCGATCTTTTCCTGCGTTTGTACAGTGTTTCTCGTTTTAAATGTGTGGCGAAAATGGGACACTATTGAACAACTTTAGTGCTGCAAACTGATGATCGGAAGTTCAAGAGTGATGAACTTTGGAGTTAGGCTTTATAAAATGATGCTTGTTCATGAGTGGCGTCCTGCTATTCATAGTTGATCAATTTTGTCCAACACATCTCCCCTCCAGAAAAGAAATTGTTTAGGCACATCTCTCCTTGTAAAGCTGCCCCCAAGAGGGTACACCCTACTCTGCTATACAGGGGTCCATGTCAGCAGTTTATTTTTGACCCCAGATATTGAGTCAAAGTTTTTGAGGAACCCCAAATATTGAGTTTTAGAAGTTTGAAACCCTAAACATTGTTACATATTTTGAACTACCACTTTGGCAAAAGTTTGTTGAATGTCACAACATTAGCGATAAGGTCGTTCTTGCAATATTTATAGTGCTATAAGTCGATTTTTTCTAATTTCATATTCAATTCTGAGAGCCAAAACATTGAATTTTTCTTAAGCTGTAATGCTCAGACCCAATATATTGACACGGACATCCCTGTATAGAAAGGTAGAGAGTACCCTTCACTGGGCAAAACTGAGTTACTGACACAGCATACGGTAATATGTCACCAAATGGAATACCGGTTTCTAGACTAAACCTCTAATGCTGATAGGAAGCATTGGACTCCCACATCCAATTCAATTTGTCATTTGAAAGAGGGAAGTAATTAAACAGGACACATTCACAAACCTAATTAAACACATGCGAAAAGCATTCCAAGAGCGCTCCGATCACTTCTTGGCAGGCTCAGTAATGCATTCATCAAAATGCTTTTGGAATGAGTTGCTTTTCAAAACTATCCATCACCATTATTCGTAAACACATTACTAAGTAAAGAAATAGCCAGTTAGTTTCGAAGTTGACTGGAGTTAGAATACAAAAGGCAACAATATTTGATAAGCAGGGGCGCATCCAATATTGGACTTTGGGGGGTCATGGCCCCGTTTGTTATCTTTTTCATGGGAGATATGTCTTAATACAAATGTTTGCTATGGGAAAAACTACCGTTTGGGAGGGACCCTTAGCCCCGTAGCCCCCCTCTAGATCCACCTCTGTTTATTGGTAAAATGTTGCTCTTGATCTCATACAAGATCTTTGATTTGTTGTAAGTGGCATCTGTTTTTCAATATTAGCTTTAGCTTTCTGCTGTTGCATAGTAGCATTTATGCTCACCGTACTGGATCTGCAATAACACAAAATTCAACTTTGTTTGTCATCAAGATTTCTAAAACTTGATAAAGATACTATGCAATTATATTAACACAGAAACAAACATGCAAAAACACATCCACATTGAAGCAACTACTACGTATGAAGGTGCATAACAAAAATGCCTGCTGAAGTTTATGCATTCATGTGATAGCTGGTATTGAAAGAAATGCCTGGGATATTTATGAACACTTTCATCCTCTAATTGCTTGTAGATGTGGGAGGATTCAACATAGAGATCAACGTGATGGCAATTAATTTGATGTTGTGATGATGGTTGTAGCTATGTTTCCATAGCCACGTTTTAACCTGACAGCCATTTCATTTCCTCTCTTGTCCTACATATCCTTAAACCACTTTTTACGCATTATACAATGAACACAGTGCCGCCATCTTTTGTATACTTTACAAACATAGAGCATGAAACACAAAGACAACGGAGCACTCCCAGCTATTTTTCTGTGTAGCACATGATATATTTTTATGCTGACCCAAGGAAAACTCTATTAGGCGTTAAATGGAACTGCCTATTTTCCACGTGACAGTGGACTATCCTTGTACCTGAGATTCTCTAACAATAAGCCAGAAAACAAGCTTCTATAGTCAGTGGCGGCAACACGGGGGGATTGGGGGCTTGCCTCCCAGTTCTCTCCAACATGAATTTTCTAACTTGCTAAAATGTTGAGGATAAAATGTTAGATTTGGGGTGAAGGACCTAGGGCAACGTTATAAAAGGCTGTGGCAACCGAAGGGCGTGGTAATCTAAGGATGTTGCCTGCTAAAGTCCTCTCCAGTTGTGGCAGCTGACACCTTCCCTGCCTATGGCCTGGACGACAGAATGTTAAATATTGAGGCCAAATCTCAAACTGTGACTGAAGGTGCCTATCTAACAAACAGCAAATGGAAACCTTGTGAGAGCAACCGGGAGAGAATAGGGTAGGGTAATCATTTTTCTTTCCTTGAAAACATGGGCGTAGTTGTAACTTAGCCCCACCTAGTTCATGACATTACACCTAGAGCCTCCGTTGTTAAAAATTTTACAAATCACGCCTGTATGTGTGTATGAAATGTTAAAATTTTCATTTTTTTCAATTGTACATGCAGTTTCTTACGCTATCCTTTAATACGCATGCGTAAAATATTGGGACTCAATCTCTAGCTAGAAAAGTTGTTAACAGATTTTTAAAACTGAAGTCATAAGAAAGCTATGAAAGCTTTTAGAACTGAGCCGAAGCACAGCTTTATGAGTGTTTGTCCTAATTCCAAAATATTTGAGAACTTATAGCACTAAAAGAAAATTCCTAAGGAACTTTCAATTTGAAGAATTTTTATAACTACATGGAATCAAGATTTAGGAAGCCGGTTCCATTCAATTTGTATCGAATTTGTAAATTTTCTCGATACACCCTCACTATATTTGTTAAAATTCGCGTTATTTCACTCTTGATTTATCATTAGCCTATAAACGCATGGTCACGAACTACTTATGGCCTAACTTAGTACCCAGTCCTAAATTGCAGCTGTAATAAAAGTTAATATATCTATATACTTTGCGGAATAGCGCAACAGAACGAAATACATAGTTGGAAACTTGTCACGTGTAGCACTCCTCAGCTAGTCATCGTATATCTAGCTTAGCATTCGCTTTACAGTTCATAGTTCACAGTTCACAGTTCACAGTTCATAGTTAAGAGTCAAGCGTTACGAGTTAGGATTAAGAGTACAAAGCTTGGAGTTTAACGTCACGAGTTTAAGTAAAGAGTTTCAAAAACAGAACAAGATTTATGTAATTACTGTAAATATTGGGTTGATTCAATGCTATAATGTATCAAACGAGAAGTTTAGTTCATTGTCAAGTCTTGCACTGATCCGCAAGAGTATAAAATTTACAACATACACTACTCAACTAAACGGAATAAGTTTATGCCAAAATATATAAATTATAAGAATATGCCAAAACTAGCATAGATAGATTTACAAAGCTCCTTTCCTACCTTCTTTATATTTTTGGTGTTGAATTCTAGCGAGAAGTAAAGGCAAAATTCAGAGTTTCAACGTTTTCTTGTGTCTGTACCATTCTGATGGCAATAAATGTTTGGTGAAAGTTAAGAAACAATTACGGAACTTTTACTACTACAATTTGATCATTGGAGGTCCAAAAATAAGGCACTTTTAAAACAAGGAAATGGGCTAGGTTACTTATAAAAATGCGTGTAATACCCAGGGGCGTCAAAACGGGGGCGGAGAGACACTGGCCCCCCATTTTTTTCATAAAGTAACATGCTTCATTATTGAGCTTATCTCCGACCTTAGTAACCACGCCCTTCATTTTACAAGTTGTTTCGACGCCCCTGATGCGCAAACAGCCGCGGCGGAGGAAACGATGGATGATGATGATGATGATGATGATTAGGTTGGAGCGGATCGTTTGTGAGTTAACTTGTATGGGTTGGCATTCGGTTCATTGGAATACTTTTCCACTCCCATGTTTGCCGTATGCGCAATGTGTACCGTTGTACGTCATTTGTATGTAATGATTCAAAATTCTCGAAATTCTATGAATGTCACGCTGACAGCACAGTGCAATTCCAAAAATAGCAACACCCAATATTTTAGCTAAAATCCGGATCTGCAGCAATTTCCTATTTAGCTCTTGGATTGGTTGAAGGGTAGCTTTCCTGTAGTTGACGTTGTGAACTACATGATTTTTAAATAAGGAATTGGTTCATAAGAAAGCAGTACTCAGCTCCTCAGCCAGTTTTTATGAAAGCACTGAAGCTTTATTAGCATTTGCATGGCTTCTTCATTACACTCTTTTCTTAAGAATAAAGTTTATGAGAACATAAGACAGTAACACAAAATATAAAGCACAAAATGTAAACGTATTGAAGCAAGGCCATTTTATGCACATAGAATTGTACTCTTAAAGTGCATATGAGCTTATCTACATTCTTTGATCTCTAAAGTCTGGTCTCCACTTAAACGAATGCACCGATTTGACCTAGGTGGCCGGAGATTGATACATGCGTAGAAGGGGATCATCGACCGATTTGAAAAGTTCAAACAATTTGAACTTCTCAAGTAGCCGATTCGGTCGAGGATAGTCGATGGGAATCCACATCTAAACCTACTACGCATGCACCAATCTCAGACCGCTTCGGTCTAATCAGTCGAATTGGTGTATTCTCTTAAGTGGAAACCGTTCTTTAAACCAAGCATTGAACATTCTCAATTGTTTAAGTAATATTTTAGCCCTTGGACTGGTTGAAGGGTAGCTTTCCTGTAGTTGACGTTGTGAACTACATGTTTTTGTTAAATAAAGAATTTGTTTATAAGAAAGCAGTACTCAACTCCTCAGCAAGTTAGGAATGTTACTGGATTTATGAGACTTAAAAAAGCCTTTTAGTGTATATATATTTAAAATTCAATTTATCTGTATTCAAAATTTCATGTATGAGATGTTTTCTGCCTTCCAAAAATCTAAATTCTGTTATTTACTAGGATTTATCATCATTTAAAATGTACATGGAGATTTTCACTTTCCGTTAATGTGTGTTGTATACTTTATGCTCTTGTGGACCAGTGCAAGACTTGACAATGAACTAAACTTCTCGTTGGATATATAATAACATTGAATCAACCCAATATTTACATTTACTACATAAATCTTGTTCTATTTTGAAACTCGTAACTTAAACTCGTACCGTTACACTACTGGCTGTGTACTCTCAACTCGTAACTCTTAACTATAAACTGTGAACTGTAAAGCGAATACTAAGCTTTATATACGAAAAATTGTGGAGGAGTGCTACACGTGACAAAGTATCCAACATGTGTATGTGCAAACACTGGGCCAGAAAAAGCTTTCTTATAGAAAATACTGAACAGCTTGCTAGCTGCTATCATACCACACCCAATGCTTTGGTTGTGGTAAGGTAGATATGCGGCAATTTCCTATTTCAGACCTAGGACTGAGCGAAGGTTAGCTTTCTTGTAGTTTACATCATGAATTTTAAACATATTTCCAGTGTAATATATACCAACTCTGCCAGTAATATCAAATTAGAATACACGTCTTTTTCGTAATAAAGTTATTTTGGCTCAGTACTGATACTGTCTTAATTTTTTCGTAATTCCAGTATTAACAATTTCTTAAGACTTTCTTTGCAAAATTTTATGAGTTCTCATGTTTTGCAAATGCACATTAACGGAAAGTGAAAAGCTCCAAGTACACTTGAAATGATGATAGATCTTAGTGATTTATAAAAGTGAACTACTAGAGTGCAGTCCATATCACATACATGACATTTTGTACACAGATAAATCGAATACTAAATACATAAACACTAAAAACATTCTGAAGTGTCATAAATCCAGTACCGAACTTTCTTAAATTTTTGAGCAGCTGAGCATACGTTTCTTATAAACCACTTTTTTATGATAGAAGGAAGTGTATACTGAATGTAAGGCCTTAAATACACGCGAATGATGCTACATGTTCATAGCTTTAGACAAGTACTGAAAATCCAAAAATCCAGTACTGAACTTTCTTAACTTTTTGAGCAGCTAAGCACTACTTTCTTATAAACTACTCCCGTACAAAAAAAGAGTGTACTTTATGATAACAATCGCTGAAGAGACCCCCCCCCCTCTCTCTCTCTCGAAAACAAGAAGTTGATTGCGTAATCCACCTGATTACCGGTTCCTTATCACCACAAATAGTTGAAAAACGCACAGGAGTGGATGAGAGCTGAGTGTAGACAACTCAATAACCTCCTCGAAAAGCAATCTGTCTGACATTCCTTTTCTAAAGAAGTCCTACGAGTCCAAAAACAACATGCCCACCCAAGTATCGAGCTATTACAGTGGTTCTCAGATAGATTCAGCGGAGAGACTAATAAATCACATAACTTCTTTGTGAAGGTTATTATTCGATGTAAGATAAAGTAAAATGGCCTAATAATAATTGGCAATGTCCCATACACAATAATAACATAAACATAAGTTCAAATCAAATCAACAAAATAACATGAAACAAACAGTCAACTGTCTCTACATGCATTCAGGAGCATCATTGGTTCTCAGAAAGATTCAGGGGAGACTAATAAATCGAATAACTTCTTTATGAAGGTTATTATTCGATCTAAGATAAAGTAAAATGGCCTAATAATAATTCGTAATGTCCCATACACAATAATAACATAAACATAAGTTCAAATCAAATCAAACAAAATAACATGAAACAAATAGCCAACTGTCTCTTACTTTAAGTAGTCTCTCTCCTTCGATATAATCAATTTTAATTTAGCTTTAAGTCTTTCCAGATGAAACGTGGCCTTTTCTTCTATCTTCGTCATCTGATTAACATAATAATGCCTTTGGTGGGAATATTGACGTAACAAACAGAAATGATTTAATGTTATCTACCGTTATTATTTTTATCGATTTATTTATAGTAAGCAACCAATTTAAACCTGCCCTATAATCTCGTATAAAGGCACCCGGTGCCTATTCCGGATATTTGAAATTTCTGCATTTCCAAGCCTAGAGCCGTATATAGGGGCCTGGCGCCCAGTAACGTAGTGTGACCTATATGACTGGGTATTCTATGACAAGTTGCTAGACTATTTTTGGGTGCGGATTGGTGTGACTGGGTGAGGCTCCTTGAACCATGGCAAAACAGGTTGTTTAGTAAACATCCCGTATTGAAGATTGTTTTATCGGATAACAGGAAGTACACATCACAGTAGAAAATGACTGTCAAAAATTCACTGCTTATTCGTGTTTCGTGACAGATTTCAGTTTAACATGAAGTTCTTCTTTCCTTCTTAAGGCCTCACAGCTTCAGCGTTCACTATATTGAAGTTTAGAAGAGCTAAAAGGCTGGAAGGCAACTACATTTTACCATGTCACTGACCACTGACATTGGAGCTTTCTATTTTTCCTGAAAATTGTAGGGTATTCAGTGAATACATTGAATACCCCGACGCTACGCCACTGGTGGCACCTATATCTTCTCTGCTAAATGTCCCTTTGAATCTGTAACAGTTGGACTCCCACAAATACACTCGTGTTTCCTTCTCCATCTCTGATAATCAACTGAACTCCAACTCTAATCACGTGTTAATCATTCTATTCAATCATTCGCATGTAACAACAGAGTACATCTAACAGTACAAAGAGGTACAATGATTAATGATACAATAACTAAGTTAATTTAATACATACATTACAAATCACCTTACAAAGGTTCTGTAGTTATAGTTAAAGTTTTTAGCTGTTTTACAAGGATCCTTAAAGCATGTAAATAAAATACTTTTTTCGATCAGATACATCAAACATGGGCAGTTTTTACTTGTTGAATTGTATATCCTGTATAAATATTATTTAGATTTTCGTAAGATTTTCTTAACATTTTCATAAAATTTCATTAGGATTTTCATAAAATTTTCTTAAGATTTCATTAAGACTTTCTTATGGTTTTCATAAGATTTTCATAAGAATTTCTTAACATTCTTGCCACTTGAGCCTTAATTTCTTATAAACTTTTTCTTTTAAAAAGCGTATATAGTAATCAGACTTAAAGGTATTACTGAGCTGATCAATTATATAGCATTGGTTTTCCAGTAAGAAACATTTCTCTGATGTGAAGTTTGTATCTCTTTTTATAAGAAATACATCACACCTGAAAGTGAAAAGGCTGTTTCTTATAAGTGGGACACTACTGCGCGTGTTTACATGGGGCATGATTTTATCTCCAGAACCTCCTCCGACCCATCTTCTAGTTTTCTTGCCCAGATTTTATGCGACTTTAAAGTAATTCAGCATAGCATTTGTTCAGAGAAGACATAGTTTAGCCATTGCATTTTTATCGGTACTAGGTCATATAGAAGTGATCAGGGGTGTAGAGCTGGGGGAGCTTAAGTGGGCTCAGTCTCCCTAGTTATTTTACTTTTATTTTAGGGGGGCTAGAGCCTCTCTAGTTATTCCAAGCAAACATTGATTCAGAGCAAAAAATGACAAGGCTATGAGATTCTCTCTCATGTTCCTAGAATAATCAACATCACTGTGACACGTTTCTAAAGAGAGGTTCTTCCAACGGCTTCCTTTATGTTCAACTTCGTCATAACATAAAACCATCATCTTCCCAAAGAAGCTACTTTTCAACCACCTTCAGGAGTGGAAATTGTATGAAACTCCATTCCCCAACAGATAGCACCGTTCAATTTGCAGATCAATTGAATCGCTTTGCAGGGTAATAATGCCTTGCCACATATGAATTTTAGTGCACCTTCTGGCGTAGACTCAGGCACGCAGGAGAGGGGGGCAGAAGGGAGCAAGCGCCTATCCTTCCTTTCATTTAGAGGAACAGGAGGAGTAAAAGTGCCCTTTTTGAAGTACAATAGAATCCTTTTTTAGACATTGATTCTTGTGGCTTGCCGGACTTTGTATCAACAAAGGAAATCAAAAAGTTATATAAACAAGCAAAATATTATTGTAAGGGAGAGCAATTTGTATAATTCTGCGAAATATAGGTCCTGCTAAAGGATGGAACAAGAATGCCTCAAAGAGATGCCTTGGGTCCCATTGAGATGCCTATGCTAGGTGGTGTCCCAATGAGGTGCCTATGCTAGGTGGTGTCCCAACGAGGTGCTCATGCAAGTCGGTGCCCTTTGCTCCTATTGGACCCCCTTGCTCCAATATTAAACCGGCATACCTGCATAGAGTAACTTTCTTTCGGGGCAATAACGTGAGATCTTGTTTCGAACATTGGGCGATGGGACAGCAAAAGCAAGAGTTGTCGTAACTTCTTTGTATTTCGTTTTCAAGTTAAAGGATTAGTTTTCACTCTGCGAACAGATAGCAATTGTGAAGTAGCTTTCATACCATGTTTCAAAAGGCGTTTTCTAGAGGGCGTAACTCTGAAAAAACATTCCTGGGAGCAAGCCACAAAACCCCATCCCTCTGCCCCTCTTTTTCTACACTAGTCCTGTGTTGTGAAATGACATAGGGGGCTTGTGTGCCTCCATTTTCAGTGGCGCTAGGAGCTTCTGGAAGATCAGTGAATTCATCTCTGCCGTGAATTACACTTGGCATAAATACAACTTGGTATCAATCAATTGAGATTTTTCAAAGTTGGCAAAGACGACATTTTATCTACCGTTTACTACTGCAATAATGGTATTCTTTTCAATCTATCATTAAAGTATAGATATAGCTATCGCAGTGTTGTGAATTGAATTGAATTGATCATGTGACATGGAGCATGCACATGGAAGAGACGTTTTCAAATTACGAGATGGAGGAGTTGTGTTGAGAACACAGTGGCGAACAGAGTTGAGTTGAGAACGAAATTGAGAAGAGAGAAGAATATTGAACATTACGAGCTTCGAGGAAGCATTGAGTTGAGAACTCTTGGACTTATTTGTGTATGAACTTATTTTATGTATGTTGTTCCTGTAATTGGTTTTCTTTGTTGATATATGTACTTCAAAAAATACAACGCGTGGAGTTATTCAGCATAAATTCTCGATTCCCCAAGACACTCAAATTATATCGACAATCTTGGGGGAAAATGAGCAATGTTTTCCGAACACGCAGGGCAATACCAGTGTTTAAATGAAAGTATAGATGTTACGCCCCTGACCCTCTTTTTGGGTAAAATTTCAAACTGGGAGCAAGCCTCGTTTTAGTTTGAATGATAATGCCTATTGACAGGTAGCCTCGTTTTGGAAAAGAATGCATAACCTCGTTTTGACATACATGAATCTATGCATGAGCCCCTCTAGTTATTAATCTAGCTCTACAGCACTTGGCATGATTGTATCTCCAGAAGCTCCGACTCACCTTCCAGTTTTCTTGCCCAGTTTTTATGCGACTTTACAGTAATTCAGCATTGCATTTGTTAAAAATTCCCCTGACATTAAACGAAAAAGCAGAAATTTTCCCTGACTTTTTTTGATGAAAACTTATATTTTCCGCTGGGTATTTCTGGAAAAACAACCTTTTCTTCCTGATTGATGGGGCTAAACTTCAGCCCTTGACAGCTGATAGCCGTTATTTTTAGCACGGTGGTAGCAATACCTTTGACTATGGACTGTTAATGACAAAATTTTGCTTGGATTGATCAGATTATACAGTTAAAGATAAAGCATAAAAAAGGACAAACTTTGAATGTAAATTTAAAAATTAAATGCTTCAGGAGTGATGAAAAAGCACTTTCCCTGACCTACCTCACAAAAGAGCTTTTTTCCCCTGACGATTGCTTATTTCTCTAACTTTCCCTGACCTGATTGAAAAGGGCTCTTTTCTCTCTGACTTTCCCTGACCGCACAAACCCTGTCTCTGGTTTTCCAATACAATAATCAGTCTACACAGTACTACTAAATTGATGAATTACTTTTACCATTAGTAACATTATTTTTCTAACAAGAAACATTACTCCGATTTGAGGTTTACACGCTTTTTTATTAGGAACCTAGCTCAGGGCCTAATTCTAAAAGTTCCATATTTTTGGGCCTCTTTTTATCAAATTCTAGTACTAATAGTTCCCTAATTTTAACTTCACAATAAGTTTTATAAATGTATCTATGTAAGTTTTGGCTGTAAATGAATGGAATCGGTTTCCTAATTCTTGATCATTTGTAGTTACAAAGTGTTTTAAAATTGAAAATTTCCTTACTTTTCTTTCTGTTAGTAGTATAAGTTCGTTAAATGTTTCGGCCGTCTACATGTAGGTTCCATATAAAGAGGTTCCTTATAAAAAAGGCGTGTATATCTCCTTTTATAAGAAAAGAGCAGCCGTGGCCTAGCGGTAATGCACTCGGCTAAGACTAACATGGTCCTGGGTTCGAGGCCCACCGCACGCCATTGGTGATGTCAGGAAAGGCATCCGGTCCTAAATGCTCGCGCCAGAACTAAAGTCCTGTCAGAGGTACCCTCCAAGCCCCAAGGAATTAGGGGAAACGGAGGTAAAATCGAGTAAATAAAATATCTCCTGTTATAAGAAACTACTGCAGACCACTATGCGATGAGTTGTCATAGTAGCTATAGAGCAAAATATGGAACGTTCCTATGTTGTCACAAAAGCTTACGAGCCCAAAATATTTTCATGACTTTCAGAATAAGTATGTTCCAATACAATTCTACCGCTGAGAAAAAACATTGGACGACAAGGAAGTATTTCAGTACACCCCTATGTCCCCTACCCAAAATCGGAAAGTGATTCCTTGAATGAGAAGCATCCATGCCATAAGTGAGCCCAGAGTCCCATAGATAGTCAGCGAGACCGTCATTTTCCAGCATGCCCAGGTGCGGATTCGACAGAAAGTAGATAGCCTGAAGAATATGAAAATCGCGTGATAACATGACTTCTCAGATTCTACAATGTTTTAATTATAAGCAATAATATTTTGCCAATACAAAGCTGCTTTCTAAATAAATATATTTACTAGCAACATGTCAACTGAACTGAAAAACATTTTCACGCTCTACATAGCTACAACACCCTAACTCGGATTGATAGCAACTCATGTTTGAATGCGACTCTTGTTTTGCTTCCGTGTCATACGAAACAACGAGTCTATAAATAGCCACCATGGCAATACTATACATATAGGAGAACAAGATAAAAAAAGTTAGTAGAATGAGCTGCCATGAAAAGATGGCAAAAAAGTGCAAATTTTTACAAATGAGGCAGAATAATCTACTTGCAAACATACTATGGGTGATAATCAACTCCATTTATAAATATATTAATACATAGTCATCTTCTAACTACCGTATTTTCTAGGTTAAGCATCTGGGCACCTGTTAAAAAAACAGCATTGATCTTTATTCTTTTTCTACTTTGTGCAAAAGAACATAGGATGACGTTTGCTGTTTACAATTCTAGGAAGAGACGCTGGGCTGGCGTTGCCTGGTACAGTGCCTTTGCAAAAGGGTAAATAAAGCTATTGATCTTCAAGGAACAACTGCAACAGGAACAGAGATTCTTGCTATACTTGGGTATAAATTATTAACAAACAAGATTTGCATCTTGTACCGAAATAAATGTAAATTGACATGTTGGAGCTATAGATATGCCTAAATATAACTTTCAATTTGCTCTTCTATGAAGGGAGGCATTTATTCAAGGAGAAGGGTAGGCTTGAAAGTCTTACCCTCACGAGATGCAATTACACACAGGAGGCGCCTATTCGAGGAAACACGGTACATGTATACCATGTATTTTGGAAGAATCATTTATGCAAGCTCAAATGAGCTGCTCTACTTTCACTCTGATCTAGAATAGAACGACAAATCTGTGCCAAAGCAAGGCCAATTTACAAGAAGCTATCTACCAGCTTATTCTGCAAAAAAGACTTCTTCCCCGATGTAGGCTGGAGATTTCAACTCTGATGGTGTCGCAGGTGAAACGCTGGAAAGCCTTGAAGATCGCTTTCGTAGTGAAGTGGACAGTCCCGATTGGCGTTTGAGCACTTCTCTGTACGCCATTGCATCTGAAAATCAATGTAAATCATGATTATACAATCAGTGAAAATCAATGCAAATCAATGCAAATCATCACTACACGTCTTTTTAAACGAAACAAACTGTCTGCCTTCAACTTGGCTATTTCTCAATATCTCTTCAGAACTAGCCTTAATTGTTTCATAAATGTTCCTTAAATCTTTCAATTTCAATTCAAATTTCAATAGCAATAACAACTCAGATAAGGCAACCATGATGTAAGAAATATGGTTTTGAGGTTTTGTGAGGTAGATGCTTTTTCTATTTCGTCTCTTTTCAATTTCCTTTTCTATTAATAAAAAAATTTTCTTGTAGAAACAGTTTTTTTGAGTAAATGTTTTAAAGTCAGCCTGTCTTTATTTCTTAAAAGCTTCCTAATTTAAACCTCATGTTTCTTATAGCCTGGTATCTTATAAAAGAAACGTGTATCGACTCACTGAATGAGCCATAGTCTAATGCAAAGCCAGTAAAGATATCCTTGAGATGATCCATTCATGGTACAGACGAGCTATCGACGAGCAATGTTGAATGAAGCAAACATGACTGACCCCACCGGTAAACGTGAAGCACTTCTTGGCATGGATTGTAGATGTAGGATATGGAAATTGAATTAGAAAATGAACAACTGAAGAAAAATGAAGCGTTAATGCACATCCCAGCTTGGTTTATTGCTATAGTTAAGAGGCTGAATTCCTACAGCAAACAGATTGCTGAAGGGGCAAGGGGGCAACAACCTTAAACGAAAACGTTCTGACTTTGCACTTCCCCCTGAAAAAGTATTGAACTGGAGATTAAGCACTCGGTTTTTGAAAAATGCTTATTTTAAGGTACAGGCAGTCCCTACTAATAGGTACTTACATAAATAATATGACTGTCCCCTCCCCAAAATGCGGGCACAGGCAGTCGCTATCCCTCCAGGAAAGTACCTCCACCAATATGTAGCTGAAAGGTTTCTCGGGTATAAAAACACATACATACATATAAATATATATATTTATATATACAAATATATATATTATATATGTATA
>WIPJ01002361.1:216960-239486 GCA_018155075.1 Cassiopea andromeda | reverse complement strand
AAACGGGGGGGGGGTCCTAATACATAGGGGGGTCGGAAAAATTCCGAAATTTAACAAACGGAGGGGGGTTGGAATTAAGAAAAGGCTTCAATGATTACACAAGGACGGAAAGAACAAAAACAGGTTGTCATAAAGCATAACACTAAAATATATACAGCAGTACGCTATTTTGCCATGAAAATTGGGCGTAAATAGTACTAACAAAGAGAGGAAATGAAATAAGGGGTTTTTAAAAGTCAATGATCTTAAAATTTATATACGGGGGGTCCTAATAAGGTCCAGGGGGTTGGAAAAAATTGAAAAATTAAAAACCGTAGGGACGTTTATTTGGCACCTGAGAGTACGCGTACTCGAGGCTGAACTTATTTCGTGCTTAAAAAAGCTGTAGTTACTCAACAAGGTGCATCAATAAAACAAGATTTCAGTTCCACGAGAAATCTCGAGGCAATTTGCCCTTAAGGTGCATTGAATTCATTTGGCTTCTCGTCTAGACCCTACGAGCACTCGCATGAATCAAGAGCGAACTAAAACTCAAAGCGTTCTGCATTCAGTTTGAGCTTGAGAAGTATTTCAAGAAACAGAGCGGCGCGAGTAGTTTTTGTGACGAGCACTATCAGAGACTCATTTACCCATGGGCCCCCTAAAATTCTTAGATTTAGGGGGCCCCGAGTAAAATTTCGAAAAACCAGTAAAGTGCAAGTCCCCTTACAAACATACCTTGCAACCATGTCCATAGAAATTCATGCTAACAGGGTGCTGGGTACTATACACGAGACAAAATTTTCTAGGTGTATTTAAAGGGGCCCAAATCAAATCTGGGCCCAAGGCCCCAACCGACTTAAATGCGGCCCTGAGCACTATACTTCTTTAGCATAGAAGTTCTAGACAAATTGCACATAGAAATCGCTACCTTGTTCAAAGTAAGCTGTACCAAAACAATGCGAATGCAACAATGGTTTAGAATGTAACTTATACTGACGCATTTTGTTAAAGGACAAATAGTTCACCACATATTCATGTTCTGCAGATGCTTAATTCGATAAAATAAGAAACTTTTAGAGCTAAAATGTAGCCAAAAATTAAGACACTTTTAGTACTAGGCCTTGAGCTAGGTTTCTTATAAAAACCGTGCATTTTCAAAGCTGACGAACTGAGACAAAGGATACTGCACCAGTTTCCTACCAATTTACCAATGGATTCGCAGCCTACCTTCACTCTCACAAAAATACATAAAATTTCCCAAAGGCCAGTCCTTAGTATGTGAAACCATAAGGAAAGAGGAAATCCTCTTTGAACAAAATCCCGGAACAAAAATCAAGAAACAAAACCGCAGAATAATCAGAAAATGCCCGAGAGCTTCTACGTAAGCACGGTGTTCTGTGGGGCTTAACAACATTAAGTGAAGGGCGCTGCGAAGGAATGTGGGAGATGGTAACCTGGGCAGAGGCAAGTCCAGAAATAGCTTGGTGATAGTGAAGTACATACATCATAGCATTACAAATGGTAACATACATTTCTCTCTACAATCTTTCTAAATATAAAGCAGGGCCTGTTAACACAAAGCCAAGGGAGTAGCTGTCAACCCACTTCTCATGCTTTCCCCCCTTCCTGTAATAGAAATTTACAAAGTTCTGTTCACTCCACTGAATGGTTTTTCATTCTCTTTGATGCTACAGAATATGGCTTTCTGAGGAATTCTCAAGGATACAGTATGCCTTCAAGCTCCATTATTATGTTTCTCTCTACAAGATATGATTCCTTTAGGGATTGATCATTAATTATTCCAGGGGAGAGGGTGAAAGATATCAGGGAGGGGGCCAAAATTTTATGCACTAAATAGGCAGGGGAATAACAGTTAAAAAAACTTTTTACGAAGAAGAGACATGAAGTCCTTTCTGAAGTGTTAGAGAAGGGTCCAAAATTTTAAGCTAAATCTGAAAGGGGGGACTCTATCAAATACATGAAAATGTTAAATAAGGGAAATAGTGCAGAGCTAAACACAATTTCATCACACTGAGATCAAACAACAGTTACTCAAGGCAGTTCATCCATCAACACAAGTCAATTGTTTTTCAACAATGTCCTCTGCAAGTAAAGAGTCAACAGAAATAAAACACTAATTAAGAGGCACGAATAGTTTCATATATAACTCTCTACCTGTTGTAATCCTATAATATAGGTCAATGTCACAATAAATAGGATGGGAAGTTAGTATCAAAACTTTCTCCCCATCATGTAACGTTAAGCCTTGTAGAAGGTAACCCTCTTTACGAATGCAACAATTTTGCAGTTGATATCTAAACAACTTACCGAAGTTTGTGCCTTTCTGCAAAATAACAATGAATCATATGTGAAAAATAATCCTCCCAAAATTTGATCCTGTGTCCCAAATCCCATTGTCCCTGGTATTTGATTTGCACTTTTGCACTGCTCTGAAATTCCTATCATTGAAGTTACTTAATCCAAAGTTTGTGGAGGCAGCAGTGATTTGTGGCTAAACATGAGACCCATGCATGAAATACAAGATCAACATGCGGTCATTGTTTGTCCACCTTGAGGAACATGATGGTCCAAATCTTTTTCCATGATCTAATTAGATGTCCTGGCTTATATGATTAGAATACTTGCACATAATGCTGGGTAATTTTGTTCCTTTCCAAAAGTTATATGGCCTAGCAACATTTTGGTAATTTGAATCCAAATATGGGTCCAGATATGGGTGCAATTCCTACACCTCCATTGTCATAAAAGGGTTTAGCTAAGACCTAATGGTTTTGATGTGCTGCCACAGACCTGGACATCCTGTTTTTGAATAAATCCTTGTGCCCATGCTTTGACACATGCAGGTCCTAATTTTGATAAGTATGATCCATGTAAAGGAATCCATGCATGGCACTTTGCTCAAGGCCTTATGAAATGGTCACTGACATGACATCCCTAAATTCGGCATGTTGCCAGTATATGAACTGGAAAGTGGATGAATTTAACTCCATTTTCTCCTAGGTTGATCATGGATGGTCTGCATGACTCCTTGTCAGATTTGATATGTCCTTATTGACCTTATCCGGCAGCAGCATGCTGCAATTTATACCGAGTGTGTTTTGATTTAGTGTGTACGTGTTTTTTCTGAATGATCCTCAAATCTAAAATAATGTAACAAAGATTTATAGCAAAAATCATTATGAATGTGAAGGTTACATAAGCAGTAACACTCTAGATTTCTCTACACTGAGGAAGGTCACCAATATTGTAACCACACTTGGTCTTAATTTTAGTTAAAATATGCTTTACATCCAAACACTAAATAAGTATTTTGCATCAGAAAAATACTTGCAGTGCATATTCTACCAAACTTTAAATAAGACAAACATACATTCAAGCAATGTCAAAATGCACAACAAGGGAAAGTTTCAAAAGTACCCTAGCCCTCTAGATTTTATCATGTTCTTGATAAAAAGCTAATCTGTGAAGCCAAAAGTCCAACATTTCAGCTAGGGAGTTCTCCTCCCCAAGAAATTACAACAGCTCCAGTAATAGCGACATCAAATAGAAAGAAATTAAAAACATTTTGTAAGAACTGCATCAAAGATAAAATCATTCCTGAACATATAAAATAGCAGATCAAAAAGGTGCAATATACATAGATCAAACAATAATGTCTATGAAGCAATGGCTACAATTTGGAATGGAACACACTGTGTGAAAAGCCTAATACTTGCTGGAAACAGTGAAAATATATCAGGGAAATGAGAAGATAACTGTATTGCATAAAACAATTGATTAGGGTTGGTGGTACATACTACAAAGAAAATATTTAAAGGCAACAAAATGGGCCATTAGTTGGTTCACCATAATTACACTTAGCCACCTAAACACTTAAAGACAACTTTCAAATAATTACTTTGCAGGCAGAAACATTCCCAACTGTGCACGTATAACTAAGACTATTGGACATTTCTATTAAATAGTGGTAGGTTTTCAGCTCCATCCAAATCTTTTCCAAGAATATAATTTCAAATGTGTGCTTAAAACATGTAGTGCTAGTTTTGTGCCTTCTATGTATGCAAACCTACTACACAATTATTACCTTGAAGTCAAAATGTTTTGAATTCCAAAAAACTGTTCTAACATTTGGACTCAATGTGTCTCAACAAAGGCTGTTCAACAGTTAATGTTGTGAAGGTGACCTGGAACGTCTGGAGATAGAACGTGATCTGGACCTGGATTTTGATCGTGAATAAGACCTTCTTCTTGGTGAATAGCTGCGGCTGCGACTACGGCCTGGGCCATCTTCTTTCACTTTCACATAAGCTGTTTCCCCCTGTGAAAGAGAAGAAACACATTAGCACGTGTTGTTTTTTAATAAGAAAAAAGTTTATAAGAAAATGAGGGTCAAATTGTCAATGTCTAAAGAAAAGCAGGAGCCTCAATTTTCCAAATGTAAGTTTCTGTATTGGCCAGAAATTGATATTTTGTTATTATTGCATTCAAAATGTTAAAGATGGAATTAAAATTCAAGTATACAATATTAATAACAAATGCGTAACCCATTTTAGCCAGTTTACTTCAGAAAAAGTTAAGAAAAATTCAAGAAAATCTCAGGCTCCATTTCGGGAAAAGTCAAGAAAATTGAGATCAGGCAAAACTATGGTTTTCTTATAAAAAAACATGTAGTCAATATGAAATGATAACTTTTTATAGCATATATCAATTGTTACATGAAGAGGAACAGATAGTCGAGTTAAAAAAAAGTTGTAAGTACAGAATTTGCTTTCCCAATGCCTAACTCTTTACCCCATGCTCCATATAGTTTCAATATATTTTGTAGAATTAAAATCAAACAAGTCATATACAAAATGCTAAAAACAGGGCTGCTATTAATACCATAATTAAACACAAAATCATGGTAATATTCTGTAGAGAAATTGAAACTTATGAAACTGAGACAATAGGGCTTATATAAGGAGGCAGTGATTACTAACACCCCACCAATATTTGTATCAGTATCATTGCCTATCAGACACCCATTCAAGATTTTCATTCAAGGTTAAACATGATGTTAGGCCAAATGTTAGATCGTCTGCACAAGTATTTAGGAACCATTTACTGAGCAGGAAGTTGACAGTTCCTGGTATAATTTCCTTGTTGCTAATATCAAAGGAACTACAATTACCTCATGAGATTTAAACTTTGAATCACTCAAATTTTTCACTGCCCATCTCATGTCATCACGTCTGGCAAACTCAACAACTCCAGTGCCATCACGGAACACATCCGTGTAAACAACATCCCCAGCCTCTCTCATATGATCCTTCAGATCCTGCCAGCTCCCTGACGGTGGCAGCCCAGACACTAGCACCCTATAGTCAGACCTCCTTGGGGGTCCTCCTCCTCTACCACGGCCACGTCCACCAAACCCTCCTCTACCACGTCCACCCCAAAATCCACCACCTCGAGAATCTCTTCCTTGCTTTGGAAACTCGACTCTGATTCTTGATCTACCAATTTCGTATCCATCTCGTCCTCTAACAGCATCATCGGCATCTCTGCAAAAACAAGAAGGCAACTATGATAGCCAGGGTGTGCAGAAAATACATCTAAAGCTAAGCAAGGTGATTTGTTGAAGTGCATCTCAAACGAAACTTGATTCAAACACCTATCACAACAAATAAGTTAATAAATATTACCTGTGATCATCAAATTCGATAAAAGCGTAGGGTGTCCCTCTGCCTTTAGGCAATTTCAATTCGACATCCTTTATGCTTCCATACTTGTAAAAAACATCCTCAAGATCTCTAACTCTGATATCATCTGGAAGGTTCCCAACATAAAGGCGACATTCGTTAGAATTTGAACGGTTCATACGCGGAGGTTCATCACTTCTGTAAGACATTTTGATACTCTTTAACAGGACGAGCAAAGACACGCTATTCTTCTACTCTAAACACGTTTCTTCTTCGCGTTGTTTAGAAGACCAGGGGGTAATGCAAAAAGCATAACATAGAGAAAGGGGCTAATTTTAGACATAAACTGTAAAATATGGTGTTTCTATCTTACATTGTGTTAACATATGATTCATATTTTGCTCTCATGTCTACACAATAGTATAATATAAGTAAAATGTTGTAAGAGTTTTTCGTATAAACAAGTCAAGGAGTCTCCAATCCCCCCTGCAAAATGTAAGAAGCCTCGTTTTAAGGCGGCGGTCAAAGCCATCATTTCTATCAAAGATGCTGATACGCTCAAAGTGTAACCTGGGAAATAAAATTTGCCATACAATGTTACCAGAACCTAGACATAATTAGCCAATCATTTTCCAGTATTTAGCATCACTATAGTAATGGCATAGCTACCAGGATAATGGTGTAATGACTGCTCGCGCCACTATTATCAGCGTTTACATGTTGGAGAAATAGCGAACAGTAGTTAGCTTCCACAAACACAACAAAAGAGCACACACATCTAGCAATATCAAAAACGACAGTAAGTTTTCTAGATTTTTCTAGCTTTCATTTTCTGTCATCTGGAGTTATATCAAATAAGAAGCAAACACGGTCCTAGTTAAGTCAGCAGAGCTGCCCACATGGTTGTGAAGGCCCTGTTAGGGAAATGATAAACAGAACCAACTCGATGGGCGTGAGAAGCTGTTGTGAGTGAAGCGTTTTTGTTCAGAGTGAAAAAACAACGTTACATCCTCATTTTTTTGGGAATTGTGTTTTCCAATTATTGCCAAATCATGCAGACACTTTAGTCAGTAGTGGGTGCTATGGTGACAGCGTCAAAGAGCCTAGCAACCACTGCTAGACACAAGTGGTCATTACGAATTGTGAAGCCCAGCCTTAAATGATTAGTCGAAGTTCATTTATATTGGATACACTTAATGTTGTCTGGTGGAATTTCAATTTAGGATGGCTCCCAAATAGCCATAAATTTTATATCAGATAGTAATGCAATTCTACTCTTTCCCTAGATGAGTGAGAAAAAAGCAGTTATCAAAAATGCAGACATGCCTGAGGAGATGCAAAGCGATGCAACCGAATGTGCAAAGCAAGCTTTAGATAAATACAACATTGAAAAGGATATTGCTGCTTTCATCAAAAAGGAGTTCGACAAGAAGTACAATCCAACATGGCATTGTATTGTTGGAAGAAATTTTGGGTCATATGTAACTCATGAAACGAAGCATTTCATTTATTTCTACATGGGACAAGTTGCTATCTTACTGTTCAAGTCAGGGTGAATTAAAGAGAGAACTAGTTTTGATCTTGACACTGTACATAACTGCACCATAGAATCATTAGCTATCCATTCATCGGATACAATGCTTCTATCTTAGATTTAATAAATATTTTTACTATTTAGTTTCTTTGCATTTTGTGTTGGATAGCACATTGATAGAGTCTCTCTATGGCTTATCATTTGTCTTTGGTTCATACTCTTTTTTTAATTCAGGATTTTGTTGGGATTTGGCCAAGATAATATGGTCATATAGTGGTTTTATAATCTGGTCTCCAGCCAAAGGATATACTACCAACTTAACACATTACTTCTGGTCACTATGCTTGGTAGTATATAGTAGAGTGCTGCCACATGTGACACTCAAAACTACACACAAGGCACTCATGTCCCAGGATGGAGGGAGGCACAATTTGTGTTGGGGGGTCATTCAGCATAGCACCTCTGGTTGTAGTGAGGGTAAAAACGTTTAGTTTAGCATTAGGTAATGAGTGAATGACCACTAGCACCTTGCTTAAGTGGCTTCAGACCTATTCAAACCTGTGATCACTAGATTGGCAGTACGATGAGAGTGCTGCTTTATTACATATTTACATGATTCATTACAGTTAGTCATTGGTAGCAGGTACCTTCTAGGAGTTTTTCATTCACTGTCCGATGGTTTCTGGGTAGTATTTATTATATGGGCTTGTGGCTACTCAAAAATTTAGTTTATATATTCTATATATTTTGTTAGTACCTGTGGTTTTATAAGAAAACCATCATTTTGCCTCAGCCTCAATTTTCTTAACTTTTCCCAATATTGAGCTGAGATTTTCTAAAATGTTTCTTAGCTTTTACTGAAATAAACTGGCTAAAATATTTTACACTTTTGTTATCGATATTGTTTACTTGAATTTGAATTCCATTTTTAATATTTTGAATGCAGTAATGACTAAATATTTTTTGGCCAATAGAAACACTAAATTTTGGAAATTGAGCCTCATGATATTCTTAAGTTTTGACCATTTGAGCCTCAGTTTCTTGTAAACTTTTTTCTTATAAAAAAGATGTTTAGGTAGATTGATTGGCTTGTGGTGTCCTGAGGGAAGAAAACATTTTTGTAACAAGATTTCTGCTTTGTATTTGAAGGCAGTGCTATCATTTTATGCATTTGCCAGCCAGCAAGTGGAGCTTTGTGAATATGTTGACTATTTTAAGTCAGGAAAAAAAGAAAGTACTTGCTAGCTAATTAGTAGCAAAACATGGGCCACAAAATTTTAAGATTGTGTTAAAAAGAACAGGATCTTGTGTGGCATATGTAATATGTGGAATTGTACTCTAAACCCAAGCTAGAAATTGAAGGACGCACAGCATTAAGGTGTTAAGATAAGTCTTTAGCTTTCAAACTAGATGGAAAGATAATTGAGAGTAGTTGGCTGCTTAAATTCTGTGCATCAGTCTGAGTTTAGTGAATGGAATGAAATAATGTTAGGCCACAACCTATTAAGAAATTGCTTGTGAGAATTTAGAAGTGATCAAGTGAAAATTTGGAAAGGGTCATAATAGCTATATTGTGAGAAGTTTTGTATTCTTTGATGGAAGAACAAATCTGTATTTTGAGACTTGTTGCAGCACAGGATTGTAATGCTAAAGTGCTCAGGGGGCACAACTTTGTTAAATCCAATGAAGACTTAGGAGGATGTCAGCGGCATTGTGGCACTTGCAGAAAAAATTAGGAGGGGGAAATTCAAAGATTTTCTGATAAAATTCAAAACCTTTATCTTTACTAATGGCAAAAGCCCAAAAAGTGTCCAAAGAGCAAGTTAACTTTCCAAATATCTAAAGGGGGCTGCAGCCCCAATGCCCCTGGGACATGGCTCCCCTCACAATGCCAACCGTTAGAAGTCTTTCCTTTTGACTTTGCTTAGAATTTCCAAGCCATTTTAATGTTGTATTTGAAACACAAATTTGGAGTTGGGAATGAGTTTCCACAAGGCAGATGGTGAGGTCCCCAAATATTCTGTCTTGTTGTGTTTAGGGCAGGGCTTCCTTGAGGGGGCTTAGTCTGTAGCAGCCAAAAATGGTCAGTAAGGCATGTTGTTTTTGAGACAATACCAAAATCAAAAAGAAGGAGAAAGTCAGTCAGAAAATAAAATCAAAAGTACAACATACAACCTCCAGTGTATTTATCGAAAAAGGGGCAGACATAAGAGTTTTAAGATGAAGTTAGACAAGGTATGAAAATCGAATGACCGCCATGGAGATTATTCGACGATAGAGGATTATTTTGCGAAAAAAATATTCTAGGGTGGGGCTTATCTGAAAGATGGAATGGCTAATTCGAGGTTGAAGACAAGTTAGCCTCCCAATTTGCCTATGTGAAGGAGACAGTAAGGCATGCTGGGATTTGCATGATCGCTGTGCGCGTGTCTTCAAGATGGACGGTAGTAAATTAATTCGGTCAACTACAAATGAGTGCCGTCTGTACGTCGGTAATCTCCCAAAAGACATCCGTGAGAAAGACCTTGAAGATGTGTTTTACAAATATGGACGGATAACAGCAGTTGATATCCATAACAGATATAACCCAGCATTTGCCTTTGTGGAATTTGAAGATCACAGGTAGGTGCCAATGAGTAGTATTCCCATTCACTCAAAGTTAAAAAATCCACAGTGATTTTTATTATGAGGTATCTGGGTCATTAGCCTGTTGGGCCATCTTCCTAGCTAAATAGAAAAAGCAAAGTTTAAACATTTGGATCAATGTTTTTAAAAAAGATTTTTAATTCATTTCAAAATTTCTTGACAAGTATTATTAATGCTTGGGGGCCCACCCAATTTTCCAACTTGCTCACAATTATTGTCACCCCCTTCTATTCCAAACTGGAAAGGACCAACAATATTTTTATTATGGAAGATACCCCAAAGTACCCTGTTTCTGATCAGCTTTTTGTAGCCTGTTTTTTGAAGGCTTTTTAAGTTATGTGCTGAGGCCTTGTGGACTGTGGAGATGGCATCTGGGCTACATGTGGCTTGAGTGCCATTATTTGAATGGCCTGATGTAGATTGTAATGTTATGTTATGTTACTTTAAATAGGCTCTCTGTGACCCATGGCATTAGTTCGAGCTCAAACAATCATTTAGCACTGGCACTGCAGTCTTTTATTAGTGCCTTTCTTCTTAATCATTTGCAACCAGGCTAGTACATTTCTGGGCCTGGTTAATGAGGCGATGCCGTGGTGCATAGATTACTTTGTTATTGTTGTTTTTTGTGTTGAGGTATGTTTAAAAGAATTGTAAATGCCGTTCATAGCCAGAACCAGATGACTTTATGTCCATTTCTGCTATGAACGGCATAGAAAATTGCAGATGTATACTTTGTGTTTGTTTCAATGATGAAAAAGTTTGTAATGATCATGACCTACACAGCTAGAAAGTTCGCAAAATGTTTTTGGGTGTTATCTGGTGCTGTGGAGAATGAACTGGGAAGCAAGATGAGTCCTGTGGCAAGAACAATGAAATTATGGTTTAGTAGAGACCTTGTAGACATTAGACACCAGTGGTGTTTATCTTGGGCTGCAGGCCTGGCTATCAGGTGCTTGTTCATTAACTGGGCTAGTTTTGAATATAGCACTTATTCTTATCAGAGTTTAATTGGTGATATGGCCATCCAAGGTGCATGCCATGCACTAAGGTCCGAAGATCTCTGGCATGGAGTTACTATTCCTGTTGGCATGGTGGCATGGATATTGCCGAAACTATACTCTGGCATACTGGCATAATAAAATGCAATTAATAGTGCAGGGTTCTTTTAATTGTTTTGCCTCAGGTTTGTGCCAACCTTCAATGTTGGTGTGCACCTAAGGAGATACGGGCATACCCTCAGTGTAAGTTTTACACAGAATGCAACCTGGATGATCATTAATGTCATTAGGAATCTCACTTGCAGTTTATCTGTCAAAATTGCTTGATTAAGCTCCCCCCTTTAAATATTGTCCATCCATTTCCAGAAAACAATAAATAAGTACCCCCCTCAAATAAGCACCCACCCTTTAAAAGGGCCCATTCCTTTGTCTTCAAAAACAGGGCTTCTTTGTTCTGGTATTTTATTTACAGAAAAAGGAAAAGTCAACCAACATGAATAAAATAACAGTTTATTTAGGCTTCCCAACAACTCATTGTCAATTATTTTTTCTCTTTTTCTCAAGCTTTTGCACTAAAACATTGCAAATTTAATGTCATATGTCACTGCTGTGTACTTGGCTAAAGCCACCAAGCCAATTTATTACTTTCTTTGCCAACAATTTCAGTTTTCAAGTTTTTCTTTTCTCAATATCTATTGTCTTTAGCTTTATTTGAATTACCCCAAGATCTATTTAAATAAATAAGCACCAACCTCATATGTGTGCCACCCCTTGAATAATCCTACCTTCCCTTGCAGCTCAAATAGTTTATCAGCACCTGGATGCTTAAACAAGACATTGAGGTAATATAAAAAAGTATTTCAGTTTGATTGTTACATTTTGTTCTGCCAGGGATGCAAAAGATGCTGTTCATGGTTGTGATGGATATGATCTGGATGGATACAGAATCAGAGTTGAATTCCCTCGCAGTAACTCAGGAAGAGATAGGGATGAGCCTTTCAGCAGAAGTTTTAGCCGTGGAAGAGGAAGGGGACGAGGAATGGGCCCTCCAAGAAGGTCAGACCACAGAGTATTGATATCTGGCCTGCCTCCAACTGGTAGCTGGCAGGATCTGAAAGATCACATGAGAGAGGCTGGTGATGTGTTATATACTGATGTTTTTAAAGATGGCAGTGGTGTGGTTGAATTTGCAAGAAAAGATGACATGAAGTGGGCCATTAGGAATCTTGATGATACTAAATTTCGATCCCATGAGGTATATTGTTCAATTGTATTTGTATCATTTTCAATGTTATCTGCTTTTGATTTACTTCAGCAATGTAAATTTCTGTGTATCCATTGTTATGATTATTTTAATTGTCGTCTAATGCTGCCTTTATCATTTTTCATTTACAGTGCATTTTAAATTTGCTTTGTTGTATTTTGATGCATGCATCACCTTTAGCATATGCTTTATTGATGTGTCAAAATTTATGGAGGGGATGCTCCAGCATAAATGTATAATATCAGTCCATGCCCAGAGACGTGTGATCGCATATGTGCGTCTCCACACACTTGCTAAATCCCCAGCACATACGAAATATGGCCCATACCAACATCACTATCAACCATGCAATCGCACATAACAAATAGGAACTGTGATGCCACAACTGCAGCACTATTGACTGTCACCTTTTCTTTGATAACTCTGCTTTATCCTGTTTGACAGTAAGTGAGACATTTCACATGCTTCAGCACAAGACACTCTGTATTTTGGATACACAAATCTTTGATTGCAAATGCAATTCCCAATATTTATGAGCAATTGCTTATGTAAATAAGGTCACATGTGAATTGATGCTCACGCACCAATTTCTTCCAGGCATGGACTGTAATACACTTATGATTAAAACACCAATCAGAAATAGACACATCTTTTTAAATTCCTCAATGCCTGCAATAATGGCAATTGCAGTTTCTGTGCTTGCCATGAGTTACAGATCTGAAATTTTCTTGTTTGTGTTTAAAATTTTTATGAATAGCTCAATGCCCATCTTTGCTCACAAATATAAGAAAAATATGGCATCTTTAGATGTCAGAATTATTTTCATTAAACAAGCTGGTAAGGGAAGATTTGCTGCATTTTCACCACATACCATGTGTATAGTATCATGCTAATTTAGAGTGGGTTGAATGGCAGTGTTTTTATACCTCTTCTGTATTTTATGCTGTGCTGTGTAAAGCAAGTATTATGTAGGGAATCCCAGGAAAGTTAGCTGGTAGTAATGTTAGTTAAAATTAGGCTTTGATTATTACAAATTTCATCAGCTGTCCAATCCATTGACCAAGTCTATAGATTTAGCAAAAATCAAACACATTTGAAAGTTTTTTGCTTGGAGTTTATTCTTTTCTTTAGTTGAGTTGAGGATTTTTTTGCTACCTTTATGAAATGGCTGTATGACAAATGCAGCTTTATAATCTTTTTTGCATTATGACATTTCACTATTAATACTTTGTATCCATTGTGACACTGATCATTTAAATAGAAAAACTAGAATGTGAGCTGAAATGTAGGTTAAAAAGTATCAAGTTATGTGCCAAAAATATTCATTCCACTTATATATTGTTTATTCGACATTTTGGTTTTTGAACCTCAAATTTTATATGATTTCACACTCATCCTTGATACATTTTTAATCATTCCATCCTTAGCTGGACATAACGGTCAGACAGGGATAATATTCCATCAAATGGTGTTTTGGTCACAGCTCTCAGGACAGGATTTGTATCTGAGGACAGGACAAGTTCTAGGAGACCATTCACCCATAAGTGACAGGCCTAATGATAGCTCTTTCCGAAGGAGCAAAATCTAATTTCAGATGACCCATGGTTTATCATGGATTCAGATGACTGCAATTAAATATCCTCAGTAATGTGATCCTAACTTCGGGAAAATCTAATTTCAGATGACCCATGGTTTTTCATGGATTCAGATGACTGCAATTAAGTATCCTCACTATTGTGATCCTACCTCAGATGCAACAAAATCCTCATGGATTTAGTTTTTATTCAATTCCATGCAAGCAGTTGCCTTTAAATTTGACAACAGTTGAGGAGGAGTTTTAGGGTCAGTGATCAGCCATGGATACTACCAAACTAGGTGTGGATTTATTTTCAAATTCTGCACAGATGTGCAGTAAGGTGGTGACAATTTCTAGCAGGAAAGAGTATGATTTTCATAAAATGTTATACCATTCCATTAGTCCCTCTATAGGCAATTTTAGTCATTATTTCCTGAGTACATTGTATTTTTACTTAAATCTTGGTAAAGCAGGAAGGTGGTTTAGAACTACATCATAGTATTAATGCTAGCAGTCCATGTTGTAAGTGATATACAGCACATGTAATATTTTGTGCATGCAAGTGATTTTGCATATGCGATCGCATTGTCAAGAGCATTTTACATATGTATCAAGCAGGCCAGGACACAATACCAATCAAGTATAATATGCAATAGATGTATACTATCAGGTTCATGTATACTATTTTTTATAAATGTCAACTGTTCATACGGACCACATAGGAAGTTGATTCTAGCAGCAAGTTTTCTCTTAAAATTACATAATTGTATTTACATTAAAAGCACTCAAAACTTTCCTATGTGTGTGGGCGTGTACATTAGTGATCACTTGTGCAAAATGGCAGGGACTGTGATAGATAGGTTTAGCATCCAAATGAGAGCCAATGCATGAACAGAGTTGATGAGTGGAATAAATTCTTAAATGCCTGCCTCAAAATTATAAGCAGTGTATTGGAATCTAGGATTCAGTCATCCACTGAATCTAGGACATTGAAGTGATGTGTATTGAACTTCTGTTTATACATCATTTCCAAGACTGAAACATTGAGTATTTGGTACAAAATCGAAAGTCTTTGTCACTTTTAGCAATGTTAGAGGTTATCTCGCTAGCAGAGATTGGAAACAGTATAATTGACCCTGAGTGAATGCTTTGTCATGTAAGTTTAATTGACATTCTTCACCCAGTTGGTTTTGCTTATAAATAGTGGTGCTGGTCGCTACAGTGCAACCTTCAATGTACGGTGGTAAATGTGAAAAGTGAACGCTGCTCTCCCATAGCTTTGTGCATCTGCTAGCATTTAGCAATAAAATAGTTTCAAGAGGACTGAACTTTGTAGGGCATACACCAGTTACCAACCGCCTAGTTTGACTTTTCAATAGCATGGTTCAGACAAATTCTGTCCCAAACAATAGTGCACTTTGCAACGTTTGTGCCACGGCAGAACGTCAATGTGCCATTACTTGTGGGATCTATGAAATGCAGTTTAACCTTTGGACACCTTGCTATTGTTTTTATTATTACATTCTAATTTGGCATTTGTAGGACATTATAGTTTTCTGACGCTGCGGTAGACAGCGATTTTTCTTGAAATCTATTTATTTATGTTTTAATTGTTTTCCCTAGGGTGAAACTTCGTACGTGCGAGTGAAAGCAGATGGCCCTGGCCGCTCAAGAAGTTTTTCACCAGATAGAATATATGGAGGTCGCTCCCGCTCACGATCTCCTAGACGTTCAAGGAGCCCTCGACGCTCAAGGTCTCGTAGCCCTCGTAGAAGACGAAGGAGATCTACATCACGCTCTCCAAGAAGGTCTTACTCTAGATCACCAAGGCGATCAAAATCTCGCTCGAGGTCACCAAGACGATCAAAATCTCGCTCGAGGTCACCAAGGCGATCAGGCTCAAGGTCACCAAAGAGGTCCCGTTCAAGGTCACCCAAAAGGTCACGCTCAAGATCACCAAAAAGGTCACGCTCAAGGTCACCAAAGAAGTCACGTTCAAGATCACCAAGAAAATCGAGAAGTAGAAGGTCGAGGTCTCATTCTGGTAGAAGGTCTTATGATCGATCGAAATCAAAATCGCCTCGTCGCTCACGTTCACGTGATAATTCACGTGAAAAATCACCATCAAAGTCAAGGTCAAGGTCAAGGTCAAATTAGATAGATACGCTTCCGTGTGTTGATGTTTGGAACTGCCTATTAACTTTCTATCAGGTTTTTTATAAATCCACTATCCAACTTTAATTTTACTATTATTTACATTTAAATATATAGATAAGTATAAAAAAGTTACTTACCGGAGATTTTTCGTGCAGAGTTCTTGTAAGAACCTCAGAGCACAGGTGCTGATTTTCTCCGAGGGGGCTCAATTTGAAAAAGTACCCACGACGAATACACTTTGTTCTTATATAGATTTATAGCGAAAGTGTCAATGTGTTATCATTATTACGTCAGTTCTTTTTATGTAAGCAGCCGGAATGTGTTCTTTCACAATTTTTCAGGGACCCAGCCATCCGTAGCATTGGCCAGAAGTGGTTTGAGCCCCCAAGGCCCCACGTAGTCGACCCCTATGCCTCAGAGATATATGTGATGTTTCTAATAAAACCAAGTTTTCAGCATTGGAAAACCAAAGTAATCGAAAAGCTAGCACTATTTTCGCTAACAAATTCAAGTAGTTTTCCTCTTCACTATTGCGTTATGATAATTGTCTTGTCTGGGTCTGTCGCTTTTACTTTATGAGATACAATTTAAAGTTTTGATTTGGAATAAGAAATAACTTACTGATCTGCAGATTTGGAAACCTTGAAGTTTTCTGTATTTTTCGTGAGAGTTCTGCCTGGATTTATTTCTCTAAGGCCTCCCGTGCATATTTTTTATGCGAACGGTCGCGAAAGAAGATCCAACCCACATGAGGTTTAACCATAGAAATCATATAGATTCATTTTCGGAATTCGTGCGGGTCCTTGAACTCCTTGAAAAGTGCTTGAAGTTGAGATTTATTTTCAAGGGTACTTGAAACTCCTTGAATGAAGAACTGTTCCTTGAAAATTAGGCTCCTTGAGCTGTGTGAATGTTTACTGTTTAGGCTACTTCGTTCACAAGAATGAACAATACAGGAGATAATTAAGAGAAATACTGAAAAGAAGCTTAAAGAAGATCGCACAAGTAAGTTCGTAATGAGCTAAGAAGTCTCCTGCGCAAACCCTGCGTGCTCTTTGTGTTAGTCTTTTTTTCAAATTTACAGCGTCTACTTCTACCCACCTCCTAAACCAGGGATGCCCCCTCGCTCAGGGACATTGCAGCTTCCTGTTTGGGAACTTCGCGTATCCTTGTCCCACGGCTCCTGCCTTATCAACCTGGATTACTACTTCAGATATTTAGCGTAGAGAATCACCAACTGTTCGTACAACTGCGCAATCAACCAGTTTTTAAAAGTCGCGCAAGTGTTTTTAGTGACGGGGTCTGTGCGGGTTTTGGAAACTTATGGAAATTGATGATGTCATATTCCAGGACCTGGAAAGTTTTGGAAAAGGGAGGCTTTTTAGAATTGCTAAGGAGAAATTTTCGATTTTGGTTTGGGAAAACTCTAAAATATCCTCATATAGATATAACTTAGCGTCGTAATATGTACCGCGTACGTTATTTGTTCATTCTACTATTTATGAAATAAAATATGATCTACAAAAGCCGCATAATATAGCATTGAAAGTAATGTTTTTCCAATTTATTGGGGTTTGAAAATGCAAACGGGAAAGCATTTACATGGTTTTGCAAAGTTGGTCATTTGGCTTAGGTACTGTTTAGGCTACTGTCTTTTCTGCAGAGCATTGAAAAAGTATAAATTGCATGGTAGACACTGCAACAAGGCAGTAACTGATGGGCCTACTAGCAAACGAGTATTTTCTAACATTCTAGGGAGTGTAATTCTAAGACTTTACCCCATTTTCTCATACTTTTACTCGTGGAAATAATTCATTAGCAAAAATTTTCTGACCCATTGGCGCAGACTGTGGTATACAACAGTTTTCCATTCCATTTTGGTTGGCAATGAACACATCAACTATAACTTTAATGTGCTATATTTATGATCCCTGAAGTAGGCTAACTTAAATCGCTAGTATCCCAGCTAAATAAAAGCCTCGCTAGTGAACCATCTAAAAGTTTTGTAATCCCTTTATTTTATGTTCATTTATTATGATCTATTCTATTTGATCATAATTCTATATTATTTCATCATAATTCTGCTTGATTTTGTTATGCTTAATCTTAATTAACATTGTGACAAAGTAAAAAGTCTTACGATAAAGCAAAATAGAATTTGATGAAATTAAATAGAGTTTTGATGAAATAAAGAATATCTATGACGAAAATATACTAGATAGTACAATAACTTATAGAATTCTGAAGAAAATAGATAGAATTGTAACGAAGTAAAATAGATGTATGATGAAATATAATAGAAATATGATAAAATCAAATAGAATTTTGATAAAATATGACAAAAGTAAGCAGAATTGTAATGAAATAAAGTGGAGTTATGATGAAAAGAAACAGAATTATTGCGGAATGAAATAGAATTATGATGAAAATAAATAGAGTAATGAGCAGGTGGAATAAAGCAATGACGAAATGAAGTACAGCTAAGTTGAAAATAAATAGAATTATGATGAAATGAAATATAATAATAATGAGGCAAAATAGAATTGTGTTGAAATATAATAGAAGTGAAATGAAATAGAATAGGAGCATAATTATATTTTATGTTATCACAGTTCTGCTTTATTTCGTTATGATTAGATTTTATTTCGCCATACTTCGCATCATGCCAACATTTTATGCAAAGCACGGAAAAAAAAGACCTCGGATATTAATTCAGGACATATCTGAGGTAATTTGTGGAGGAAACTTCGATATACATAGCTGGAATATTAGATGGTTACTTTATTATGTTTCCTCCAGTTCTTTCCATTTTCCCTCAATTTTCATAGACGCATAGTTTGTAGGAAGGTAACTGCGCAGGAGATGAAATCGGTACACTTTGAAGGAGTTGTCACACAAGTGTTGAAATTAGCAATGTAAACAAAGATGACAGGAGTCGAAGTTTAATTTTGTTCTCATCAAACAGAGAGATTTGCAAGTAAGTATGAGTTTCACATATCAACGTTAAATATTGCTTTCACTTCAGGTCTCATACAGTTGGCTTGTTCTTTTGCTGCTCTCTACGTCTGAAATCTTATTGATTTTTGTATATACAATCTTCATCGACTTTATTGTTGAAGTTAGGATAAGGTAGGGTTAAGTCAACTTTTTGTAGACCGATGACCTTCCCTTAGGAACCCTGTTCTTGTAAACTGTCTCATTTCTTGTGACATCCGCCCACTTTCCAAAATTTGAAATTGTCGCCAAAGGTGCATGGAGTCAATGGGGTCTTTGAGACACCTTGCATCCCAAAATACAAAGTGTGAATATTGAATTTGTCTTTAATTCCGTTGATTGTGCTATTGTAATTGTTTGCTTTTTGGTACTTGAAAGTGTGTTTTTCTGGAGTTGTCATGGAATTTTTTATAGCACTCGCTATCATTTTCTTATAGAACTCAGTGTGGTAAGATTCAGCTGGTGCCTTTATTGAACTGCTTGTCATACGACAATATTAAGAATGCAAATGGAATTTATTTTTGCTGTTTTTTTCAAATCATTTGAAAAGCTTTTGTTTTAGATACAAAAGTAACTGCTCTTGTGGGATAAATTTTGTTGTAGTCAGGTGTCAAAGTGATTTACTGTTACACGCAGACAAAATATTAATCTTCATTATCGTCTGTTGACTAGCAAAATGTCATGCCTTCAATATTAGCTATGTTTCTTGTTTAGTCCTAACCTGGAGCTTGCAAATAACCTTTATACGAATTCCTCTACAGATTGTTTACCTGCCTACGCATCGTCCATTGGAGACCATTTGGCTCCGTAGTAACTAGCTGCAATATAGCATGTGATCTTGTTTATTTAATATGAAAAATTTCAAGTGATATTATTCACAACCTCTACACCGTTTTCATGGAGATGAATTATAAAATACCAGTTTTTTCTATGACCAATTGTTTCAAACAGGTAATGGCTATCAGTTATCATTCTATGGGCCATATGAATTATTCAAGACCAACTTCAATACCATTCATCCTGCACAATTTAGTTTTGAAATCTGTTGCATTAGTTGCATGGCTCAACAAAGTGAGTTCTCTAGGCTTTATGATTTTTTTGGTATAAAAGTTGTGTATGCAGGACACTTTATGGTCTATAATTAGCAGTGGCTTGTAGCAAGTTTCATGGACAAATATTAGCAGCTAGTGTAGCTTGTGTAGCTTGTCAAAAACCTAATCCTTTTGAGTTTATATCTTCTTAGCTGGACCAATGGAGATTATTCAGAAAAGAAATCTAAGCAATGCTTTGGCGTAGAGGTGCTGTTATTAAGTGACTGATGCCCATCCAGATGACATGGGGATTTTAGTATCAAAGGAAAACAGACAGAAAAAATTGAGCAGTAATGGGGAATTGTCAGCAAAAAAGTACTTTATTTTTCATTAATTTTCCCAAGTTTTGTTTTGATTCTGCCATTATGTGACATAATTCTTACATCTCAATGGGCATCTTCTATTGTGGAGAGGATCATGAATTTCAAGAACTGACTTTTATTGTCATTTTAACTTCTTAGCAAGGAACTGTGTTCATCATCTTTTGATTTTCAGAAGATATAGCTAAACATTCTTTTTAGGGGGTTGGGGTATTTTGCAAATATTTGACCAACTATGACAAGAAAGAGCCACAGAAAGCACTATAGTAAATGGGCTGCTAAATCTTCTGCAGCATGACCACTTTTCTTGCAGTTCATTGTACATGTTGGGGGGCATCATGTCCTCATCACCCACCATAAGCACACCACTTCTCTATACCCATGTAGTTCCTCCCCTGGTTGCCTGCCATAGGAAATTTATCTCTCAAGTTGTTTGAGGACAGCCTGCTTTCTGCCACATTTAATCTTCGCAAAATGTTGTTCATAGATAATTTTTTGAAGGGTTGTAGCTGTACACATCATCAAAGAAGAGTCACATGGTCAGGATCATAATAGTGCAGTTGCAGGTTCAAGCAATTTGGCCAATGGTTTGGAAACAGAGCTTGCAAAGTCAAATTCTGATAGCTCAGGTGCTCACCATAAAGTTGATCAAAAAGTTCTGTCAGTTTTGCAAGGAGATCTCACAAATTGTGCCATTTTCAAAGCAAAGATTGTTAGAATTTTCATCAGCTCAACATTCACAGGTAATGAAGCAAAGGAAATTGGCATGATAAAGCACAGATTTACTACTGTTTTATTTGAATCAGAAGTTCTGTTTTTGTGAATTCTTATTGATGATGAGTTGAATTTGGAAATTTAGAGACTCTCAATTTCAATAGCATAGGTTTTGTTGATAATTATTTGTATGATCACTATAACTATGCATTCAGTTTCAAATAGTCTAGACATATATGGCAATAGTAGCCCCAAATGCGTATGGGCTAGACACCTATAGGCTAGAGGCCAAGAGGCTAGACACCTATAGAAGCTATAGGCCAAAGACTAGATACCTATAGAGGCTATAGGCCAAAGGCTAGACGCCTATAGAGGCTATAGGCCAAAGGATAGACGCGTGTAGTCCCCTCCTTTGTGGAAGCTAGTGCCCCTATTGGGAGATAATTAACCTTTTTATTGGAGTCATAGTAGCAGTTTTACTACTCACCCGATTATAAGAAGATCCCCCTATTGGAAAATTCCCAGTAAAAGACAAAAGGTTTTGTTATTTACTTTTCAATTAGTGCAGTACAAGATAAAATTTGCCAATTGGGCTATACAATGATGATTGTTGGCTATAAAACTCAAGGATTGTGCTACCAGGAGTTTTGGGTGTCATCTGATAAAATTACCACACAATTTGGTTCCCACACCCATGTTAAAATTTTGAGAGAGTTCCCTCACCCCAACCCTAACATTTTCTCCTTGAATTTGGACAAATTAGAAAATTGATCTTGATAGGAAGCAGGGGAGAAGTCCCCCTGCTGTGCAGCCACTGTGTGCTCCCAGGGGTACTTGACCCAAGGGTACTCAACCTTAACCTTTGCCCCCAAAACTTTGCTGAGCTCCTCCATTGGCACTTAATTTTTGGAGATTTCTATGCACTGTTGGCACTTTCATGACCAGTTCTTCCTTTTCTGAAATTTTAGGGGAGTGGTCTACTAAAATTTTCTTGCTTTGCTTGGCAATGTTGCCCCCCTCCAACTAACATTTCTGTCCTGGTGTCACCTATGTAATAGCTATGTAATCAGCTGTCCTTTCGTTGATATCCTTTGTCATTCAGAATCTAAAATGAACTTTGATATTTCTTTTCTGTGTGCAAGCTGACACTCTGTCCTCTTAAATATTATCAGAAGCAGTTAGAAAAATTTTGGACAAAGCTTTGGTGAATCTGCTCTCCAAACTGGGTTTCTCTTTTCGTATATAGATACGGCAGTTGAACGAAATGTCCTAATGAAAGATGTCTACCCAAAACTGAAAAAGTTCTGTCAGGAACATGGCTATCAGTTTCAAGTGGTTGATATGAGATGGGGTATTCGAGATGAGTCAACTGATGAGCATGAAACTCTTGAAATGTGTATTAGAGAAATTGAAAATTGCCAGAAGATGTCAACAGGACCATCTTTTGTGGTACGTATTGAAAATGTTTGCTAGGACGCATGCACAAATGCAGAAACACAATAAGTGGCGTGCCCAAAGACTATTGAGTGACTGGCGGGGGGGGGGGGG